>WIQG01000188.1:0-313039 GCA_014925785.1 Mycena galopus ATCC 62051
GACCGTCTCAATCAGGGAAATGATATAGAATCCCAACCTGGCAGAGACTCAAACAAAGTTTTATGGTATCTTCATTGACTGCTTTAATTGTTTAACAAGATGCAGATGACCAATGAATGTCAAGTAACAAGATGGGTCATCTATTGTGGACTCTGGGGGCAAATCTGGTCACATTTCTATCAAAAAAAAATGAAAGGGGAGCAACATGAAAATGATATGCTGCCACAGGAATGCTACATAAATGAAGAGCAGTGAGTCAAAGAAGTGGAAGTTGCAACATTTAACTCATGTTCCAATCAGAAATCCCACATTCTGGCTCATTTTGAGACCAACAAAGAGCTGACAGAGAGCAAAACAGAAATAGAAAAATCTTCATCAAGAGCTCAAGTGGGGCAACAGTTTTTCAACCTTGCAATATTCTGACAAATTCCAGGTGAAAATAGTCACCAAATAGAAATGATCTCATTTTTTTGAGTGGTAGACATGCAATAAGAATGTATAAAGCCAAAATTCAGATACAGAGAAAGAGAGCAGACTGAAACTCAATCAGAAGAAATATAGCTGCCACCCCTTGTAAGGTTTGGAAGTGCTCTGGCATAATCATCCCCTTAAAGCCAGCATTCTAGGAATCCTAGACTCACATGACAATATAATGCCCCCTTCTGGCAATTCTGAATTGCTTATTATGGAAGGTGTAGCTATAAATATGTTGTTTGGTATCTGGATTTGCTCACCGTTTACACTGCATGTAAATCATACATTTACACATGGTGTAAATGATGCGTATTTTTAGATTAATTCCCAGGATTATCAATCGTTTACAGGGCATGTAAATTGGGTGCAATTCCAGATGAAATTCTAGATTTACTTCCAATTTACAGGCCCTGTAAATGATGAGTCTTTATTGAGAAAACTTAAAGTTTCCCTCACATTTACATTGAATTTACAGGGCCTGTAGTTCACAGCTTGCCCCCAGTGTCACAGGCGAAGGCCCTAATTCCACTTGGTTTCATTGGAAAGATTCTTCTTGTTGCCTCTAGCCATGGGTAAGTAGTCTTCAGGCAAGGTACCATTGCGTCACGTAAAAGTGTGGAGCGGCCACAGTAGATGTGACAAAAATGTGGAGTGGAAGAAGACTCACCAGCAAACAAAGATAAGCAAAAATGAGTGGAGTGCTCATCAAAAAGTGTATACTATTTTCGAAACAGCTGTATCAAATCCTCTCCAAGCTTCCCAGACAATTAGCATGGTTTCTGAGCAATTAGAACATGCAGAACACATTGCTGTTTTTTACATCTTGGAGCAGGGAGATTCTACCGTGCTTATATATGTTACAAATAAATTAATGCGATCGTGATCAGTTCCTGTGTAGCAACGTTAAGGAGCATTTAATGTGTGATGCTCCTGTCCCCTGTGTGTTTATCACCATAGCGTCTGAGGTTAGGAGGACCGGTGATGCGGTATTCCTAACCCTTAACATCTTCTAACATCTTGGTCCCTGAAGCCCGCGATTGGGCTCCTGTATGTAGCGTCGGAGGTTTAGGGGAACCAACTGTGCGGGTTCCCTAACCCTTAACGTCTTCTCTTGCCCAAGTCCGTTGAAACCCGCGATCGGGTTTCAACCGTGAGAAGGTCCTGTGGTCGCGTATTGAGAGTCCTGTGACGCAGACGCGTCTGTAAGCGGTACAGACGTGTCGTGCGAAAAAGTGGAACCTGGGCAATTCATGACATCACCCCCCTCTTCAAGGTCGTTGTCCCCAACGACCCGTAGTTCTTTGTCCTATCTTTCCGACCTCCTTTCCCAAGGTGAGTTTTATCCGTCGCAATTTTTTCCTGCGTCGTGGGGCTTATTGTCACTGCCCATCGATTATAACCTGCGAAGGCCTCTCCAGTCTTCTCCACTCGGGAACCCGCTTTCCAAATTTTCCGGTTTTCTCCCTTCATTGTGGTCCCGTTGTCCGGATTGTGAACTCCAGCCATGGTTACAGGACTTATTGTCACTGCCTGCGGGTTGTTTTTATTGTACCGGCGTCCCCTTTGTCTTCGGCGTACAACTCCCATGTTGTTGAATTCTCGCCCCTCTGTGGTACAACCCGTTTCCTTTGTTTCCTCCTTCTTCGAGTTTCAGTCCCCGGTCGAGCCCCTATTCTGTCCTTCTTGTCGACGGAATTGATTGCCGGCGGCATCTTGGTGTCATGCCGTCACCTTGGGGTTCTTGATCTACTTCCCAATCCAGAACCCGCTTAGCGCTTCTATTACGTCGCTTGATAGACTTTTGTCCCTGAAACACGGGTGCCGGGTTCTGAATTCATTCAGCGACCCTGTACCCCTGTCTCGGTTTCCGCCCTTTTTCCGCAGCAACTCTCTCTTTTCCCCTCCCACCATGCCTCTTTCACTTCGCGATTTCGCTCTCCTGTGGGATTACGGGTTTCAATTTTTCTTAGCGCCACGTACTTCTCCTCGTTTTATCTTGGACTGGAACAGCCGCAACGCCGATGGTACGCTCTTGTCCTCGGGATATGGTGTCGACAACCCGCGAGCCCCCACTCGATTCTTCCACGAACGTTCTGAAGGGGCTTCGGTCATGCTATTCTTCGGAGATGTGGAGGTGTCCCAGGGTACACCAGGACCGGAACCCGTATCCCGTCAAGATTGTCTCCTGCGTCGCTGGCTCGCGACCCGCCGCTTCCCCATACTGGAGGCGATACGCCCTTCCTTCCTCGACTTTGCTCGCTATGTATTGTCCCCGCACCCCCTTTACTTGAGTCCTCGTCATCCTGTTTTTGAGTTCCATGGCCAGATCGCCGAGTACCCCGGCGATTGGTCTTTGGACGAGATCGCTCACCAGCACTTCCTAGCATGTGCTTGGCTCGGGTTCTGGTCCATCGAGGAGAGGGGTCTGGCGCGGTGGCCCGTGCGGGTATGTTGGCTTCGTCGCCCCAGCGCCATGTCGCTTCCTCCCATGTTCGACGACCTTCTGGATCACATGGTCTTGACATTCGAGAACCACCTGTCGGAGTACCGTCAGGCACGGGAGGATCATGTGGACGAAGACGAGCTGCGCGACAAGCTCTTCAAGTTCGTTGTAAGTGCTCCCCTTCCAGGACGCCCTCACCCCCTGACGTCGAACCCTAGCTCAACATGGAACAAGTGCTGTTCTGGCTCAGCCGCCTGGGGTTTCGGGTCGCGTGGTCGTTGAATTACGAGCAGTTAATGGAACAGTTGTTCCCCGACGCACTCTTGCAGTTCCCTCCCGCACAGTGTCGCGCCGAATTCAACCGCCTTCGGGCCTCCCTGTTCGTCTCCCGTCGTCCGGGCACGCAAGGGCAGTCGGGTATCGCCCCCTTGGATGCCCCCACCGGAATTGCCCGAATCTATCGGATCCCTGCTGTAGCCCCCGACCTATGAGGATTTACTCCCGACCCATCGTCCGACGTTCCTTCAGCTCGTGGATTGACGGTGCGATTCTCCACAGAGGGAATCTTAGAATATCTGGACGGTGAGCAACCCGTTCTCGGAACCCGAGGCGAGCTAATTCCCCCCCTTCTTCTAGAGCTAGCATCGGGGGACGGACGTTGGGTTCCTCTCGAAGAATCGGCACCCCCGGGGCATATACTGGTCGGAGCCGAGCTTGACTTGTGGATAATCGCGTTGGGGTATCTTCCCCACCTCTTCTACGGAGCCACTCTTCCGACTCCTCCTCCCCCTCCTCCTGTTGCGCCTCCAGCGCCCCCTCCTTCAACTGCACCTCCGGTTGCCGGACCTTCCCGGGTCTCCCCGCCTCCTCGCCCGAGCCGATCCCAGGCGAAGAAGGACGATCTCGCAAGCGTACCCCTACCAAGCCGCGTGCGGACCGAGAATCAGGTCATCCTGCCTCGTCTCAAGCACCTCCCGAACACCCGACCATTCGGATTCCTCCCGGGTGCGCGGCCTTCGTGCCTACTAGAGATCCTTTCCGTTCTCCCCAACAGTTCTCCGCGGAGGGGTTCAGGCCGGAAGGGGCCGTGGTCCACGCTCTTTATCCGCCATGCAAGTGTTGCGGCAACCTCAACTGCCTGTGTACCCTGGAGATCGGTAAGGTGTTACCCGCCAAGACCCTGTGGTGTTGTTCCCCCTGTAATGCTGCACACGCTCCTTGCAGTTGGTGGCGGAAATTCTCCAATGCGTACGAAGAGGGCAACGAGGAGACGCTGCACGACTTCCGAGTGGAATTCTGGGAACACCTGGGGTCGGGTTCCTTTCACCCGCTGCACCCTGACCCGCGCACTATGGATTGGATGGAGGCTTGTGCGTACCGACCGTTCCTCGGACTGGTTTCCCTCCGCTAACCTCTCTCCTTACTCACTCTAGGTCGTTCCTATTCCTATCGGGAATTCCTCAGCGACCTGCGCCCAGCCCAGCACACAACCCGTGCCAAGACCCGTCGCAAGACGGCAAAGAAAGGAGGCCGGCGGCACAGCCCCACCGTAATAATTTCCTCGGGTTCTGAAGACGAGGGTCCCGCGCCTAAGAAGCGGAAGACTTCACGAGCGGGTCGTGAGTCCTCGGCAGCGTCCAGCCCTGAAGTTATCGTGGTGGAGGATGAGGAGATGCCAGCGGTAGACGACATGCAAAATTATGATTTGGATGGCGACGTGCCCATGCCTCCCGTCGACCCTTCTATTGCAGCAGATCCCAACAACTACGATGTTGAGTTGGAACCCGCCCCACCCATCGTTCCCCCGGAACAGCAGGCGTCTTCTTCCCGAACCACTCTTGACGACCCGCCGCCCGTGGCTTCGGAACCAGCCCCGCACTTCCTCGGGTTCCGCCTTCATCCTATCGAGGAGTTTTCGGCCGCTGCCCGTCCTACCTTTGTGGACGAGATAGTTCAGTGGGCTATTGAAGGCGAAGAGGATGAGACGCGGGTGGAAAGCGCACTGTTCTTCATGTCGGCCATCTTTAGCCAGGCCGGGAACACGCTGGGCCAGAGGTGTAGGAACGGGAAGGGAAAAGTGCGCGAGTAGTCCACGTAATTGTATTTTTTTTTGTTTTATTTCCAAATGCAGCCAAGAGCGTAGTGGTGTCCATTTTTGGGTGTGATAAGATTAGATTTCGTCTTTTTATTTTTTAGAGTTTTTTGCCAAGAGACCCGGTAACGAAAAATAGAAGGAGATGATGGGTATGGGTATAACCCGCCCTGCGGGTTCCTCTCGTGCGATCCCCTTGGAATTACTGGTGGCTTCCTTGCATCATTTCCGTGCGTACCCGGTCCAACCGGGTTCTGGCGCTGGCGCTGAGCCTCTCCTCATAAGGCGGGGTTGCTTCGAGGTCCTCATCTGTTATCAGTTCCGGGACCTCCGAAGCTTCGCTGTGAGCAGCGGGAGGGTCTCCATGGATCCGGGTTGGTAAGCCTGTAACCAGTACATCGTCCATAAACATGGAGAGTATTGCTCCGCTGTCTAGGATTGGGTGTGATTGTCCGCGGCTGGTGTAGCCCCGGGGAATTCGGGCTGAGTCTGAGCGTCTGGGTCTCGACGCACTATCCTCCCGGCCTCCGGGTTCCATTCTCATAGTCATGGCGAATGTTCGGGTTCCTCTCCTCCCTGGCTCATGACCGGGCTCTCCTTGTGGTCTCGAAATCTTCATCAACCAGGTACCCACACGCTCCGTCATCCGGCGGAGTTTCTTCAACCAGGGGTTGCGGGGCCCACCTCTTGTGATCTGTCTATGGCCCCCAGAGCGTAGAGCAACCTGCTCCTCTTGTGTTGCCCACACAATGGCAACGCACAGGGCGAACGTTCCTGCAGCCACGCACCCCAGCCAGAGTAGGTTTCCAACCCACTCTACTACACCCTGTCCGTTCATGCTTCCAGTAACCAGAATATTTGTGGGTGCCATTTCTTCGTTCCAAGCGTACGTCGGTTTGTCGGGGCTGGCAGAAGAGATTCTACCTTCTGTCAGCAACAGCCTCTGGGTCGGCTAAACAACGAGCAACCCGGCGTGAACCCCAACCAGGAGAAACCCAACGTCGCTAATAACTGGTTTGATCCCCGAGCAGCAAGACCAACCGAACAGACTCCTCGTTAGGAGATCGTATATTGTAGGTCGAGATGTGAGGCGGAACCCAGAAGGAGTTGAACAGGGTGTGATATTCACTCAGGTATAATACCCGGGGTGTGGACGCAACCCGTAATAGAATGGAGGGGAAGTGGGACAGGGTGGAGACAATCCCTAAGTCAAGCCAAAGCAGAAGCCTAAGATTAGACGAGGTAGAATCTACTGTACAGGGAGATTCTACCGTGCTTATATACGTTACAAATAAATTAATGTGATCGTGATCAGTTCCTGTGTAGCAACGTTAAGGAGCATTTAATGCGTGATGCTCCTGTCCCCTGTGTGTTTATCACCATAGCGTCTGAGGGTTAGGAAGACCGGTGATGCGGTATTCCTAACCCTTAACGTCTTCTAACATCTTGGTCCCTGGAGCCCGCGATCGGGCTCCTGTATGTAGCGTCGGAGGTTTAGGGGAACCAACTGTGCGGGTTCCCTAACCCTTAACGTCTTCTCTTGCCCAAGTCCGTTGAAACCCGCGATCGGGTTTCAACCGTGAGAAGGTCCTGTGGTCGCGTCATGAGAGTCCCGTGACGCAGACGCATCTATAAGCTGTACAGACGCGTCGCGCAAAAAAGTAGAACCCGGGCGATTCATGACACAAGAACACGAAGACCGCGCGCGCGTCACGGCCCCGACTCCGTTTAAGGGGGACTCCGAGTTAGTGGACTCCTACCTGGCGGAGTGCTGGTTGCACTTCCTGGACAACCTGACATACGAGAAAGACAGCGCGAAAATCGCCTTCGTCCTGTCCTATATAAGGAAGGATCGGCGGCTGCGTGGGCCAACAACGTGGTGCAGGCCATGCGTAACCCAAAGGAACCTGGCACCAAACTCTATGAAGACTACGAGGAGTTTGAGAAAAACCTCATTGATGCCTTCAAAGGAGGGGCACAGGTGGAGATTGTGCAGGCTAAAATCGAGAAGCTGCGCCAGAATGCGGGGACCGCCACGGAGTATTTCACCCTCCTGGACACCTACAACAATACGGCGGGTTACGACAAGACCACCCTTATCCGGCTTCTCAAGCAGGGTATCCAGAAACCGGTCCTACAAGCTGTCTATGGACAGGCTACGCTACCCATCACCTATGCCGGTTGAAAGGTTGCGGTCATCAAGCACGACGGCTTGCCGTCGCGCCTTCCACGTTATGGATGGAGCCCTCTGCGACCACCCTATTCCGGTGCCGAGGGTACAGCAGAACCAGCACCAGAACCCAGAACCCGGGGAATTTCTTCCGCAGGAACGAGCATCACACCCCTCTTGCAAACCCACCAGCAGGCGCTCCCGCACCCCCCGCTACCACGGGGGTAGCCCCGGCCGCGGGACCCACCCCTATGGATATAGACCGCGTGGTTAGCAGGAACCCGATCCCGAAGTGTTACCAGTGCAGGGAACCCGGGCATCTGGCTAGGAACTGTACCACCAGAGGACCCACCAATCCGCAATTCCGCGCCTTGGTAGTGGAAATGATACAAGAACAGCTCGGGAAGGAGGATTTTCCCGAAGAATCTGAGTGAAGACTGTGCCCTCGGATTCTCGTATACCCCCCACACCTGTAATGGCTTCGAAGAATTCATTCTCTGTTTTAACTATCGAAGAACCCAGCGTGGAGGAAGACACAGTGGAGGTTAAGGTTGAGAGTGAGGGAGCCACTCCTCCCTCTGACTCTATGCGAAGGGGGAAGAGACCCCGGAAGCCCGAGTGAGAGAAAGCGGAATGGCGCAGACTCCCCCTCGGAAGCGCGCGTCGGGTTGCAACCCGGGCTCGCACACAAGACTAGAAGGCTAGGCAAATTGTTACGAACTGGACGCACCCAGCTCGGAGACAGGAAATAAACGACGAAATGGTCGAGGAAATACGCACGGCTTACTTCCCCAATGTTCTGGATCTCCTGGACAATTTGAAGAACCCGCTACAATATGTTCGGGCCACTGGAAACTCTATGATGCTCCCGATGACCCTGGAAGGACTAAATAACCTGAAAGGCTATACAGTCGCTGGGTTAGTGGACAGCGGGGCAACCAATGGGTTTATTAGCCAGCGGTTCGTGGAAAAACATGGTTTGGAAGTTGAACCTCTGTCTGTCGCCGTCCCAGTCTACAACGCGGACGGCACCCTTAACAAAGGAGGTTTGAGCCAGGACTACCGAGCTAATGGGGACATTCGGATTCTGGCGGCGTATACCACGGAGCGCTTTGAAGAGGAAAGAGGGCATGGGTACTAGGAGAAAAAGAGCGACCGTACACTCACTGCTCCGAAGCAATGTTCCGCATGGCCTTGAAGTTTTGGCATTTGAACGTAATTCACGTAGAGTGTTTACGCAGAGACCACACGAATTTGCATTTTCAATTTGGTTTAAATCTTTCCCTACTTATGCAACTGATTGCATTTTTGGATTTGATAACATGGACTCAAATCTTGAGTCGCTGCGCAGAGTTCAGACGACGGAATCTGAGTTGGGAATTCGAGCGGAACAAGAACCCTTGAGCGGAAGCGAAAATGGAAGCGATTTTTATATTCGGCGGCTCTTTGGTGACATTTGGCTAATCCGTCCCGCACTTGTTCTTCTCCATCATGCCACTGCTTGCAAGAGCGCTATTCCGCCCCCAAAACCCAGCCCTTCGCTATTCTCTGTAAAACCCTTCACCTTTTCGACTGCCCTCCACTCACGTTTGGCGTCCTAGGATCAGCCGCCGCCTCAAGCAGACGGCCGCACTTGTGAAAGAGCCGGGGTACCAAATTGTGGAAAAAGTGGGGGTGAATCCTGAAGCGTTTCTTCCCTGACATTCTCTTCTCTCCAGTATCCCCGTGCCTCGCTTTACCGCACCAAGCTCGATCTCCGCCCCTATTCGTGCGAGTGGGAACACTTTTCAGATTGGCGCTTCTTTTGCATCAGTCCGGAATGGCACGACCTTGCGAACATGGAGTTCTTCGTCCAGCGCGTCTGCAAAGTCCGCGGCACAATCCGCCCCCTCGCATTCTTGCCCTTCCCCGATGCTTGCATTGCATTTGAGGCCGGCGGCCAGTACTACTATCTCGACACTTGCAGGGACTACTTGGAACGATTCGGTGGAAATTTTGTTTCGGATGACGAGTTCCTCGCAGCCTTCACCCGCCGTCGCATCATAGGGTCGATATACCGGTTTCCCAATGATACGGATGATCTGTATGCGGCTGTCTGGGATGAGCAGGAACAACGCAAGCAGGCAGCAGCACAGAAGTTGGGGTAGAGTTGAGCGGTACGCTAGTTATGTCTTTGTACTTGTCTATAACCTACGTCTTGCTATCGCTGAATGGAGTTTTTCTCCTGATTTTTCATCTTGACCTGTGCATCTCCGAGCTCGTCAACGTCGATTCTGGCATCCAGATTACCCCGGACCTCAATCGCGCCCTGCTTGTTGTTGCGCCCAATTGTTGCCCAATGCAGCCGACCTCCACGCCTTCGCAGCTGCGTCCGATCTCGTCCTCTTTGCTCCCCTGCCGCTCGGTCATTCTCCGACCGTGGACCGCCGTTTCGCGGTTTCAAAAGAGCGACATCGGCAATGACAAGTGCCGCCCTAGATCGTCTGGCGTCCTATCGTCTGGCGTCCTATCGTCTGGCGTCCTACCGTCGTCAACGCGTAGAATGCTTTGTACCTCCAGATGGTGAAAAATACTCTTTCTCAACCCCTGAACCTCAGCTGGAAGTTCAAACGTTTTGGAACGCCCCACCCGAGCCGGGTGGGAAAGCTTGCGGCAATCTCCGACGAATTGCGCTGTTGGTCTGACCTCCATTTTTTCTGTTCCTGCCTCAGTGATTTGTATTGAATGTGTTATCTGTGTTCCTACGGCGAACCTTCTCTTTGAGATCTCAGTGCAATTTTCATATCTTTGTTTATTGTGGAACGACTGGCATCGCGCCAAAGAAAAGGGGGCATCGTCAATGTTGCAATTCAAAAGACCCCTCCAAACATCCCTGAGAGTGGTTTGCTGCGCCATGCATTAGGCCGTGTAATCAACTTTATTCACCTTAGACACACCGAAAATGGAAATATTTCTGGTAGGATAAAAACTCACCCTGAAAGTAGTAGAATCAGTGAAGGTTTCCATCCTAGTAAAAACTACAAGTAACAATATAATAGAAACTGAAATTGAAAAACCTAGCTTCATAATCACTTTCAGTGCTACAGAAACAAAGAGTTCCTTCACATCATGAAAGGAACCCAGAAACTCGGACTTTCTGCGCGCTTTTCAAGACCATAGAAGGAAAGAGTTTCAGCACTGAAGAAAGAAGTGCCAAAACAGCCGCTTTTGGCACTGATTTCTGATACCCTGAAACAGCAAGTTTTCATGGCGCAGAAATCAGCGTCATTTTTGCTATTGGTCCGGAAAATGCCGGACCAATGGCAAAAATGGCTCAGGTTTTGAAACTCGTTCTTTCAGTCTTTTTGAAAGCAGCGCCGAAAGTGGCTGTTTTGGGGCTGCTTTCCTTACTATTCAAAGTGGCTATTTCAGCATTCTTAAAAGGCACAATGAAACCTCAATTTTCCGTACACCTTTCAAGACACAAAGAAACTACATTTCCTTGTGTCTTTGGAAGTAATTCTGGAACTAGGTATTGCAATTTCAGTTTCAATTACATTCATAATTGTAGTTTCTACTCGGAGTGGAACTCAAACTGAAATCATCACTCTCCAGGTAGGTTTTTATCCTACCAGGAATATTTCTATTTTCGGTGTGAGATGTAGAACTCGGCGGCCTCTGATTCTGAACCTGTAGCTCAACCGGCGCAAGTACGCCGACTCGAAAAATTCAACGGCACGATCCTTTCTGTGTCAAGGCGCTTTATATAGCGCTCTACCCCAATGTGCTGGCTGATGTAAATATGGCGTGTGCATTGAATTTGCCGAGTTGAATCTCACACTTCACGAGATAGATCTTTAAATTCGAAAGAGGTCCAGCATGACATTACAATATTTAAAAGAGTCCGAGCCGGACTCCAACACGTAGTATATACGATTAGCCTTACGAGTTTCAGTACATTCAAAAAGATCCTCCTTGTTGACCCCGACGCCTATTAATAAGTCGAATTCGGGTCGGTTCAGTCGATATCTTGGAGGGGGTGGCCTGGGTTTATCAAAAGCATTTTGAATGGCTCCCCTGAGTCAGTTGCATTGTACGCGGCACGCTGTCATTTTTGCCAATGTGTTTCTCACCGGAAATCTCATCGTGACCGACTTTGGGCATCAATGAGTGGCTGAAGTCCCAGTCGCCTGCAATGACACTCGCACAATAATCATCAACATGTACACCATCGTCGAACCGAAGCCCAGGAAATTTGCTCAAATTTGATGGTTTTGACTCCCACAGGTTAAGCGCAATTAGTTAAACGTCGAATTCGCACCTAAACTATTGTGGAATGCGGTTCTCGATTCTGAACCGAACTCCGGCAAAACTTACATCCTCGAGTGGGTTTAAATTTAATTGGGGTTTGATTTTAGGGCGATGGATGTATGTAATAGGTATGTATGGATTCAGCGTCAGCACTGGGGGGGGAGCGTGATAAATAAGCATTTAAGGTGTTCAGAGGTCGGATTGGATTGGGTCGGAGTGCGAGGTGGGGCGGCGGTGGTAGGTTGGATCTACTGTAGGTATGTTTTCAACCACGTAACCAACGAGCTTTTGACCCCGTAAATTACCAACAGGTTTTCAAACTCGCGTAATGGGTGAAGTTATTTGGCGACAAACAGGTGATAAGACGGGGGAAAAAAAGCCGGTAACATCCGCGCTCTAACTATACTGTACCATTTCGACCGTAGGGGTCACACCGGACTTTGTTTGATGTGTGCAAAAATCAACTTTATTCAAAAGAAATTTTCGGCCATCCCGGACATCGAAAATTCCCAAATCGTTGAGCTTACGGTCGAAATGGTACAGTATTGGAGGAATCTATTCAATCTAGCAACGCTGACTTATGGATGACGGGGGCTGATGCCGAACTCGATGGAATCTGCCGCAACCTGCAGGATTAAGTGGATACTAGTACATTATGCACTAGCTACTGTAGAACTCCTCATGAGGCTGTAACGAACGGATCAAGATCCCGGAGTGATATCTCACTTGCTTCGCGAGATAATGATCGTCGCCGCGCTTAGAGCTGGAGATGGCGCGTGTTATTCAACAGGACAGCCGGTTATTGTGGGCCGCCCCAATGAAACTTGAACGTCCTAGATTCTGGGGTGTCAAACTTTGTGTGAGAGTTGGGGAGGACAGGAAGATTATAATCAAGCCTTGCAAAACTTGCGTAGCACCTGGGTAATTGACATCATGGAGCCCCACCGTAACCGTCCCGTATAGGCCCTCGCGCGCCTCAATACAATTACAGTTTAGCCCGTACCTTATACCGAACAGACCCGTAAGAATGCCGACCGTATACGGTATTTTACGACCGTACTCAAGCCGTAATTCTCCTGAATATGGTACGAATGATTTCTCTGCCCATCCTCGACCCCATGGCGCGTCAAACCCACGGTTGTCTGCCCATATCGCGGTCTATTTCGACGAAACAAGGCCCCATCAACAAAGCAGCACCTAATTCTGACGACGATTTCAAATGCAATCAAGCGCCTTTGTGGCTCCCGAAGAAGACTTGTGATTCTAATTTCGGTTTAACTGCTCATAATGGCGCGTGACGTATGCCTTGTGTGCTTCACCTGTTTTTACAGGTCGACTTGATGCACGTACTTTGGTGTGTTTTGCTTCCCATGTCTTTCAGCGGACAGAAACCAGCTTCTAGTTTACTTGAAGTGTTCAAGTTTAGAAGATACATGGAAATACCTTTAATTCCATTTTAATCAATCTTTAAGGTCGTATACCAACCGTATACGGTTGAAAAACCCGTAAAGTGTACCGTACCGTACCGTAATTGTTACGGTCGTAACCAAGGGGAAATCTGGATTCGAAAAATGGATATAGGGTCGAAAAGTTTTTTTCGACCCTAAGCTGACCCCCCCCCCTCCTCCCCCTCCTTCCATATAGGGAAGGAGTTTCCCACCCCTAGCACCGGGCCGGCTGCCCGCCTCGTGCCGCTGCCTTCCAACTTGCTTACTACCACTGTCTTGGACCTGGAATATACCCAATAATATTTTCCCATAACTTTTAGCAATATTTGAACTCATCTCAACTATGAGAGTTCCAAAAAATTTGACCTCAGTACCAACTCCGCACCCAACCATATTTGGCTGAACTCCAACATAAACCACGGAGTACCAAGTTGAGAGCTCAAATACCATCTGAGACCCTCTCTAGGCATCAATGTGCATCTTTGACCACCAAATAACACCTCCCTGAGGATCTAATGCCTGTTTAGAAGCTCTGGATAATATACACTAAAAGTTTTTTTCAGGCCTCCCCGGACCCCCCCCCCCCCCTCCCCACGTACAATATTTTAATCCCGATTTCCCCTTGGTCGTAACCGTATACGGTAGTATACGGTGAGGATCCCTATCCAGGAGCGCGAGAGGGAGACACCGAAGCCTTTAAATTCCGCTTCATCCCAGAGTCCGCTCCTGCGCTACTTGCAATTTTGAACACTCATTCAGGGCGCGCAGTACGACCCACGTGAAAATCAACTTGAGCCACCCGAAGGCCGATCGGACAAACACAACCAAAGATGTGCCCCAACAATCATTTTCCGGCATTTCTTAGCCGAAACGTCTTCCGTCTGGCCAGCAAAATGTCGAGCCGCAGGGCAATCGCCGTCGGAACAACGCCAACTGTTTCTCTTCTAATCGCGCGTATAAAGGCGGCGACCTTGCACACGGCGCCAACCAAAATGCTTGCCTTATTGCAGCACGCTCTGCAGCTAGCGCCGACAGCGACAAAATATGCTGCTATTGCTCTCCTTATCCTCAACGCAGGCTCATTTCCCCTCGTGTGGCATGGTGCGTCTGTTCCCCATTCAATTGCGAAGAAAAAATCAATGGACACGTTGACAGCGCGTGTCATGAGCGTCGTCTTCGAGCTGCGCGCCGCGCATCTGTGGCACAGAATCACACACTTTTATCTGGGGAAGGAAAAGAAGCGACAGGCGCTCACGGCCTGGTACGAGGCGCATCTGCCCATTGGAGAGCATCCATTCCGAGCTGAATGGTCCTATGATGGGCGGGTTGGTGCGTGCATCCCCCACTTTTTTGGGACGCGTCTTGTAACGCAAACGGAATTTTGACCTCCGCATTTAGGCTTCGACGACTCGGACTTCAATCTACACATGAGCAACTCGTCGTACGCCAAGGCCCTCGACAGCGCGCGCTTCCGCGTTGCACTTGGCACCTTTCCGAATGTTTTCCGCGCTGGCGGAGGCTGCCCCCTCGCTGGTGCGTTCGATTGCTTCTCTTACTGTCCACATTCGACTGATCGTCATTTTCCAAAACAATTCTCCCCTTCGCCATCGCCCCTCCTCTGGCCCGCACGTTACTCATCTTTGCTCTCCGCATTTCGTTCAACGTTGAACCCTCGATGCGCTTCTGCTCTTCTTGAACCCCACCAGCCACGCACTTCTATTTCATCCGCGAGATCCCCATGCTCTCGACCTACCAAGTGCGCGTCAGCATCGGCGCCTGGGACAGCAAGTGGGTAAGTCGCGTTGCCTATTTATTTATTTATTCGTCGTTTTCCTCTTCGTTATTTTACATACATTCTACCTGGCATTCCTGATCGACCTCTAGGCCCCTCGCTGACACGCTTTTCACTCCTAGATCTGGTACATCTGCCGCTTCGTCAAGCCGCCCTCCAAGAACGCAAAATCCGGGAAAACCAAAACCACTACCCAAAACCAAGAGAACGGCATCGCGAGCGGACTCGCGATCGCGTCAGGCGTAGCGGCTGCCGCGGGCCAGGGCAAGGAGACGTTCATCCCGGCGCTCACGACGCCCGCGACGCCCCTGGACGTCAGCGGGAGCGGGACCCCGCTTAATGGTGCGAACGGTGGTGCCAATGGCGCGAACGCCAACGGTACCACCCCGGACGCGGTCTCGCGCGCGCTGCTCGAGCGCGCGGTGCGGACTACTGAGCCGGACGGGGCGCTTTTGTATAGTGAGTGTTTGTTTGTTTTTTTCGAACTTGGTTTCCGCGCAATGGTGCTGCCGCTGAAGCGCATGTTGTTGACTTTTGTTCGTCGTTTCTTCTTTCTGTTGTTGCGGACGTCCTCTCCTTGATGTATCCCCAAATTTCCTTCCTCTGGCATTCTGGATTCGCACCGCTGGGGGGGACGATTTGGTTCGGAACCGAGCACGGCTCCGAGCTTCGACCGCTATACGTGCGTGGTTTGACAGAACGCGCGAACTTGGGTTGTCCGATCCATTACATTCCTCGCTTCAATAGTTCCTTTTGTTTTCATCAACCTTCATCCGTCGTGCTCGCCCTTGTACTGACGTCAACACCCTTGCAGCTGTCTCGGTCTCGCAGCTCTGCTACAAGCAAGGCCGCATCACCATTCCGCCCGCCATCGTTCTCGCCGCGAACGGGTTCTACGCCGCGCCCGAGTCCGCCTCCGCCTCCACCACATCCACATCCACATCCACCTCCACCTCCTCCACCCCCGCCGAGAAAAAGACTGCCGTACTTCCACCCCACTGGCCCGCCGTGCGCACCGTGACCCAGTCCATGCGCGTACTGGCCAAGTTCTACGCCGGCGGGTGGCGCGACGTCCCCGAGGGCGAGCGCTGGTGGGAAGACGCCTTCGCGGCGTGCGAGGACGAGCGGAAGAAGCGGCTTGTGCCGTTTGTGGGGTCCGAGATGGAGAATGGCGGTGTGTTGGATGGGCGGAGGAGTGGGCTGAGCGGGGGGCTGGAGGGGGTGAGGAGGATGGTAACGGAGGTGTGAGGAGGATGGTGACGGAGGTGTGAGGAGGGTTCGAATCGGCGCGTTGAAGGGATATGGGGGCAGCTGCGAGTATCCCTGGATTGAGGGTTGGGAATGCGGATGGAGATGGAGAAACAATATAGACAGCAGTAGATCATAGAGAGTAATTAGCGTAGAGATCTGTAGGGCGACTAGGTTATGTGTTAAACTAAGGACGGAGTTGCGGCCGCAAGGGATGCTCCCGGCTTGTGGTTGGATTTCTCTCCGTCAAACTTTGAACAAACATTATTTTGAGTTCAGTTCCCTGAACCCACCTACACTGCGCCGCAACGCCATGTTGAAAACGATAACTTATGATTTCTGGTAGTCGAAATTGTCAAGGGAGTTTGTTCAAGTCAATGTAAGATCACTGAACAACGGACTCGGAGTTGCTGATGTCGAATGGTTCCAGTTGTAGTTGAGCGTTTTTAGACCGTTACAAAATATTTTTTGGCTTTTTCTGTTCAAAACCTAGACAAAATCAAACAATATACTGCTGACTACCAATCTTGAACACGGTCACGTAAATAAATTATCGAGACAAGTTGGAGACAAGAGAGGGCATATGAAGGAGTCCAAGAAAAGTAAATTACGAAGATAAGATAAGAGAACCCATGTGAAGGAGGAAGTCTGGAGAGTCCGATGTTATACTGATTCATAACAACAACATTCTGCTAAGCTTGAAGTTCAAAAGCTGGACTCGAACCAGTCGTTATTCTGAGCGTTGCTGCCAGCTGATCATCACAGCAGCGCCGTGCTGATCAAACGGCTGTCTTCGAGTTTTTGCGCCTCTGGGATTGGTTCGGGTTTATTCAAAATCGAGGTATTGGGCAATTGCTGAAATCGCTCTTCGACTGTAGCAGCGGTCTCTGGCACTGGCTCGAGTTGGAGCAAGGTGTGGGGCAATTGCTGCAGTCGCTCTTTGACTGCAGCGGCGTCCTTCATGCGCGACGACCGCACGAAAAGTGGATAGGTGTGACACGGGAGTGTCCACTTGTAGCACGCCCAGAGGCCATTTCCCAATTATGTTGATTAGTCACGATTCCGCGGAACTCACTGCCACATGTATTAGATAAATAATATATAATCTTAACCACACACCACCACAAGCTATGCCTATCAACTAGAGGCTAGAGTGTACGGTGTGATACCTAGTATATTATCCTCGCCGGCTGGGCATCCAGACATCTGCCCACCTCTCCAGGTTACAAGAGCCCTTCGGAGGGTAACACCGGCCCTTAGCCAGGGTCACAGGTCAGAGCTCCGTCTTCGGATGTCGAGCTCGACCTTGTCTTATCGACAAGATCCCTTATCCGATTCTCGTCTTGTGAGGAGTACTCCTGCCGAAACCAGGAGGTTTCACAGTGGTGGACGCACAGGGGTGCTCCATTCAAGCAAGACGAAACCGGATTATTCTTCGCTACCCCTTCACGTTGACTGGACCTCTCGGCGATGACTACCTCTCGCATGACGAGTGCCTCAACGCGGACGCCGCCATCTGTATACCGGCATCCCTAACTTGGGATGGGATACGAAGAATACCAACCCGCCATGGTCAATGTTAATTCTGTCAATCTATATCCATGAGGTCGTCGTCGACCTCGTCGATCTTTACCCTGGACCGCGTCATGGATGACCATGCCGAGTGGATTTGCGTGCATTGCATGCGAATCGATCCCGTCTCCATTTCCAGTGTCGAGACGGGATCATTATTCTCGAGCCGGCGCCATTGCGCCGTGCTCGTTCTTTCCTATCTTCCATTACAATTGTATCTTGTCGAGACGATCCGCGTTCTCCGAGTATTGACGTAATTGAATGAATTGGGAATATGTATTCTTTTCATCTTCTACTACAACAATCTCCTGGTCCCTCAGTCTCCCCTGCCTATGATACTCCGCGCTTACGAATTCTCTGCAAGTGCAAGCTATTGGATCTTGGGCCCGAGTCTTCTGTCGGTCGGGTCGGGGCGGCTAGATGAGAATTGCGAGAAGGCAAGGGGAGGCGAATTGAGAAGGTTCGGAAGAATTTAAGTGTTCTGCGTCGACCGTGAGTGGCTCCAGCTGCCTTACTCACGTTCTCTTCGACGCGGCGAGTCTGAGTGGCTCCGCGTCAAGCGTGAGCCGCTCTACGCGCGGTCGATACTGCTAGTCTTGCGTGCTTGCCACCGCCGCGCCGAGCAGCTCGAGCTCTCGCCACCCGCGCGCGCATACGCCGCTGCGAGCGTCTTCGCCAACTACATGACGTGTCTGCTCCTGCCGCTGTCTCGTCTCCCGGCTCGCCGCTGCTCTCTTCGAGGCCAACCACCCCCGGGACGAACGTGCTGCTACTGCCCTCGCCGTTTAAGCGAGCGCACACTCACGCCGCGGGTCGCGCGGAACGCGACAGCGTTGCCTGAGGCGGGAAGTCACACGATGGCGATGAGCTCGCCGCGGCGCGGCGATAGGGCGACGCCGAGCCCACGTGGCGCTTGGCGCCTCTCTCTCTCTCTTCCCTTCAACCACGTCCAAACTACCTCCGCGCTGCAGTTTGGACTTCTCCCTCCTCTTCCTTCTCGACTCTTCTTGGCTGGTTTCTGGAACTCCGGCGCTGGAGGCCTCGGGTGCATCTATCATCGGAGTCAAGCTTGCGCCCTTCCAAGACGACTTCACCTCGGCGCAGTCAGGAGGCAGGGAGATGGAAAGGAGGAACTCTGGGGGGCAGAGCGCGATGTTGGCGGTAAGCCCATCCTTGGTGTACGGACACCGCGCGGCTACACGACACGAGGCAGCTCCGCGTCGAGCGTGAGCCGCTCTGCTGGACGAATGCGCTCCCACACCGCACACGCACACTACCGGCTTCTCCCTTCCACGACACGACAACGTCCGCGTCGCTGGCCCTGTCGCGCACGCCCAACTATCAGTGTGTCGAGGAGACGCTGCTCGCTCAGACTGCCGACGGAAAACGAGACTCCGCCTTGCGTGCGTGAGCTGCTCGTCGGCGGACGGCACGATCTCCCGACCACGGTGAGGACGCGTGCAAGCTGTGCCAACTGCGCTTGGTGCTCCTGGTATTCCAGGGAGCTCAAGCTGCTTTGACCCTTCTCCCTTCGTCTCGTCTCGCGCAACGGCCACGGGTATGTAATTGCGAAAGAATCGGTCTCCCGCATTCTTTGGAGTGAGCCACGAGAAGTCTGGTTACAGAGGAGGTTCGTTCAGGACATCTCCGCGAGCATGTTCGCTCGAGAAGCATTGACAGCGGATTTGCGAACGAGTGAGCTCCAATTTTGGTTTCTCCTTGTTCACACCGTCTGTGCTTCTCGCAGACATAACGTGTGAGGCCTCAGCAGCCGATCCTCGTGGCGACTTCGGGGCTGAGTCCCTTGCTCTTCCTTTTCGCCTCTTCTCCAACCGCAATCTCAAGAACCAAACGAGATCGACTAATTCTCGCGCACCTTATGCTACGTGGACGTGATACGTACGGCTGGCTTGCGAGCCCCCAACTGCAAGAGACGTCAAGCCGCGACCGTGATCTGCTGTCGGCTAATGACGCTGCCTCAACCCATCTCCGGTGCTGGAGCCGGCTTATCTTGACTCACAAGAAGAGCTCCGCGTCGTCGCGCAAAGACCTGGCGCATCTTCTCCCCCAGATGCCGCGTCGCGCCGACGATTCTCTTGCTCCCCGCACCACTGCGGCGCCTCGCTTCCGACATCGCCCAAGTGCACACTGCTGCCATCCAGACTCGACGACCGAGACGCAATGGCGCGACCGCCCCGCCGCTCGCGCGCTGCGCACCGCCTCGCTCTTTCGCCCTTGCCTTCACCGAAACGCGCCATTCGCGTTCCTCACTGCGCTTTGCTTCCGTCGTGCCTAACTCGCTCGCTTGTACGCCGCCACCTCGCACTCCGCCGCTGCGGCGCCTTGCCCGCTCGCTCTATGACATCTTTTATCGCTGTAAATTATGAGCTTCACAAATGAGGTTCAGAACCATATTTTACAGGTAGAAGGTACGAGGTTGGTGCAACATGTGACTTGAGGTTGAGGTTAGCAACTGAGGTTTTGGTAAATTATTGAGTTTGAGGTATGAGGTTGCACATCTGACATATCGAGGTTGTACAATGAGATTGAGCTTTGAGGTTGCCACTGATGGTGGCAAACCTTTTTTGTTGAGGTTCAGGTTTCAAGTCGCACTTTGATTTCCCCATTTGGCTCACCATTGACATACCATGGTTTCCCATCAGCATACTGTGGTTTCCCATCAGCATACCACAGTTTCCCATCAACATACCATAGTTTACCATCACTCAACCATGGTTAACCATGGTTTGTGCTGCTAGTCACAACATCAACGACACAGAGTATATAGCTGGTAAGCAGGCCAAGTCTACTGATGTCTTTGCACCCCCAGATTATCGTCCAACTCAGGCCAAATCCCACTCTTTGCAACTATGCACCTATCTTTCTATTGTCTGCTACTTGCCTGAATTTATGTAACTACTGAAGTTATCTTGATGATCATTACAACTCCATCACTACATCATCGATACCCAGTTGAATTATATTTTCCTCCAGTTGCAATTATTTTGACTATGCTTTTTAATTCACCTTTAATTACTATGAATCCATAATCAAATTACTAATACACAGCTGAATTATATTTCACTCTCCTTGCAATTGTTTTGCCACATAATCTCCAAGCTGTTAATTATTTTTGGCTGTGCTTTGGTTCGGTTTGACCTTGATCACTACAACTCTGATATTACATTACTGATACTCACCTGAAGGTTGCTCAAACTTTAATCACTACGACTTGATAACTACATTACTAATGTCTAGCCACTTTTTCTGTCATAGCAAATATCTTGTCATACAATTTGCTGAATTCCAAGTCACTACTTACTTTTGGCTGTGCTAACAGTTCAGTTTAAGCTAAGTTTTGGTTTCTGAAGATAAACTTGAGTTGCTTCCTACTTGAGACGATTTGCACATTTGAGCCCTATCCAATAAATAGATGATCTCAGTGTGACATACTTATTGCTCTGATGGTGCAGCTGGAAATTCAGCTGTCGTTTAACACTGAGCAAGGTTAGACTTCACGTTTGGAAGGTTGCATGTTCAATCCCCACTTGTAGCACTTTATTATATTACTTTCGCCATTTTGGACCAGACTGCTTTTTTCATTTTTTCTAACCTTCCCTCTACAATGACTTTGTCTTCATTGACCACAATTGACTCATCACCTTCACAGTTACACAGTTAAATACAAATTCAATTATATGCTGTATCAATTAGGCTTAGCGCACACCTATTCTCAAATAATTTTTTTTGACTTAGTCAGCATACCCATGTGATCTCTTTGGTCAACAACTCTGACTCAACTCTCGCTTCTACTCTACTTAGCATCACTCTGCCTACAAACCCACTGCACTCAGCAACCAGACTCCAAGTCTGGAGTGTGCTGGACTTTCAAGTCTAGCTCTTTTTGTTTTCTCAACATGTCTGTTAACTTGCTGAGGAACCACAATCCAAATGGCAGGCACAATGGTACAGTGGCAGCAAAATGAGCGCGGTTGTTTGGGCCCATTTCCGGGTTGAATCTCCTCAAACAAAATTGTTGCATCAGTGTTGAGTGATGTAAAGCTCGTATGAACAGTTTAAACCATACTATACCGGTCTCGATGTCTCACAATAAAATGAATTGGCATATTCTGAAAATTCAACTTTGCGGAATCACATGCCATCGAAAAATTGTCATCGTAGCATGAAAGTACTTGAAAAATGAAGGATACTTACATTTTATTTTATTGGAATCCCTTCGGATTTGGTCTTGCAATGCCCACTGCAAGTCGGCCATTTTTGTAAGGGCAACCTCAGCTCGGCGCGGGAGCGCGGGAGACTAGCGGGAGAATCCGAAGTAACTCAATTGACAGTACTAAATACAGGTTTCTAGAATACGCACCTAGCGGGAGAATCCGAAGAGAAGAAAGGATAAGGATTCCCACGCTAGGCGAGGTTTTTGTAGGTACTAGCCAGTAGCACGTGTCCGGATCGATCGGCAGTGGTCTCGAGCTTGATCGCATAGCATGTGCCAGTGAGAGCGACCGGACGCGGGGGTCGGAGGAGGACGGAGTCCGGAGGGACGGAGGACGACGTTCCAGACGGAGGCGTAGGCTGGGGCATAGGACCGAAGGCCGGATGGTCGGGCGAGGTCGGACGGATGGACGAGGCTGGACGAAGGATCGGACGAGGAAGTGGGGCGGTGCGATGGGCCAGAGCCGGACGGACGGACGGACGGGTGGTTCCCCTGACAATTTTGACCATTTTTGGCCACTTTTCACTTATTTTCACCCAAAATGGCCGGCTTGCGGCAAGCATTGCAAGCCCAAATCTCAATGGATTCCCATGAAATAAAATGTGAGTACCCTTCATTTTCAAGTACGTTCATGCTACAATGGCAATTTTTCGATGGCATGTGATTCCGCAAAGTTGAATTTCCAGAATATGCCAATTTATTTTATTGTGGGACATCGAGACCGGTATTATGGTTTAAACTGTTCATACGAGCTTTACATTGCTCAACACTAATGCTACAATTTTGTTTGAGGAGATTCAACCCGGAAATGGGCCCAAACAACTGCACTCATTTCTTTTCGCCGCCACTGTAGGTCCCACCATTCACATTGAGGCCGAAACATATTTCATGACCAATGCTGACTGTGTTCAGACATGCGCTATGGTGAAGATGACCCAACTTTGTGGCCACAACAATATACCTCTAAATTTCACCACTTGGAGGCCATTGTGAAAAGGGGTGCTTGGCAGGAAATCTCCATTATGTGGTGGGATCCCCAACAAGAGGACTTTGAGCGGGGGAACACCATAATGTGCAGCTTAGGGAAATTGGTGTATTCCATACTGTGCCTTCTGGAGGAGGCCGCTTGTCAACTGGCTGGTCAATGCCAAACCTATTGCATCACAGTGGAAGTGAAAGGGGAAACCATCTCCCCTCTCTTTGGTCAACTGGTTGAAAGTATGTGCCTTATTGGGATTATTAATGGCAGCTCGGCCATCGGCATATGCTTTGTTGACTCGGCCATCGCGTTGCAATTGAGCAGATTCGCCAGTCCCTGCTTCGCATTGACCCAGTGCGGCGGATATTTGAGCACATCTGTATCCATCGACGTGACTATCGTGTCCTTGGTCCGAATTCCCTCTGGCAGCATGATGGCCAGCATGCTGAGTTTTTCCTTTCCTTTAGCATATTGATTTTTTCATGTTTCTGGGGCTAGGTCTGATTCACTGGGGCATTGTTATCCATGGCTTCATTGATGGGTATTCACACCTTATCACAGGCCTGCGGGCGAGCGACAACAATGCAGCTGATACAGTTTTGGAGCTATTTCTGAATGCTGCAAATGTGTATGGTGTCCCATCCTGGATGCGCAGGGATCATGGTGCAGAAAATCCATATGTTGCTGCCTGGATGGAAAACCACTGTGGGACTCGCAGAGGCTCTTATATATGGGGACGATAGCTTAATCCACAACTGCTTTTTGTTTCTGGACCGATTTCTACTCTTTAGAAGTGTTCATAATGCTCGCATTGAGTGACTCTGGGTCGATGTCATGGCCCAGGTCAGTGCAGCATGGGGCGATCATTTTATCCGGCTAGAAGTTCAGTATGGGCTTGACATCAACAATGTCGCTCATATCTGGCTTTTACATCTCCTCGGCACAATCAATACCCAACTTACTTTCTTTGCCGAGTTGTGGAACCAGCACCACATTCAGATTCAGAATGGAGCTAATCGGTCCCCCACTGACATGTTTGTTTGTGATATGTATGTCAATGGTGTTCGCGGAGATCAGCTTCCTCAGGAAGAAGAGGATCTCGGCAAAGACAAATTGGAGGTGTATGGAATCAACTGGCAGGGCCTTCGCGATGATAATATCCTCCACTCACAGGCCCAGAACAATTCTACCACAGAAGGCTCAAGCTCTTCGGTAGGCCACACTGGACCCCCTCCTGATCTCAGCCAGGTCATTGTACAGCCTCCTGTGGGAACTCTCACAGAAGAGGAGGCGACTGATTTGTATAACTCATTTTCACATCTCATTGGAAGTGCTGAAGATGGTCACATTATATTACTTTGGAGCCAAGCACTTGCTCATGTTCGTGTATTATACTCTGATGTATTTTGAATTTCGATTGGAAATCGACAGAAATCATGTGAAACGATACTAAACTGCAGTTAATAATGGTAAACTATACATGACAGGTGGCAGATCAAGAATGATCGCAGTTGTTGATGGCAAATCAAGGATGACTGCAGTTAATGGTGGTCAAATGAAGGAAAATGCTGCCATTGGCTGGAATAACATGATTTTGATTGCATTTGACCATGATTGAACCATGGTTGGACCATGGTTTGACTATGATAGAATGCCAAAGAATGATAATTCTCTGAATTGTCGTTCTGCATGCTCAACTACTCAAGTCTCGTACTAAACCTAGCAGATCTCGTCCCAAACCTCACAATTCTTGTTCTCAACCTCAAACTGCAACCTCAGGGCTTTATGTCCATAATCTCGTACTGCATGCTCAACCTCCCAATCACTAATTATAACCTCAGATCTACAAGCTCAACCTGCTGAAATCATGTAACCTCAGTGCTCAACCTGTCAAAATCATGTAACCTCAGTGCTCCACCTGCTATCTGTGCTCAACCTCAATGCTTGCACCTCAACCTTATATTTTGCATCGAAAAAAGCTTTTATATCGCTCCTGCAGCTTGTGCTGCGGCTGCCGCCCTCGTCCATAGCCCTTCGTAACATACGCCGCATGGAGTATTCACGCACGTCCTTGCGCGTTTGCGCAGCTCGAGCCAAATTTTTTTTTTTTGCATCGAGCTAGCCTGGGGGGCTGTGGGTAGAGAACAAAAAGGCTACCTCAATCCAAAACCGCGGTGGAACACGCCTGCGGCGACGCCGCCCGTGCTCGCCGCTCCTCGTCCTCTAGGCCGCCCGCGTCATGCCTCAATTCGCCCCGACGCCATTCGCGTTCCACCATGGCAGGTGCATGCGCCCGAGTCCCCGCTGAGCGAGTGCATCCGAGGCCGAGCCGTTCACACCCGCGCCTCAACATCGGGTAAGCACGGGCCGCCGCTGCACGCAGTCACCCTCGTCGCGCCCACACGCGCAACTCCACGTCGCCATGTCAGTGCGGTCAGTGTCGAGGTCACCCTCGCTGCCGCCTGTGCCGCGTGCGTTCGCCCTCCTCGTGGTAGCTAGCGTCGCCGCTTACACCCATGTCTCCGCTCGCGCTGCATCGCTGCGATGCCACTATGACATCTTTTATCGCTGTAAATTATGAGCTTCAGAAATGAGGTTCAGAACCATATTTTACAGGTAGAAGGTACGAGGTTGGTGCAACATGTAACTTGAGGTTGAGGTTAGCAACTGAGGTTTTGGTAAATTATTGAGTTTGAGGTATGAGGTTGCACATCTGACATATTGAGGTTGTACAATGAGATTGAGCTTCCAGGTTGCCACTGATGGTGGCAAACCTTTTTCGTTGAGGTTCAGGTTTCAGGTTGCACTTTGATTTCCCCATTTGGCTCACCATTGACATACCATGGTTTCCCATCAGCATACTGTGGTTTCCCATCAGCATACCACAGTTTCCCATCAACATACCATAGTTTGCCATCAGTCAACCATGGTTAACCATGGTTTGTGCTGACAGTCACAACATCAACGACACAGAGTATATAGCTGGTAAGCAGGCCAAGTCTACTGATGTCTTTGCACCCCCTGATTATCATCCAACTCAGGCCAAATCCCACTCTTTGCAAATATGCACCTATCTTTCTATTGTCTGCTACTTGCCTGAATTTATGTAACATCCAGACAACTTCTACTGAAGTTATCTTGATGATCATTACAACTCCATCACTACATCACCAATACCCAGTTGAATTATATTTTCCTCCTGTTGCAATTATTTGGACTATGCTTTTTAATTCACCTTTAATTACTATGAATCCATAATTACATTACTAATACACAGCTGAATTATATTTCACTCTCATTGCAATTGTTTTGCCACATAATTTCCAAGCTGTTAATTATTTTTGGCTGTGCTTGGTTCGGTTTGACCTTGATCACTACAACTCTGACATTACATTACTGATACTCACCTGAAGGTTGCTCAAACTTTAATCACTACGACTTGATAACTACATTACTAATGTCTAGCCACTTTTTCTGTCATAGCAAATATCTTGTCATACAATTTGCTGAATTCCAAGTCACTACTTACTTTTGGCTGTGCTAACAGTTCAGTTTAAGCTAAGTTTTGGTTTCTGAAGATAAACTTGAGTTGCTTCCTGCTTGAGACGATTTGCACATTTGAGCCCTATCCAATGACTAGATGATCTCAGTATCCTATGTTTATTGCCCTGATGGTGCAGCTGGAAATTCTGATGTCGTTTAACACTGAGCAAGGTTAGACTTCACGTTTGGAAGGTTGCATGTTCAATCCCCACCTGTAGCACTTTATTGGGGGAGCGAAGCGAGCCCTTTTTGTAAGGTGATCACTGAAAGCAGATGGCTGTGCAAAGCACACTTGATCGTTGTTCGTGTTTGGTTTTTGCCCCGTGACCTTCTATTTAAATCAAAGTTCCGCCATCGCCGAACCGATCGGACTTTGAATACATGACATGACATTACATTTGATCAATGATTATCACACTGGTATTTGCCCCGTGACCTTCGCTTTAAATAAACAAAGTTCCGCCTATTGCCGAACTGGTCGGACTTTGAATACATGACATTATATTTGACAGATCAATGATTATCGGACACTGATCTAATTTCGACGCCTAGCAGCCTTTTCCTTTACCTTCATGTCTCGGGCTCTACCATAACTCTTGGGACATAGAATAGTAAACAGCACTCAGAGTCTATTAGGAAGCAGCAATCTGTTCTTTTCTTTTCATCTACATACTATAAAGACCTATATCTCGGACTATCTAGAGGCAATATTCTGGGGGTCTTTCTTGGGTCTTTCTTCTCCTCCTGGGCTTCTTCCTAAACATATCTACCTTTGGATACACTCTGTTTTAGTAAATGATTTGCATGAGTTGATTGAATATCTGCTGATTCACCCTTAGCCATGGTGGGAGATCCAAACCTTAATCAGGCAGCTTATTGTGCTCGTCATGCACGTATTAGAGGACAAAAGATCCATGCAGAAATTACCCAGGCAGCTGCACATATATATCTTCCTACTTTTGAGGAGATGCGAAGCAGGAGATGGGCTGAAGTTTTTCCACGGACAGTGGGAGGAGGACGTATGCTCTTCAGATTTTTAATGTCAGATCTAAACTAACTTCCAACTCAGCTCGGCTTACCCCACCTCAGTCCAAGGTATCAGTATCTTCAGCAGCTACTAATGCGGTTCCGGGTGGAATACGTAATCGCATTTCGGTCCAAGCTACCCGGCCGGAATTACTTCCACTCAACAACCTATCAGATAATGTGCTACAAAACTCTCCAAACTTAAGAGGTGATATACATTCAATCCAAGTATTCTTAGAATAAGACCTGACATGCACTTTCAGCCCGAGCACGGCTGTATGACAATTTAACACCACATGGACCTGGACCTGGCTCTCGTGATCAGCCAGGAAAGAGAACACATCTAGATGATAGTCAAACTTCACCTTCACGCCGTGAGACTTCAATGAATATTTCTGGTGATTCAGAAGTACATCCTCGAAGACTTTTCACAAATGAGGCAGGGCCAAGTGGTGGGAATGGAACTGGAGATGTCTTTGGATCACAACCTGTTCCAATGGATTTGGATTCACAAGATCCATCTACTCCACTAGTACCAAACCTCCCACCATCTACTCCTATTGCAGATCCACCTTCACCTGTACCAACACCTGTAGTACCAAACCTCCCACCATCTACTCCTATTGCAGATCCACCTTCACCTGTACCAACACCTGATGATCCACCCAACCCATCTCCAGTAATCCCTCCACGTCCTCCATGTAGACACAATCCACGACATGGCACTGTGTGTGGAAATGTTGCACGGGAACCACATCCAAACCATCCCAATATGCATTGGTGCACATCTAAAAAACATTGGATAGCAGACAATGTTTTTGGTCCACTGGCTACATGTGCAGGTTGCAGAGAAGGAACCAGGATTCGTAGTGCAGTGAGGCGAGAGGCTGCAAGAGTGCTTGCTGCCCAGCAGCAGATGGCTGAGCAAATAGATCAACAACTTCCACCTCAGGGCCCTCCTCCATCACAACATCCTTTCAATCCATCAGCTGAGCCAGCAGTTTCTCCTGAAGATAAGATCTTGATGGATAATGTACGGGAGAAGATCCTGCAGGTGCAATTGGAATCATGTGATAGCTGTCATGAACGCTGGTTTGATTTAACCGTTATAAATGGGAAATGCCAAAAGTGCCGAGCAAGAAATCATTCAGGAAAATTCCAGACTTCAAATATGATGAACCCTGGACTTGTACCAGGCCCTGAAACTCTTCCTCCACTTACACAAATAGAGGAAATGATGATTTCTCCAGTTCATGCTCTTGTGTCTCTTTACCAGATACGCGGTGGTCAATTCAAATATTCTGGTCACTGTTGCAACTTCTCCCGTGACACAGCAATTATGCACCAAAAAGTACCTTTGCTACCAGAGGAATGTGATATTATCATAATGCGGAGAAGAGGTGTGGATCCTGCAACAAATGAAGATGTTCATCAGGACTTTCGGGTTCGGCGCCATGTAATTCAGAAATGGTTGACTTATCTTGAGGCCAACCATCCCACTTTTCGGAACCAAACTGTCACAATTGATTGGACCAGGCTGAATGATCTTCCAGAGAGTGCATCTGTTCGTGATCGACTTCGCACAGTTGATTCTCAGGAAATACCCGAACCAGACAATGGCCCACCAGAGCAGGGTGAAAATCCACCCCAACAGGATGCACTTTTTACTAGGAGTTTTGTACCAAATACAACAACTGCTCAGACTGAGTTGGAGCAACTCCATGCAGCAGCTTTCCACAATGATACACCTGTAATTCTAACTATGCCTGCAGTTCATGGGACACCAATTAATGAACATGCTGGGCAATCTATTGCAATTAATGCCTTCCCATCTTTGTTTCCAATGGGTGAAGCAGATTTTGCTGCTCTCCGGGAGATTCCAGTTACAATGACTGAGTGGGCTGCTCATTTGATGCGGTTTAAAGATGGTAGATTTGCAAGACATCCACGCTTTCGGTATTGGGCTCTTAACACAATCATGCGACATGATGCTAAGAAGGCCTCACGGTGGTTTACCTCAACCCACAGAAATGACCGCCAGTTGAGTGTAGAAGATATACGACAGATGCTTGAAGATAATGATGCAAAAGGACTTGCTGATCGCGTTGCTCAATCTGCTATTAGACTTCCGGGATCACGTCCATTTTGGTCAAAAGCTCAAAGGGATCTCATTGCCAAGATACGCTCTCCAGAGTGTCGTTCTCCCCATGTCTTTTGTACTTTTTCTGCTGCGGATATCCAATGGCCTGACATGCACCGACATATGCCAAACTATGATCCAGATGCCGCTGAGGATGCTCACTCCTACCGTGTTCGGATGAAGGATCTCAATGAAAATCCAGCTATCGCTTCATACTACTTTCAAAAGCGTTTTGAGATTTACTTTGAGCACTATATCAAGGTCAAATTTAAAGTTAAAGACTTTTGGTGGCGGTATGAATGGCAGCATCGTGGCAGCAGTCATGTACATGGATTTCTTTGGCTCATGGATGCTCTTTCAGTAGATGATCTGGATACAACAAATCCAGTTCAGTTGCAGCAATTCATTGACTTCTGGGACCAACATGTATCCACTTGGCATCCTGCACTAGACACCCCACCAGCAGCTATTCATCCTTCAGCACAGTTGTTCAACACACTGGAGGATACAAAGCTGGAGTTAGCTGAAATGTTGAACAGATTGCAACGGCACACCAAGTGTGATCCTAGCTATTGTCAACGCAAGAAGAAGGAAAGTGGAGAAATCTACTGTCGTTTTGGGTTTCCAAAGGAAAATCGTGAAGAAACAAAGTTTGCTAAAGAGGCCTCGCGTGACTTTGCTGAGCTTCATACCCGCCGCAATGATCCAATTTTGAACTCATACAATGCTGGTGTCCTTCTGACATGGCGTGCAAATATTGATTTTAGACCAGTGATCAATCGCGAGGCAGTCATAGCATATGTTGCCAAGTATGCCAGTAAGGCAGACAGTCAATCCTCCTCTTATGAAAGTGTACTCCAAACAGCAATCTCTCGTCTTAATGATACTGATGCTGGTGGACTTGCTTACCAGAAAATGCTATCTACTTTTGCTGCAGAACGTGATATTTCTGCTCAAGAAACATGTCATATCCTCTTGGATTGTAAACTCACTCGCAGTTCCCGTCTTGCTCCACGCAGTCTTTGTGTGGATCCAGATTCAACATCTGGGATGCTCAACTTTGAAAACGGACAAGTTGACAGATTTTCACTACTTGATAGGTATGGGAGAGTGTTTTTCTAATTGAGATCTTTGTTACTAACATTGGGTTGATAGATACCAGAAACATGCTCAGGCAGAACCTGAAAAGTTGAATAATGTTTCCCTACTTCAGTTTGCTACACATTGAGACTGGAGACAAAACAGAGCTACCAAACGCGGAAGCAGAGGAGCATTGCCATATATTGTTAATATCTGGCCTCGCTATCGACCCGACCTTGATAACGATGAGCTCTATGAGAAATACTGCTATGCAAGGATGATTCTGCACCATCCATTCAAAAAAATAGAGGAACTCCTGGAAAGTGAGGACCTGCCTCCAATTTCAGAAGTACAACGTGGCAAGTATGTCAACTGGACAGTTGCATACCATGCTGAGTGTATTGCCCACCATCATGTGCACCTGGATGACACTCTGCCAACAACTGCAGTAGTTCCAGAGGAGGAAGACAGTGACTCGGAGTCAATTGATGCTGAAGATCCTGCAGAACACAACTTCCAGGCAGAGTGGATGCAAGAAGCTGGTCGTGCTCCTCATGAATCTGTTCATGGCAACCTTGACAATCTCGGGAAACGTGATTTGGATCTGGAATATGACTGGGTTGCCCATTCTCCAGATCTGCCCACAATCAATGCTGCATCGGAATGGCTGGCAGAACAGGTGAAAGAGGCACCAAACGATGAGATCCAGATTATGCCAGAACATGACTACAGCAAGTTGAAGGGAGAACAGCGCAATGTCTTCCTCCAAGTCATGGCTTACTTCAAGAAGATGGACTCAACTGGTCCTAAACCTCCACCACTTCGGATCAATGTGGATGGTACTGCAGGAACAGGGAAATCATTTCTCATCTGGTGTTTAACTACAGCTCTTAGAGAACATTTCAATGTTGATGAGACACAGCTTGGTGCAAAGGATCCTACAGTCCGCATAACTCCAACTGGAATCTCAGCTTTTGGCATTCGTGGCTGGACTGTAAATTTTGGATTGACAATTCCAGCTAAAGAGAAAGGTGCTGGCTTTACCGAACTATCCCGAACAGCCCTTACTCGTGCTCAGACCCGTTGGAAAGATGTCAAAATTCTAATTCTAGATGAGAAATCTATGATTGGAAGAGCTCAGATGGGTCGAATTGACAGGCGTCTCCGCCAGATATTTCCTGCAACAAGAGATGAGATCCTAGGGGGAATGGCTACAATTGTTTTTGGAGACTTTTTTCAGTTACCTCCAATTGGTGATACTCCAATGTATTCCACAAAGTCAATAGTAGGACGTCGAGCTGGACTGTCAAGTGAGGGGAGAACTGTCTTTGAATCCTTCACTCAGTCAGTGACACTGCAACGAGTTTTTCGGCAAGAGGGTGATGACCCAGAACAGATCAAGTTCCGGGATGCTTTGATGAGACTCCGTGAATACAAAAGCTCTGAGGAGGATCACAAACTATTTTCTGCTCGATTTTGGGATACTCTGACACCAGATGCACGAGAAGAGTTCAAGGACACCCTTCATCTCCTTCCAACAAAAGAGGGAGTAAAGAATTGGAATCATCGTTGTCTTGCTGCCCTTGGCAAGCCAGTCATTCGGTGCTTGGCAAAGCACAATGGTCCTGAAGCTAAAAAGGGATCTGATGAGGATGCTGAAGGATTGCCAAAGGAGGTTTTATTGGCTGAGGGAGCTCGGGTAATGATAACTCGCAATGTCTGGACATCAAAAGGTAGGCGGTTCAATTGTCAGTACTTGATCAGTATTTTAATGTAATCTCGGACATTTCAATAAGGTTGGTTAATGGTGCTCAAGGAACCATCAAGAGAATTTGGTTTCAGCCAGGGTCTAATCCCCGACTGAACCTTCCATCTGTGGTATTTGTACAGTGTGATATAGATACCTACTCAGGTGAATACCTCAGAGTCACTTTTATGACCTAACCAACTGACTATGAGACAGGACCACCCCTCCTGCAATGGGAAGGTATCAATCCAACTTGGGTTCCTATTGTTCCAGTAACTTCAAGGTGGGATGACAGAACTGGGAAGTCATTGACTAGGACTCAGCTTCCACTCACTCCTGCATGGGCGATTACAATCCACAAAAGCCAAGGGATTACTCTAAAGAAAGCAGTCATTGATCTTGGCGAGAAAGATTTTTCCTCAGGACTTTCTTTTGTTGCTATCTCCCGAGTCAAAACTCTGGCTGGTATTGCATTCCGGAGTTCATTTCCATGGAGCCGGTTGAAGAGGCCAACTGTGACTGAGTCAATGAGAATGTTAGGTGAGGACACACAACGAAGGGCACAGATCGGGTTTACTCTAGATACTCATGGTATAGACCTTAGTCAATATGTATTTGATGATTAATTGGATGCAAATTCTTAAAATACTACTGACTAGGATTTAACACGCTCCCCCATTCTGTAGCCGGGTACCGGCATACAAAACATATTTATATTACTTTGGGCATTTTGGACCAGACTGCTTTTTTCATTTTTTCTAACCTTCCCTCTACAATGACTTTGTCTTCATTGACCACAATTGACTCATCACCTTCACAGTTACACAATTAAACACAAATTCAATTATATGCTGTATCAATTAGGCTTAGTGCGCACCTATTCTCAAATAATTTTTTTGACTTAGTCAGCATACCCATGCGATCTCCTTGGTCAACAACTCTGACTCAACTCTCGCTTCTACTCTACTTAGCATCATTCTGCCTACAAACCCACTGCACTCAGCAACCAGACTCCAAGTCTAGAGTGTGCTGGACTTTCAAGTCTAGCTCTTTTTGTTTTCTCAAAATGTGTTTTAACTTGCTGAGGAACCGCAATCCAAATGGCAGGCACAATGGTAGGTGCCACCATTCACATTGCGGCCGAAACATATTTCACGACTAATGCTGACTGTATTCAGACATGTGCTATGGTGAAGATGACCCAACTTTGTGGCCACAACAATATACCTCTAAATTTCACCACTTGGAGGCCATCACGAAAAGGGGTGCTTGGCAGGAAATCTCCATTATGTGGTGGGATCCCCAACAAGAGGACTTTGACCGGGGGAACACTATAATGTGTCGCTGAGGGGAATTGGTGTATTCCATACTGTGCCTTCGGGAGGAGGTCGCTTGTCAACTGGCTGGTCAATGCCAAACCTATTGCGACACAGTGGAAGTGAAAGGGGAAACCATCTCCCCTCTCTTTGGTCAACTGGTTGAAAGTATGTGCCTTATTGGGATTATTAATGGCAGCTCAGCCATCGGCATTGATTGATAAGGATATTACTAACGAACAGTCTAAGCAGATACAAGTAGAATATTCTAGATACATTTCTTGGTAGTATACAAGCCTGTAGTATTTACCTGCTAGAGTATCTGATTGCTCTAAAGCAGCCTTCTTACCAACAGTGCTTGCAATCGTACTCTATTTCTTCTCTCTAATTTTGCCCTCCCCATTTAATCTACAACACGCCTCAGCCTGGAACACCTCCTTAATCTCCCATGCACATTCAATAACATGTGCTTCAACATTACATCTGTACAGCGCATCTTCTTAGAATTAGGCACTTTATTTATATCCATAATCAGAATCCCATTGTCCTTGGAAGGGGGACTGGGTTGTTGGGGGTATGGAGAGGGGACACGTGATTCTCGCCTCGAGGAGCGAGAAGGCAAGCCGGAAGCTGACGATAGCCTTGATGGCAAGTGAGACAAGACTGGAGTGTTGAGTCCAGTGGAATCAGATGATAAGAGGGAGAGAAACCCAGGAGGGAGTTCAATTTGTGGGAGTGGAATAGAATGAAGGAGTGCAGCTTCTGTGATTGTAAATATCACAAAAAAATGTGATCAGGGGAGAACAGCCATGTCAGCCCATATCTCAAAGAATATTTGCCCGGGTCCATCCCCAGTTGTCGCAAGTACATTGACAGCATCATTGAACTCGGGTGAAGGGAGAACACCAGAAACACCCAACAGACCACCCAGTTCCCTGAACCCATTTTGGAAGTCCCGAAAGGTTTCTTCAGCAAAATCAAGGGTTCGGCTCGTTGACATCTCAATGTTTGCAGCGAGAGGATGCAAGCCTTGTAAAATTGCCAAAATTGTGGAGTTAATATGACGAGTGACAAGAGGGCCGGCGAGATGGGACCAAAGGCATGTAATTAAAGCTGAGATGGTTGTTGATAGGGATTTCCCATGCTCCACGAGGAAAGATGGAGGGAAAGAGACGCCAGTGAACACATGCTAATGTCAGGGAAACCATGCTTTTTCACAACAACATGGGAACTGACTTTCAAAGCTAAGAAATTGATAAGATTAATAACTTGATTGGCCCATGTGAAATACCTGGCGAGGAGGCTGCCAGAGCCTCAGCCATGTGGCAGAAGCGAAGAAGTGTGACAGCCAGTCACAGTCACCAGTAACAAGCTTGTCTCGCTTGTCGCTTATGGACATTCTACAACTGGCTCCATTTGCTCAGGAAGTGCTGCTAAATGCTTTCCGAACCCACTACCCAGGCTTTCAGAATGCAGTCAGTGATTCGGTTGGAAGCCATACTGATGTGATTGTCATCGAGCAACTCGGTGATGATATCGATGAATTTGCAAACATGGTAGCTGAGGCGAGTGTTTCAACCATGGATGAGCAATTTCTTCAATATGATGTAGAATCAAGCTATCTTTCCACCTGAAGAGTTTGCAACTCTGGAAACAAGTCTAGCTGCGATGTGAATTGATATTCGGCTTGAGTACCAAGAGGCTGTTGATGCATCACACCATGGAAGGCCAGTCATTGTACAGACCATTCATTCGGGTGGGCCTGGTCGTCCTCGCATTCATATCAATCCGGATTTTCTCCAATGGGCCTATGGTCAGCGACCCACTGCAGGCATCAGCATCGGGAGAACCACTGCTCGGAATGCTCTCCTTGAGTATGGCATTGCCAAGCCACAGCAAAGTCCTTTCTACCAACCCGATGCCCTTTCTGCTTCCACCAATGCTGATCCCACAAACAATGATGTTCTTGATCCTGATCTTCCCATTCCATCTGGCGACTTCCCAGCCGAGGTTGAAGAGTTAGCAGCTTCATCTCAGCCAACAGCTTCTTTTACTGGCCCTATGTCTGACATCTCTGATGATGACCTGGATATGCTTCTCCTCCGCTTGCGGACTCATTACCGGCGGGCAGGCCTTAGCATGCTCAATGGAATGCTTCATCAACTCGGCCATCGCGTTGCAATTGTGTGAATTTGCCAGTCCCTGCTTCGCATTGACCCAGTGTGGCGGATATTTGAGCGCATCTGTATCCGTTGACGTGACTATTGTATCCTTGGTCCGAATTCCCTCTGGCACCATGATGGCCAGCATGGTGAGTTTTTTTGTTCCTTTAGCATATTGATTTTTTCATGTTTCTGGGGCTAGGTCTGATTTGCTGGGGCATTGAATGCTGCAAATGTGTATGGTGTCCCATCCCGGATGCGCGGAGACCATGGTGCAGAAAATCTATATGTCGCTGCCTGGATGGAAAACCACTGTGGGACTCACAGAGGCTCTTATATATGGGGACGGTAGCTCAATCCACAACTGCTTTTTGTTTCTGGACTGATTTTTACTCTTTAGAAGCATTCATAATGTTCGCATTGAGCGACTCTGGATCGATGTCACGGCCCAGGTCAGTGCAACATGGGGCGATCATTTTACCTGGCTAGAAGTTCAGTATGGGCTTGACATCAACAATGTTGCTCATATCTGGCTTTTACATCTCCTTTTCCTCGGCACAATCAATACCCAACTTACTTTCTTTGCCGAGTTGTGGAACCAGCACCGCATTCAGATTCGGAATGGGGCTAATCAGTGCCCCACTGACATGTTTGTTTTTGATATGTATGTCAATGGTGTTCACGGAGATCAGCTTCCTCAGGAAGAAGAGGATTTCGGCGAAGACAAATTGGAGGTGTATGGAATCGACTGGCAGGGCCTTTGCAACAATAATATCCTCCACTCACAGGCCCAGAACAATTCTACCACAGAAGGCTCAAGCTCTTGGGTAGGCCACACTGGAACCCCTCCTGATCTCAGCCAGGTCATTGTACAGCTGTGGGAACTCTCACAGAAGAGGAGGCGACTGATTTGTATACACTAAGTGGACAAAAAGAATGACCGATGGGTTTTCAGTCATAACTTGGCGACCACGTAAGATTCAGACCCAAACTAAGATGCCAAGTTGTTAAGAGAGCATGCGCCGACATTTTTTGTCTATTGATCGTATCAAAATATTTTGATGCGCCATCAGCAGAGGCCAAATACCGAAAACGGTGATTTTCAGCTCAATGAAGGATTTTTTGAAGAAAATCTAAATCACTCAGATTGTAGCCTGAGGTATGTAGATGAGTTCACCAAGTTGAATGATGCAAAAATATACAGGCTATAACTCACTATAGGGCCCACAAAGTGGTTATTTTGGGTCATTTTTCGCATTTTTGGCTGTTTTTGGCCATTTTGCTGGCCCTGTAGCGAGTTATAGCCTGTATATTTTAAATCATTCAAGTTGGTAAAGTCATCTACATACTTCAGGCTAAAATCTGAGTGATTTATTTCCTTCAAAAAAATCCTTGATTGAACTGAAAATCACCGTTTTCGGTATTTGGCCTCTGCTAACGGCGCATCAAAATATTTTGATACGATCAATAGACAAAAAACGTCGGCGCATGCTCTCTCAACAACTTGGCATCTTAGTTTGGGTCTGAGTCTTACGTGATCGCCGAGTTATGACCGAAAACCCATTGGTCATTCTTTTTGTCCACTTAGTGTAACTCATTTGCACATCTCATTGGAAGTGCTGAAGATGGTGATATTATATTACTTTGGAGCCAAGCACTTGCTCATGTTCATGTATTATACCCTGATGTATTTTGAATGTTGATTGGAAATCGACAGAAATCATGTGGAACAATACTAAACTGCAGTTAATAATGGTAAACTATGGATGACAGGTGGCAGATCAAGAATGATCGTAGTTGTTGATGGCAGATCAAGGATGACTGCAGTTAATGGTGGTCAAATGAAGGAAAATGCTGCCATTGGCTGGAATAACATGATTTTGATTGCATTTGACCATGATTGAACCATGGTTGGACCATGGTTTGACCATGATAGAATGCCAAAAAATGATAATTCTCTGAATTGTCGTTCTGCATGCTCAACTACTCAAGTCTCGTACTAAACCTAGCAGATCTCATCCCAAACCTCATAATTCTCGTTCTCAACCTCAAACTGCAACCTCAGGGCTTTATGTCCATAATCTCGTACTGCATGCTCAACCTCCCAATCACCAATTATAACCTCAGATCTACAAGCTCAACCTGCTAAAATCATTTAACCTCAGTGCTCAACCTGTCAAAATCATTTAACCTCAGCGCTCAACCTGCTATCTGTGCTCAACCTCAACGCTTGCACCTCAACCTTATATTTTGCATCGAAAAAAGCTTTTATAGCTTCCGCTGGATGCTCGGGGTTGCAGCCACGGAAGACGCAGGCATGCGCGCTACCGACTGCTTCATAGCGTTCGCCGAGGTCGTGCCTCTGTTTGTGCAAAACCCTTGGCTGCGTGTCATATGAGTGAGCACCCATTCGGGTGTCTCCTCGTCCACGCTGTCTGGGCTCTTCGTAGACATAGCGTATGGGCGCCAAGCGATTCCCAGGCAAGATACTTCGCATCGTCACCCTTCATAGGATGGCAGTGCGCCGACCTTGTTTCCGTGGAACTGCAGCTCCGCTTCAAGCGTGAGCGAGTACCGCATTCTTGGGTCTACTGCGTAGACGTGCGCGCAAGAGTCTTCTGTACATAGGGTTGACCCTCACTCCCTCGTGCACCGTCCGGCGCGACTACGTCATCAACAGCTCGCCGACCTTCCCCGCTCTCTACTTGGCTCGCGTTGTCCCCACTCGCCGACGTGCCCTCCTCTTTCCGCCTTTACCATCGTCATTTGGCCCTGCTGCGCTGCTCGAACTTCATCGGACTCGCTTGTGCCCGCCGCCGTGCGCCTGCCGCTCGCCCTTCCGTCTCGTTCGAGCTCTATGCGGGCTTCAATGTCCCGCGGCTTCTCGTCTGCCGTGCGGAGAAAGCCGCGGTAGCAGCAAGAATTCCAAGCACAACACGAGCGCTTCGCGTCGAGTTAGCATCCGCCATTGCCGACTTCGTGCGTGAGCTGCTTGACGGCGCCTGCGTGCTGGGCATACGATCTCCCACCGCTTCGCTGCGCTCCCAGTTCCACGAGAGCTCGCTAACTAATACTGGAGCGCGAGCACTATTGAATGCAGTGCGAGATAAGGGCGTGAGATCAAATACGATCCTCCGCCCGTCTCGCTCTCTCCAACTCTGCTTGCAAACTCCGGCTGCTGCTCCCTAGAACTGCTTCCTACGTGTTTCCCCTACGTCGACGGTCTTGCGATAGCGTGGAATTCGTTGGGAGAGAAGCGCATGGATTTATGTGCGAGACTGCGTGCATCGCAGATCGCGTGTGCCCTCGCCACATTCTCGTTTGCTTCACGGGTGCAGCTCATTCGGTCCCGGACCGCTCCTCGTGCGCCTCGCAGTGCCGTACCTTCGCGCCGCTCGCAAACTGGAGGATTTCGCGTCCGTCGTCAGCAGGGCGCGCGACAGAGCAGCTCCGCTTCTCGCGTGAGCTGCTCTGCCTCATTCTATTCATCTCGGTCATCCCTTTGTGTGCGCAAGGGTCCTTATCGGGCTCTCCAATGTGGGAATGGGGCGTTGGGCCAGGGTGTAGCTCTCCGAGGGACATTCCCTTGTCCATGCTGTGTGTATTTGACTGGGGGGCAGTGTTGTTGTTGTTTCTTTTCCTTTCCTTCAGTCTTTCCTTGCCACAGCTAGTTCAAGCTCGATAAAATTCTGGGGGGCCACTGTTTGCGTCCGACCTCCATGACGAGCACTTGAAACTTCCGTGGCTACATGTGTGCAAGATGGTGCCTTTATAGCTTCGCTGGGGAGGATTGAGCTCCGCATTAAGCGTGAGCTTTATCCTACAAATCTGCTTGAATTCGCACCCAAAATTTTTTCCATTGCATGGAATGAACTCAATTTCGCCCTCGGCCTCTTGTGATAGTAGCCTTGGCTCTTGCTTGTACTGGGTAATTCTTTGCCAGGCATTTGAAGAAGCTCTCTTCAGAACGCACGACAAAGAAGTGGGGGGCTGTATGAGGGTATGAGTAGTAGAGTGTTGCAGTGCAACCTCTGCCTCACAGGGATTATGCTGTGAGTGCTGCTACGATGCTTGCATGGTCAACATCTGTTGTCCATTGGGGTAGTAGTAGCACCTGGCCAAGAAGAAGCTTCTGGCGGAGTTGCCTGGGCACTCCTCTTTGATGCTGGCTGTCGCCGCATCAAAGGAATCTTCTTGGCCTCGCAGCTCTGCTAGAGGTTCCATATGTTAGGTTCGAGTTCCACCGAGTGTGAACTCACCTATACCACAGTCTGCGAGATCAGGCTACAGTGATGAACTTGTTGCTAGCCTCTTGATTGAGTATGATTGTTTTGGATACCATTCAGCAGGCTTGAGTTCTTGTGACTCGCCTGTGTTGCAGACCCACGGGATGTCAGTCTAAAGGCTTGAGTCCATGAACTCGCCTTCAGCTCTGAGGATCTCAGCTTGGCTCAGATCCTACTTGTGCCCTCAAAGCATTCTATGCATCAAAATTATTGGGCCAATTTTTTTCCAACAGCTGAACATTCTAACCTCAAATGTTCAGGAGCATTCTCTGACTTCATTCACATCGTACATGCCCTCTGGCCATCCGGGGGGCTCTGTGACACGGGAGTGTCCACTTGTAGCACGCCCAGAGGCCATTTCCCAATTATGTTGATTAGTCACGATTCCGCGGAACTCACTGCCACATGTATTAGATAAATAATATATAATCTTAACCACACACCACCACAAGCTATGCCTATCAACTAGAGGCTAGAGTGTACGGTGTGATACCTAGTATATTATCCTCGCCGGCTGGGCATCCAGACATCTGCCCACCTCTCCAGGTTACAAGAGCCCTTCGGAGGGTAACACCGGCCCTTAGCCAGGGTCACAGGTCAGAGCTCCGTCTTCGGATGTCGAGCTCGACCTTGTCTTATCGACAAGATCCCTTATCCGATTCTCGTCTTGTGAGGAGTACTCCTGCCGAAACCAGGAGGTTTCACAATAGGCACCCGTCCACATCTCCTCCGCTTGCGCCAAATCCCCGTGTCGGAGCATAATATTGCCAATTCCCACCATGCATTCGGCTCGGAGGCAATGGATATCCAAGTCGGTCCCTCCATCCAGTGCCGCATGGAAGAGGTTAAGAGCGGTTTCGCCGTCGTTTAGGATGCTGTATACATCCGCAAGACATTGAAGAGCATTCAAAGTCCCCACCACGTCTTTCATCTTTTGGACAAATGCGAGGGAAACCACCGCCCAACGAGAGGTTTCTGATTCACTGTACATCCCGTTCCTGGGGTTGCCAAGGGCTGCAAGGCAGGAACTTTGAAGGTCCTGGTAGAGGCCCCGGCTTTTCGCCAAACACTGTAGAAATTCCTCGCGTGCCTCCTCAGCATCACCGCAGGAGTAGAGTTTCAGCTCGGCGGTCATATAGGAACACGCTAGCACTCTGGGAGCGCCAAGGCTTTGCCAAATGACTTCGGCGGCGTGCATATTGGCAAGAATTCCGGCAACTGGGCGTTCGATGAGAATATCCAGAAATGCGATGTTGATCAGAGAATTGGCATGGTACAGGGGTGCAGACGTCGAGGATGTTTCTTTCGAAATCTGTTCATGGAGTTGACGTGCTTCTACGTACTCGCTTTTTTGGAAATGGACTACGGCGCGCAACTCATGGCACCCTAAATATAGGTCAGATCCGCGCATTCCGCCGGAGACCAGCATATCCTCCGCCTGCGCACAGATGTCGAGAGCGCGGGACATATTACCAATATCGAGGTTGACCCTGGCCTCATACTCGATCCAGTCAATCCCAAGACTGGGATTCGAGGTGAACCTCATCAGATCACGAGCCCTGTGAACGATGTCGAGTTGCCAATGTGGTTCCCCGCGTCTGCGCGCAATGTCGTACTCTGTTCTCAAAGTCATCAATTGAAGTTTGATATCCTGTGCATCCTGGGCCAACGCGGAGGCGAGTTTGTTGAATTCCACAGCCTTCTGGAGATTAATGAATGTGAAACTCTTATAATGGGCTGCGGCAGCATTGTAAAAGGCGGCCGCTGAATACTCATTTTTCAGTCGAATCCAATTCCGGGGAACTTCAGAATCTCACCTTGGTCAACAGGACGAGTTCCCGCATCAAAATACTCGAGACCCTCCTTGATCCAAACCTCGGCATCTCCCTTCAAGAAATGAAGGTAATCCGGATTGCGAAGGCATGCACAGCCATATGTCCATCGCAACTTGGCGTCATCAGTGACTTGAATCAGGTGCGGAAGCCTCTGGAACAGAGGGCTGTTCCCTTTTATCATTCTTACTGAGAATGCATCGAGTGTGACGATGCTACATCCAATGGATTCCCAGACAGATTTATCCTCAGTTACGAGGCCTTCGAGGATGAGTTGATTGATGTTTCCAAGATACCCGGCCATTTCTGAAGGAAGTTTGCCAGAAGGAAGTTCTTGGGTCGACCGCCAGAGCCGAAGAAGCTCTTCGAAATACACCCGCAGGGGTCTCGAAATGAAAATTGAGGGGGGATGGCTGCGCCTAATGTACTCGCGAATGGGGCTCAACGCCGTGAGGCGTTCCTTTGCATTCACATATGCCAGCGACGTGCCGATCAACAATGCTTGTGCTGACCGAACATCGGCAATGGGGACATGACTTGCAATGATCTCTTCTGCCCTTATTCCGTCAGGGAGTAAAGAAAGCAGGGAAAGAAGATTCTTTGCGTGTGGAGAGGAGGAAATGCGGGGACTGTTGAGTGAGAGTGTGATGGATTTCTCGAGATTGGATCGCTTGTCATGTCCATCTGAAAGAAGGGTGATATTTTCGATCTGCCACCGGGAAAGAGTGCCCGAATATCCCTCAAAAGAGGCGATGTTGGCAATCAGTGAGACGGCGAGCGGCAGGCTACCTGATAGATCCAGCAAGTCGTCGAGGGCTGATTCTTCGCCGGGTTTAGGGTCCTCAGCGACCTCGAGAAATATTTGGCGCGAGGCAGAAGTAGGAAGTGGCTCCAGCGGAGGGAGAAATGGACGAGTCCACTTGACTTTCCCCGGCCTTTCAGCTCCTCGCATCGTTACCTTCGAATATATTAGAACGTATGGTCAAAGCATACCCTGCCAACCCACCAGCAAAGCGAGGCTCGGAATATCCGCGAGGAGTGATAGGAATTCTTCCACCTGGCGACGAGATTCCAACGGCTCCCAGGGTGTCTCGAAATTATCGAGCACAAGGAGGCACGATCCACACTGTCTTAAGTGGTGAACAATTGTCTTCGAGAGCAGGCGCGATGGCTCTAGGCGTAGGTGCAACCCAATCTTGATCATCAATTCGGCGCAACTGTTGACAGACTCGCACGAGATGAAATGTGTCAAACTGTATTTTTCGATGAGAGTGGGATGATGAAGCGCAGCCATGGCCAAGGTCGTCTTTCCCATGCCTCCGGGTCCAAGTATGGTGATTCGTGCCGCGGCATCGGTGGCAAGAGTATCGACAATCTCTTTGAGCTCAGAGTCTCTCCCGTGAAATATTTTCGGGGAAGCAGGTAGTAGCGAGAACGATTCGGTTGAACTGGCTGAAAATCAGCGCCAGTTGAGTAATTGACAATTGTCTTTACCTGATATTCAACGAACTTCGCTGCATCTTCAAGAGGGCGAATAAGAGGATATGCCACCACAATGAATATACACGGCTCACCGAAGAAGATTGATTATTCGATGATACACTCTGAGAAGAGATGAGTTCGAGGAGCTCTTGGTGACGCTGCTCGGCATCCGCATTGAGCTCCACAAGAGTGCTGACGATCCCAGCTCCGTATTTTATCTGAACATCGACGTCAGTTCATACGACTCTTCTTGATTCCTTGATATTGGACCTACAGTGAAAATCTGCAAGGCTGCTCGCAGTTCTCCTTCGCAGCTATCTAATTGGGTACTGATTTCGCTTTGTTTGAAGAACCGTTTGAACGCATCAGGGAAACACCACCTGCCTATATGGTACTACAGAGAGACCCATAGAGCGGTAGGCTCAGATCCATGTACCCTCTATCAAAGAAGCCTGTAGATCCCTAGACGCGTAGAGCTGTAGAGCCATAGAGCGATGTAGATCAATGTAGACCACGTGTTTCTACGGTTGAGGCCATGGAAACCGCTTCTCATGTATCGCGTGCGTTGGGTCACCAGAATAGACCAGAATATCACGCAGAAGAATAAGACTGAATGAAATATGCGAAAAGAATATATTGTATTCAAATCACGTACATAATACATACTACAATACGAGCAAGACAAGCAACGGAAAAAAAACCCTATCTGAAAAATCCGGAAAACAAGAAACAGATCTGATTCAAGTAGCACGGACAGCGTAGCATAAACAGACCGGAGAGCGCAGCGCTTGGGGCCGAGAACTTGCCAGGGGCGGAAAGACGGCGACTTGAGCTTGGACAGATGCTCCAGAGGAAAGATCAGAATTGCAGTCCAAAAACTTGAAGACGTTGAAGACTGGAAGAAAATCTTGAATATGACTTGAGTAAACCTTGAGGATTGCTTGAGGAAAGGTATTGAGGGCGGCTGGATACTACAGGTAGAGGGCAGGAGGAAGGGATGGTGGTAGCTGAGGAAGATGGAAGTGGGGAATAGGCGAGCGATGGCGTGGAGTCGTGGACTTGGTGGGATTTTAAAGCAAGTTGGCGCTCGGCTGCCCTGGGCTCTGACAACACATATGAAACGAGATGTACGACATATCGCCACAGAGCCAAGGAGATTGGCCGTAGAGAGAATGTGCGACCATAGCGCCGGCGTCTCTATGGGACTCTACAGAGATGTGTCGGCTCTATCGGCCGCGATATTGTGATCCGCGATCTATGCCGCGACCGGGGCCTCTACCGGTCCAAAAGCTGTTTCCTGATGCGTCCCCAGCTCTCGCTGTGCTCTCAAGCAAGAGTGCAATTTTTGAAGCGTGCTGCCGGCCAATCAACACCACACGAAATTGAAAGTGCAATCCAAACTCACCTGGCATAATGAGCAATGTCTTCAAGCAATTTCGGAGATCGTATTTCCTCCGAGTGCATGCACAGGCTCATTAGTGCACACAAAGAGTGGTGGATGCCGTCTACTATTCGAAGGTATCGTTCCTTTTGAATCTTTGTTTTCTGGATTTGGATTGGCAACCTAAACCAAAGCAATGATGTTCGGTGTTACCTCCACGAGACCAATAATCGTCAAAGACAGCGTGGATACGCTGTTCAAGAACGGGGTCTGTGTGACAACTGCAATGTTTTGGAGGGCATTTGCCGCCAACCCAGTGTATCCCAGAATGTTCTCGGCTGTCTCTGGAGACGCGGAGTGCATGACTGTGCGAATGACGTTGCCGGATGGCGGTTAGATGCTGCTGGATTCTGTGGCAACACTGCTCGTGGAGAGGAATAAGAGGAGTGAAGTGGTGTCCCAGAAGGGATGCTTGGCGGAGGTGGAGAGAAAGAGCAAGAGCGTCGTCGCACCCCGATGTATTTATGCTGGCAATCCAAATAAGCCATCTAAACGGCAACAATTTGTGTCGCTTCGCTTCCCATGCACAGATGTGGGAACAGATACGCTTTCCTCGGTCGAGCACAGGATGGTGCGGGAGCATGTAGTTGGTTTGATTGTGATGTGTCTTTGTTTAACAATGAACAATTTATGTGGCTTCGCTTCCCACAGGTGGGAGCACAACGGCAGTGAAATGTGATGAATCCCAGGTTCGACCAGAGACCCATGAGTTTGCCGACAACTTGAAAAATCAAGACTACTGTTTCACGCATTGAGTTGAGGACTGAGGTCACCGAAGGCAATTCGGTAGCCCTGACTTCAGGGACGAGGAGGATGCTCATCATCATGGGCATTTGATCAGAAATAGGAAATGCGTATAAAAAACCGGGCCGGGAGAAGAAGATTGAGAAGGCTTGGGAACGCACCGAGATGGACCGGGAGCAACACGGGTCTCCTTCTGCTCCCTGCTGGGCTCCCGGTGGCGAGGTTTTGATGCAACCCGAGGCCTAGGTGACTAGGTCCTCGAGACGGTGGAAAGAATACATCATCCAGAAACTATCCAACAGCGCGAGCCACCAATGAGGAGCAGTGTGGAGCTGGCGCCGAATGAAACACAGAGCAAACACTCGAGGCTTGACTCGGATTGATTAAACCCGTATATCCCTTTATATTGTTTTGATCACTGACGACTGTAATAGAATCTTGAGGCGGTACAAAAAAAAAAGCGGCCAATTGCGCGTCAAAGTCACACCAAATAAAGCAAAATTTCAGTCTGGACTGAAATGCGAATTTATTTGATAAGAATTAATGCACATATCAGCCGCATCGGATTTGGCTCGTATCTGATGCAGCTGATTCTCATAGTTATTTTGTAAGAATCAATACACATATCAGCTGCATCGGATACGGGCCGTATCTGATGCGGCTGATTCTCATAAAGAAACTCAAAGAATCAATGTGAGTTTCTGCCGGGCTGAAATTCTTGAGCAAATTTTGCTATTCGTTGATAAAAATAGCAGCCAATAGCATAAATAGCTCAGAGATTTCAGCGGTACAGAAACTCACTTTGATTCTTTGAGTTTCTTTATGAGAATCAGCCGCATCAGATACGGCCTGTATCTGATGCGGCTGACATGTGTATTGATTCTTACGAAATAAATATGAGAATCAGCCGCCTCAGATACGGGCCAAATCCTATGCAGCTGATATGTGCATTGATTCTTACCAAATAAATTCACATTTCAGTCCAGACTGAAATTTTGCTTTATTTGGTGTGAGTCAAGAGCACAAGATGTATGTCTGGCTTTCTTGCAGAAACGAAGTGGTGATAGTAGATGTCGTGTCTCGGGGGCTTTGCTCAACTGTATCGGCTCGATCGTCACCGTCGTGATCAGCGGTTCAACTTGACGCCGCTGCAGCCTCCGCGGGTCCAGAACACATTTTGGAAGAACTGGTGCTCTTGCACTGGCCGGGCGAACTCTCCATGTTACTCCCTACTAGGAATCCGGGTTATGAATCAAACTTCAGTTTTAGGAATTGAACGTGAAATGCTGGTGGAAAAAATGTGTTCATTGATCGATCCGCTTCGAAGGCCAATTTGCCGTTCGGGGAAAAATCTTGACCATAGTCTCCATCAATCCGGACTAAGTCCGCGCGGAGGTGGGCCAAAAATCGTGGCGCAAGATACAGGTTTTGGATCCTTCACTATTAATCTATTCAATAAGCAGTACATATCCCACCTCAAGGCATCGGATGGTGTCTGGATGTCAATGAGTAAGTGTTCAGGATGATCAGAGGCATGATCTACACTCCATAGCTCACATACCTGGAGGTAAATATCGAACTAGTCCATTTTTGCTCGAAGCCGATCACTAGCCGAGGTGATCCTAAAGCGGAAATGACGGTTCAAACCTTGCCGCAACTCGGCTCTATTCCGCTAGTCGCGGCAAGAAAGGCGGCACGGTACTTCGCGTCCAAGCAAATGATATTTTTCGACCCGTAAAACCTGTATACCGCCGGGTACGGGTTACACGTCTACGGGTTTACCCGTACCGTACCTGACCCGTACCACGGCCCGTCAACCAGCTGGAGTTGAGTGGAGGAGGATAAGTACTTTGCCGTTGTGTGACACCGTGGCGGTGCCGCTTCGAGTCACGACTCACGATTTTCTTTTAGCTTTCTTCTCCTTGATTCGTTTGGTTCTTTGGCGGGATTTCCAACAAATCCACGGCGCTGACTCAAGACACTGCTACCAGTCGCATGAACCGATACCCTAGGTGACATGTCGCACAAAATCAGCGGAAATCTTCACCTGTGAACGACCCTTGAAGCTTGAAGCCTGACAACACCTCGACTGAGCTGGTTGACCAGCCGATTCAAAGGAGCATCTTATGCTAGATACTAGCGTGAGTTTCTCCTGCATTTCTTTGACCAATCTACTCGATACCGTTTCTAAAGGCGCGGGGTAGCCGATCGCCTTTTGTCACGGACCTTTCTAGTGCGACCTCTTGAGAACTTGTTCGTAAGTATCACCTATAACATCGCGGTCCTCAATGTGCCTGTCTCTGTCCTCGGTTCTCCATCCCACCTCCTCCCACCTCCTCTTCCGCTTCTCCACCCATCAACGCGCCGCGTCGGCTCCTGCGACCATCATCCACGGCGCCCCCATTCGACGCGGCCATTGCACTCGGGACCTTCATCATCGTCACGTCGCCACCGAAGCACGCCTCATCCGCGTTCCCATGCGCCACCGCCAGTGCCTGAGACCTGTCGTGCTGGACTGCGCCAAAGAACCCTCCACCCCGACCTCTCATTGACCGGCGACTGCGACCTCGGGAAGCTCAAGTCCTCCGACAGCTTCCTCAGCAGTCGCTCTCGGCCTCTTTCCTTCTGCCCTTCAATACGCTAACGCACCAGCCTTCCTGTCCGCATGTCGATACCGCGCGCTACTCACAGGAACCAGATATCCCCACTCAAGAACAACACGGCATACCCTCTTCCCCGCACACGCGCCAGCCGGCGATGATGACGATACCGCCCTTTCTCTCGAATGGTGGCCCGTAACCCACCGCCCGTCCGCTCCCTGCGCACCCCGCTCATCGTGACTCGAGCATAAACCAGAGCCAAAGCCCAAGAAGCACGACTAGGACCGGCAGGAACGGGAGTAGGCGGTGGACAGCGGCGAGCAGCGGCTGTGGGAGCGTGCGGTGCGCATCTTCCCATCACGACCACTCGTCCTGGCGTTGGGTGCGAGCACGCTGCTTGGGATGAATGCGGAGGGGAGCATGACCACCGTGAATATGGCCGCGACCAGGACCGCACTGTGGACTTGGGCTTGGGCGCGCGCAGAGGGCGGGGCGCAGTCAATGGCGGAGTGTGCGATGCCCAGGGAGGGGAGGCACGGCCGGGGTTTATGTCGCCGACGGACGGGTGGGGGCTTGACGTGCATGCCAATGGCCCCAGAGCTTTGCGGTCCGCGGGGGTACGTGTCTTGCACCTATGCTTGTGGATAAATACCAGAATGACGGTGAGGGGCAGAGTCCGGGACAGTGCAAGGGGTGGACGCGGCCGCTGCGCGCGAGCATGCTCAGAGCGTTTTATGCTGTCATGGGAGACGGCGCTAAGACTACCGCGCGCGCGCGGGGGGGGGGGTTTGTGGTAGAGGAGCGGGAGAGGGATGGGTCTGGAACATGCGGACAGCGTTTGATCTCGCAGTTCTGGGAGGGCGATGTGGATGCGTATTCCCAGCTTTCCAGACTCGCACCTTCCCGACCCGCCGCTCTCGACGATTTCGATGGACCACGACCAACAGCACGACTCGGACGGACGACTCCCGTGCCCGCTGCTCGTTGGGATTGGGATTGCGCGCGCGAGGCCTGCGGCGTTGGTTTTGAGGGCTAGCACCGTGTATTCGACTGCCAGCGTGTCGGGTCGGACTGCATGGAAACGAGTATCGTTCGTAACCTACCTATACTCTGCCACGTTGCGTAGCAAGCTCATGATGTCCATAGGAATGGACTTTATCTTTTTGTGATATCTTTCGACAGTCCGGGCGCGGCTTACCAAACATTCACCTACTCATCACCCCATCTTGCCGCGTTTTGCTCTTACGTCCGTGCTCTTACAACGGTTACTTTTCTGAGCCATTTCCGTTGGATTGGAGACTCCCCTCGGCCCGGACAATGGATAACAGCTTGAGCGGCAACCGCACAATGGGCGCAGCTCCGGGTCTTCCCTAGTCTTCCTTTCTTTCGTGTATGTACACCTAGTCCTTCGCTTTGTCTGTGCTCTGAAGGTGTCGACGGGGACAAAATATTGTCCGACTCAAAGCTGCGCCACGCATCTGTGGCACAGAATCACGCACTTTTATCTGGGGAAGGAAAGAAGGGACAGGCGCTTCGAACGGAATTCTGACCAGCCCATCCAGGATTCACCGATGCCAAATTCAATCTGCACATGAGTCACTCGTCGTACGCCAAGGGCGCGCGCTTCCGCATCCGACACTCGGCACCTTTCCGAATGTTTTCCGCACTGGCGGAGGCTCCCCCCTCGCTGGTGCGTTCGATTGCTTCTCTTACTGTCCACATGCGACTGATGATCATTTTTTAAACATTTCTCCACTGCACCATCGCCCCTGCTCTCGCCCGCACGTCACTCATCATCGGTTGCTCTTCGCATTGTGTCCAAAGTTGAATCATCGATGTTCTGTTCTTCGTGAACCCCACCAGCCACGCACCTCTATTTCATCCACAAGATCCCCATGCTCTCGGCCTACCAAGTACGCGTCAGCATCGGCGCTCAAGACAGCAAGTGGGAAGTAGCGTTCCCATCTATTTATTCCGAATTCGTCGAAGTTTGCCTCTTTATTATTTTACCTACCTCCTACCTGGAATTCCTGACTGACATCTAGGCCCCCTCCCTGACGCGCTTTTCACGTCTGCCGCTTCGTCAAGCCGTCGACCAAAAAGGCAAAATCCGACAAAACCAAAACCAGCCAGTCTCAAGAGAACGGCATCGCAAGCGAACTAGCTATCGCGTTAGGTGTAGCGGCTGCCCCGGGCGGCGGGCGAGGGCAAGGAGACGTTCATCCCGGCGCTCACGACCCGCGACGCCCCTAGACGTCAGCGGGAGCGGGACGCCGCTTAATGGTACGAACGGTGGTGCCAATGGCGCGAATGCGAACGGCACCTCCCCGGACGCGGTGTCGCGTGCGCTGTTCGAATGCGCGGTGCGGACTACGGAGCCGGACGGGGCGCTTTTATATAGTAAGTGGTTATTGTGTTTTTGCGAACTTGGTTTCCGCACAGTTCTTGGCTTCCGTTCATTTTTCTTTCTGCTATTGGGGAAGTCCTATCCTTGGTGCACAGAGTTATCCGACTGGCTCGGCAGAATGGCTTGCTCCCCTTAGCGGAGTTTGAATTGGCTGTGACGGGCAGGCGTGGCGTGGCTTGTGGCTTGGCTTGGCTTGTGTCTGATTGCACTGCATGTTCACACTGTAGGTATGTCGTCCAGTCCTCGACATCCACAAGTTATCAGATCTTCCCTTCATCACCGTTATGTATGCAACATCTCCATCCTCGCCGCCGCCGACATTGATGGCATCAACGACATTCAACCATCGACCTTGAGCTCGCTTATTTGGTACATGGAACTCAATCTCGAGACTGTCTAGTTGGTTTCAGGTGGCCGTAATTTGCCCTGGATAATCACATCACATCCAATCTTTGATTTTGTATGCTTCCTTTATCATTGAGCATGCCGTGAGCGCAGGCATCGACCATGCTCGATTCTTGCGGGCTTTGCGCCCAGTAACAACATTTTCTTCTTCTTTGTCTCCTGTTTTGAAACCTTGACTCTGTTGAGTGGGTTTTCCCCATCTATCTGGAGATCTCTTACCCACTTCAACCTGACCAGGATTGGTGCAGTCGCAGTGAGAATGGAAGAATTGTTCCGGGCCGCCAGCGAAAGGTGGGTGAGTGATAATCTAGATCGTAAGTGTCGCCCCCAACATTTATTTCAACGCTGCTGGGCCGTCCATCGGGCACCGGACAACGCGCTCTTCAAGCTGGTGTTCAAAGTTCAGTGGGGTTCAAACTTCAAGTTTGAGGCATTTTCGCCAAACACCGAACTTGAGCTTCAATTTGGTTGAGGCATTTCCTAAACCCTGAACCAGATCCATTCGGGGTTAGAACGTGTTTGAACCAGAACTAAACCTGTGGAATTTTCCCTCACCCAAATCGCGAAGATGTACTTCGAGAACATTGCATCAGACTTTTGACAAAAATTTTGTGAGCTTGTACAAGACCCTACAAGACCCAACAAGGTCGGAAGACGCACCAAAAGTGCCACAAGATCGTAAGACCGCAAAGCCAGTCGAGATTCTCACAAAATCACACACTGCAAATGTAAATGTTTGCAGTAGGATGAAAACCGACTCTGATTCCATTGGTATCAATTTGAGTTCTCTTCCTACCTGAAACTACGAGCATCAATGTAATATAAACCAGAAATGATCCAACTTGTTTCAGGGTGTTAGAAAGCCGCACTGAAAGTGGTTTTTTCAGTGCTGCTCTCTTTATTCCCGAAACTGGATATTTTGATATCATTGAAAGCTGCAATGAAACTTCAAGTTTGTGCAAGCTTTTCATGATCTGCAGAAACTATCTTTCTTTATGACATTGAAAGCACTTTCAAAACCATTTGATTCATTTTTGGTTGACATTACATTGATTCTCGTAGTTCAAGGTAGGAAGAAAACTCAAATTGATACTAGTGGAATCAGACTCGGTTTTTATCCTACTACAAACATTTCCCTTTCCGGTGTGTCACTCGTTCGACTCTGGCTGGGGGCTTAAATTGTGAAAATTGAAAGGCTTTTGGGTACCACACGGTTGCGATAAATTTTGAGAGGACTCCTCAGAACTCTCACAGCCTTCTCGTGTCTTATTTGTGCATTTTTTGGAAGGTTTTTTCTTGCACTTTGACCTCGTGAGCTTGTGAACAAGCTCACAAGGTCTGAAAGACCGCAAGATTTTTGTCAAATTGCTAATGTGCAAAGAAGGTGGAACAAGCTTAAGCCTTTGCTCGAATCTAAATGATTTCCTCATTATATACTGGTAGAACTGAATTATGACCATTCTCCCACTGTTGCTGCCATGTTTTGGCCATTCTGCTTCATGACATCAAACTGGGTGCACACAGACTGAATTTTTTCCTTCCAATCGACAGTCACATGTCACGCATCCCTGGTCCCAGTCACGCGTCATGCGGGCCCCTGTCGAACCTCCCAAGCGTCACACCCAGCCCAAAACTGCCTGAAAGACAAAAAAACACAAAATTTCCGTTCCGAATGTCGAAATTTTTTAGGCTGTCACGCAAAATTTCGGCCAGTGTCGAATTGTCAAACTGGTTGAAATGGTCACCCATCACACCCGGTGTCGATTTGAAGGAAAAAATCCAGTATCCATTTAACTTTTGTTACTTGCATCTGGCGTTTTCAAATTTGGTGTTGAGTTGTATTAGAGGTTCAAAGCAACATAAATGGAGTGGTTGGAGACTTCTCATGATCTCAATGCATGAATCTGCGATACAAGCCACCCATTTTGATCGCATCAGGCAGAATGGCTTGTGCAAGCCATTTTGTTCGCAACCATCAAAAACATTTCCTAGCCAGTTGAAAGCTCTTGTGTGCCTTCATGGCACTGGTTTGAATTGATTTTAGGTGAATCAGCCCAAGGAATCACACAATTTCAACATTTCTTGACTTTTGTGAACCTATTGAAGTTCAACCAGAGTCAACGCAAACTCAAAACCTGTAGCAGTGCTCATTCATTTGTATGGCCCGCATACACATTGTTTAAGTTCTCCAGGATAAATTTGCCCAGAAGGTCTTTGGATTTCCGTTCAATTTGCAAGGGGGTCAAGTAGAAGGGATATTGGTTGAATTTGGTTTTTCTTTTCCTCAATATCTTTGAATTGCAACCCCGATGGGCAGGAATTTGATTTGAGGTGAACACAGAATTCTTGAACCGGTTGGATGGCTGTCACAAGCCAGCTTGCTTGCATTGGAGGGACAACTTGTCTCCGTCACTATTGGTGATGACAACAGACTTTGCCGCCATGTTCAATATACTCACAGAATTTTGTGCTACAGTCCTCGAAGTGTCCCGTAGCAATGTGTTCACGATAGAAGCAACCACATAGAAGGCTTAGTCAATGTGTAGGACGCGCAAACCACTCGCTATTTTTGGCTGGTGCCAAGCCGGCTAAATGGCTTACTAAGCCATTTTGCTGGGTGGGGGTGGGTGATCCCACCAAAACTCATGCCCCCGCCTGATACAAGCCATTTGACGCGGGTGCAAGCCAAAAATGTCACTCTCCGGTAAAGGGTTCTCTTTTGAGACCCACCCCTTCCCCATAGTCGAAGTGGCACCCATGGGGGCTGCAAACCCTTTTTATATATATACATGCTTGATAGTTGGGAAGGGTCAGCAGGAATCAACTTAAGCCTACATGCCGTTTCAGACATGAAGACCTACAGAGGATTTAGTACTCTCCAGCTGCATGAGGCTACCCACAGCCCACCACCCACCGACTCTAGGGCAGCTTCCCATTGCCTCCCTGGTTGCTTCATTTGAGGACTGGTACCTCATACAGATCCGCAGCCTTGGAGACTCTCTGTCTTGCTGCAAGCCACTGCCAAGCGACTAACCACCTTGCACAAAGTGCCGGGCACGGGGTGTCCTGAGACCTGCCGGTCCATTCAGATGGTTTTGATAAGCAGCCCCCCAACTTATTTCGCCCATCCCTCAAGGGGACCCTGCCAGGATTTGGCAAAAAGCATTTTTTACATTGTACTTGGGACGTGCTCTGCTCAGGCAGTCAAAGCATAGTTTAAATGTCTTCCCGGACATGGAGTGCGGCACAGACCAACATTGCTCCCCCAGATATGAGCCAGAGGGGACTCCGTTATGGATAGTGCAAATGGTCCGCCATAGCCAGGCAGCAGGTCCACTATTTGAGGCAGTGGGTCTACCATTTTTCAGGCTTTCCATACCTGTCAAGCTTTCCATACCAGACGGCCAAGTAAACCATGCACGCAAGCCTTCTATATCCTGATCATGAGACGATGACTTGTCACACCCAGAACCAAGATAGTCATGTGCCAGTTACTGTACAATTTCGTTCAATTCGGTGGTCACGCCCAGTGAGAAGTCCAGCTAGGCAGAACGAGCCAGAAAGAACCAGATTGAGAAATTGAGGTACATCAAGCTAAATTGAGCAAATTATCAAACCTGTGCTGACATTTTCGGTCAAAAAACGAGCAAGTCCATAATTTTTTTGGAGATTTGGATGAGATGACCAAAAAAAATTGCCTCAACAAATTTATAATCCAGCATCGGAATTTCTTTGAAGTTTTTAAAAGCAGATCGGAATCTGTTGATGTCTTCATCCCTCCCTCTCTGCCAATGCCAGTGGCCTCAACCGCCCACTCCATGGTCCATCCGACCTTTATCGCCCAGAATTGGGTGCAATCAACTGAGATCTATCAAGTTACTACAAACCCAAATGCTTCAAGATGCCAATTCAAAACATCTCATACTGCACCAAATGCTCGCAGCGGTCACAAATTCAAACCTTCAATTTTATGTCAAGAATCTTCTCCAGCCTCATAATCTCAAAGCAACTCAAGAGATTTCCCATTCCTCATGCGGGCCACTACACGCGCTCACGCAGGGACAGCACACCCCTGCCGGCCACTCTCACCCTCCCCATCTCTCCCTTTTCATGCCTCTTCTTGCCTTTTCTTCCTCTTCCACTCTTACTTCCTCTTATCCTACCAACACTAACACACCCCCAGAATGGACACCCTCCGATGGCTCAAGCACAGCGGGTGGATGCACGCACGAGGGCAGCCCCGACAGTGTTGAAGCATGGGCGGTGCAGGAGATTGGGGATTGCGAGTGTGGTATGTTTCTTTGGTTGTTTCAATGCTTTTTGACAAGCACCGCCCGCACACAGAGCAGCGCTGCGGCCGGGCTCAGCAGCGAGTGCGCAGAGCATGTCGGGGTTGAAGCCGCCCGCATCTATCTCTACCTCGCCCAGCTCGGCGAGCATGTCCCCAACGACCACGTACCAGATGGCACACACAGGGACGTGCTTGAGGCAGAGCTCCATTTTGAACATCACGAGCCGGAACACAGTGTACAGCATGTGCAGTCGGAGGGCAAGCAATGTGTCGGATGTGTTGGTGCACATGGCGGGGAGGACAACAATGTCCACGCTGGGAGGGGGCGACATAACAAATAACGGTCGCGCGCAACAGCATACATGTGCACACCCACCCAAACACCTACGCCTCGAGAGTGTTGGCTCCCAGACCGAGTTTGCTACATGGCACCGTTATCCATACAGGTGCGCAAGGCTGCACTTTCTGCGTGTCGCGCAAATGGATAGAGCACGGGAGGGCTGGTTACTGGTGTAGGAGGGCAGGGCAGCACATGGGTGACGGGTGGGGCAGTGGCGGGAGCGGGAGGATGCGTGGAGTAGGAGCAGTGGTAGTGCCGGTAGCGGGGGAAATTCCTATATTATTAGTTGATGCTCAATGTATCTCGCTGTACCTCCTGCAATGAATGCAATGCCTCATTTTACCTCAATGTCCTCTATTTAAATTGAGGCACAACGAGGTATGTGTAAATCATCGAGGCAGATTCACTCGGGGAAATCCGTTGAATCAGGGCACCTGGAAACATTCCCGAAACTAAGAGTTTCTGGAATGGGTCCAGGAATGTAGAAACGGGTTCCGAAACTTTTAGTTTCGGGTCGGCCGAAACCGTTTCCGAAACCCAAAGTTCCGGCTTCTCCCGGAACTGATCCAGGAGCTTTTAGTTTCGGAGACCCCTGGGGCGGGCCGATTAGTTTCGGCCGCCCCGAAATCAAAAGTTTCGGAATCAATTTCGGCCGATCCGAAATTTTTAGTTTCGGCTCTCCCGGAATTGTTGCCGAAACTGAAAGGTTTCGGCATTCCCGGATCCCTTTCTGGAACTTAAAGTTTCGGAAACATTTCCGCTCGCCCCGAAATAACAGATTTCTCCGAGTGATTGAGGGACCATCAAATTCCTCGATCTGCCACTTTCTAGCTCGTTCTGCCTAGCTGGACTTCTCACAGGGGGTCACGGGTCACACCCATTTTTTTTTATTGCGCCAATGACACTGTAAGACCGGCACCGGATTTATTTCCCTGGGTTGCCGAGTGAACATCCCCATTCACCAATTCTACGGGTGAAATCTGGGTGAAAGCACAAATGGGTGCATTTTACCCTGCAAGGCCGGGTTACAACAAAAACCCTGTAAATGGATATGTTTCACTCGCAGTTTTTCACCCAGCTGCGTCACTAGTTTACCAAGTGATGTTCACTCGGCCAAAATCCCAAAACGGGTTAATACATGACGTGTGATTGTAACTCGGCAAACGGATCAAAGTAACTGTTTCTACTGTGCTTCGATCTTGTACCGGTATTCCAGTTGTGTCGCGTCTCCAGCTTCTGTGTCCGGCTCTGTCTCATCCATGTCATCCTCGCCCCTCACCATGTCTGCTACTTGGTACAATGCCTCTTCCATGGAGGCCAGACTTTCCAACAGCTTCTTCTTGTGGTGCGGGAACGCAAAGTGCTCGGAGTTGTTGCGACGCGCCACTCGAAGAAAGTCGGTTATGGGGACCAGGTCCCTCCTGATCTGCTCATCCAGTGTCTGGGCCATGAGGACTCGCTTCTTTGCGAGGTATTGGCGCTCGATAAGAACAGCATCGAGCTGCCGTGCAATCTGCACCTGCCGGGGAGTTTCGAGGACAGGTTCCGCTGGGCCGCGTACTTCAACCGTTTTTTCAACGAGGTTGAATAGCTCCTGGCAAGTCTCTGTGGAAACCTGGCCATAATCTATCGCAGGCCAGTCAATACTATGAGGCATGTGTCACTTCCTTAAACCAGCGGAGATGAAGCTGACAAGCGCACCTGTCTCCATTGATACCCGCCTTTTCCAAGACAAGCAACTCTGCAATAAGGCCTTTGGCTTCTTCTTGGGCACTGAGCATGATGTCGCGCGCGCTGGACATGAAGATAGCCTCGGCTGTGCTGATTACATCAGCTAGATACCTCAGCCCAGAAAATCAGCACCAAAATGCAAAGGGTGGGTGGAATGGGAGCAAAGGTGTGTTCAGCTATCAATCAAGCATCAACTGGTCTAATATTTTGTACGCAGTTCATGTCGGGGAACCATCGGATCCCAAAATTTGGTAACAAATCCTATAACGCTTCCAGTTTATCACTGCTCACCAACAAATCATGTTTGGGTGCATAGGACCTCTTCGGGAATCAGTATTCTTATTTTTGACGACTCCAATATGCAAGGGAGCGAGCAATACTAGGTCAAAAATTCGCCAGCGGACACTTTACTGAGCACAGCCACTCGTCGAGTGTCCGCCGGTGATTTTAATAGAGCTAACCACCGGGTTTCTCGCCACAAATAAATTATATGCCCATCTTATGTTGATTTCAAGGTGATCTATGAAGCCCAATTACGGAAAATATTATTCAGTGGTCAATAACAAAGGATATCGAAAAAAACCCGCAAGTACAAGATAGCTAATCGTCTGGATCATAGTAAGGCCTGGCTAAGTTACCACTGCGGTCGATGATCACCCAGTTCTTACCGTCGGTAGTTTTTACTCTGCCAACAAGACATTGAATACTCAAAATATCGATGACCTCCACTGCTCCCTCGTTCCGATAGTAGTGCATGTCGAGATCATTTCGGGCGGTAATCTCGCACTTTCGGACGGCAGCAAGGATGAGTGAGGTTTCTTCCTTGAGCTCCGGGTCGAGCTCAGGTGCTGGTGGAAGTTTTACCACCAAGATATTCTGCAGTTGGCCATAGAAAGTCTGAGGCTCGAATTTGGGGGCCAGTCGGGGGCGTCGCGCGTTTATATCAACCAACAGAACATACTGGAGGAGCTTAGTGTCGCAGTAGAAGGTATGAGGAATAGCATACCTGAACATAGGTAGCATCTCGGCGGTCCTCAGATTCGGCGTGGAGCATGTCGGATGCCAACATACGGTCGCCGCCGTCAAGCCGCTGAACTTTGGCCCACTGTTCTACATTCTCCGGCTTGAAGTACTTGCGGATGGTGGCCATATTTTTGTTGTACCGCGTGGAAAGGCAGATGGTGATTTTCCGGGCCAGCCCGGCGTCCAGGGAAATTCTGTGTGGAGGAAGAAGAACGCAAGTTGAGTCTTTAAATAAATAGATGTCAGAATATTTTACTGCTTTCGGGTGGAGAACTTACATGACGGATGTGAAAAATAACCCTTCGCAAGGTCAAGTTTGGCGGGCCCCAGCCGCAGATCAATTGCATGCTTGACTTTTATTATTCCCAGCTGTGCGGTAGCGACAACATGGCCGTCAATACTGGCAAATGGAAAGCGACGGCTCTTGATGCAAGGTTGTAGCCGACCACAGAAACGTTCCATAGGGAATGCCCAGTACGCCCAGACGGGACCTGCAGCCTCAATCCCATCTGCAATGTGCAGAAGAGCGTGTATTGTCAATGGACAAGCAGAGAGGCGTTCGGGAGAATATTGGTAATAAAGTCTCCATCTCGATTCAGCACCGAGACAACGTTTTGGAAGGACAAAAGACTCACTTCTCATACTCCTGCACCCACTCGGCAAATCCTGTCCGGATTGTGGCGATGTCCGCTTTTGAGTACTCGAATTGGAGACAGAGATGTATGAGTTTAACAAACTTGATAAAATGAGTGTAATAAATTGGCCGCTGAAACTTCTTGTGCAATAGAACTGGTCCAAGATAAAGCAGCCAGAACGACCAGGTGTCCGCGGTGCAAGCAGTACGGTCCTTTGAAATGTTGGGCGGCCGAGCACCGAATGCCGTGGGAATGGTAGATCCCCCAGCGGCAGTTGCGGCTCCGATAGCCTCCCAAACAGACGGATAGAGTTCATATTCGCCGCTCCCTTGATCAAGATTTTTGTAAGCCCCTGTCCAGAGGAGTACAAGATTTTTTATGACGTTCTCGTAAATGAGGTGCATGAAATCGTATGGAAAGGAATGGGGAAAGAACAGCGACGGGAGAGTAGAGAGAATGGGGATGCCTTTAATGCCGCATTGTTTGGACAGGCGGTCTTCGGCAGCGGACGTAGGGGCAAACTGAACTTCGCCAGCCTGCTTGATGAACTCGTCGTGAGTGCGCATGGGTAGGTTCAATGGATCATAGCATTTAACACGGGTAGAGTTGCGTACATCCGGGTGGTGTGAGCGATCGAGGGGAACATAATGGGTTGTGCCGCCGCCACCGTTAGGGACTCGCAAGCCGTCAATGTTGCACATGCGACAAGGGCTGACTCCATTGTGTCCCTTCATGCGCATGAGCATCGAGACTGCCGGGATGTCTCCAAATACGGTCGTGAGATACGCGCGAAGCGCGAATTTCTCGGATTCGCAGACATCAAACGCAGAGACGCCGAGTGAGAGCTTCAACAGCTCTTCGACAAGAGGCCAGAGGAAGGAGTCGGCATCGTGAGGCTTCTTTGGGCCCGGGATAACGCCAATGCAAAGGACGTGCTTCAAATGGAAGCGGATCTCCGGTGGGAGGTTGTAGTTGAAGATGAGGAGCGGCCAGCACGTTTTCTTTCGTCGTTTGAATGGAGCGAATCCATCTGTCGATAGTCCGAGAGCGATGTCACGGAGATCTGAAAAGAATTTATAGGGCATCCTGGCGCCGTTCACCGTCACGAAGTGCTCTCGCAAGGTGCTGTAATTTGTGCTGTCGAAGACGTCCTTCATCGTGCCATCGGCTGCGTTGTCATAAGTCCCGCGGTACCCCATTTGTTTGACGACCTCCGGATTTTGGAAGTACGCAACGAGCCGGGGAATTAAAGGGACGTAGGTAAACGTTTTTCGAGCTTTCCCATTCGATTTGAATCGCGGCTCATTGCAGTAGGGGCATTTATTTTCTTCTGCATGCGGACCGACATAGCAGCAGCACGAATTCGGGCAGCAGTCATACGGGATAGGTTTGAACGCGGCAAGGAATTCGATGCGGGCCTTTGTGACCTTCAGAGTGGGGATATACGAGTCGGGGAAGGTGAATGGTAGTTTGTCGAATGTAGCATTGGTGAGGTTATCTTCCGTTTTCAGTGCAAAAGCTCGCAGGATGGCAAGATCGTCGTCCGAAAGCTCTTCAGCTGCGAAAATATCAGGCCATTATGACGCCGAAGGTTAATGTCAGTACGTACCGAATTCAGCCAACTCGCGCTCCATATCCTCATCGATAATATCGCCCGCAGGGAGACCATACAACCACTCATACTCATCGTACTCTTCCTCCCCTCCCCAGAAGTTCTCCTCATCTTCGCTCCCTGAATCGTCGTGCTCATCCTCATCCTCTGGCTCGTCCTCCAATAACACTCGGTGTCCGTTTGACCATACACCCTCACGCATAGCTACAGTAGCTTGGCGAAGAGCCGGCACCGCATCCACATCATACAGGTCCGTGCAAGCAACCTGAGCGCCATGATCTGGAGTGCCCCGACCAGGGTCCAGCTCCATGTTGTCGTGGTCAGGACCAGGGAAGTATACAGGCAGCTCATCGTCGAGGCCTTGACCCTGAGTATCACTGGTGCCATCCAGGTCCATGCCATGGTCAGAGTCTGCACGCAGTGTCCGTACTCGCTTGGAGTGAAGCTTCCGTGGAGAAATAATTGGAGACTGTGATGTGTATCGCTTCTTTCGTCCTGGACTAAGGCCAAGAACTGCGAGTCGGCGGGCGGCATGGTGAGCTTTGACCAATGGCCCCGCCTTTCCCTGGAGGTGATTGCGCTCGGTGCGAGAAGTGACGTTCTGTCCGCAGCCGCAACGGCAAATACTTTTCTTCCGTGAGTTTTGTGCCTTCGTCGTCTTTGCAGATGGCATAGGAGCAGCTTTTAGCTTGATGTGGGCCCGGATATCGTCGGACTGCCGCAGCAGGTCAAAAATCAGGTGATATTGTCTTATCGTGCGCAATAAAGGAGTATTTGCAAATCAATACCAACGTGCCTTTTCCACTTGCTCTTGACGCCCATCATCCCCTACCATGCCCTCCAACGAGAATCCAGCTGGCCCCGTAGCCGCAGGTCGGGGTGCAAATTCTCAGCGTCAGCCTGCGGCCCCGGCCAGAAAAGGTGGGCGCCCGAAGAAGAACGGAGTTCAGCCTGCCGAAGAGGAAGAAGATCCGCAGCTCGAGATTGCACGCCTCAAAGGTACCCAGATTGTCTTGCAAGGAATAGTAGCTCATTGTCCCATCTCCAGCGAAGCTAGCTGAATCTGAGGCTGCTAACAAGAATCACCAGGCACGCGCTGCGCGAGGAGTCGAGCCTGCGCGTGAAGAGATCGTCCGTCTTGAGAGGCCCAAAGGAGAGGCAGGGGATAGGAAGAATGGGTTTGTCTTGATCGACGCTATGGGACTTGAGGATGATCCCGCGCAGTTCACCCGAATTCAGGTGCGCGTCGCTTCTGGTATACACAAACGCGTAGTGCACGTGATGACTCGTCCTGATCCGACAGGCTGCCCTGCACACCAATGTCGTGCGGGCCAATCTGGACGTCGAGGTCGATTATCGCCGCCAGGATCCAGCGAAGCTTGCTGCAGCATATAAACTGGTGAGACTCAGGATAAAGCTTTGGCCCGTCCCTCACAATTATGTAAAGACCAGGAAAGAATTTCCGTTCCTGACTGAGAAGCGCTTCCCCCTCAACTGGGGCCTGGCCGAAATGGCTAAGCAGTATCTGCGAAACAAGCGCAAGTAAGTGTACTTTTCATTATGTCCAGCTGTGGCTCAATGCGTACAGGTATGCGGTGCGCCTTGGGCGTATCCCTAACCGAAAGGAACGTAAGCGCAGAGCCGAGGAGAACACTGCCCAGGGGCGAAGCAAGCGCCGCCGCATCACAGATCAAGATACCGGTGTGCCTCACATAGATGAGGGCGAGGACGATCCCCAGCCAGAGGACGAGGATGATGACAGCGAGAATGAAGAGTACGTTCACGTTGATCAATATCTGCTTCTTCTTCTGATCCGGGCCCTACCTACCAGCGACGTCGACTGAGTTACGCACCGGCCGTTTAAATCATAGTAAGTGCGTCGTGCCACAATCAGTGAGGCCGGGTATTGATATGAATTTTCAGTGGTGCATTCAACTGCGTCAGCTCTTATTCCCAATCATTATCATAGATTCAACTGCTATGTACTGCCTTGATTTGTTTCTCCCTGAGGCCCCGAGCGCACGATCGTTCTGAATGATTGTATGAATTTATTTAACCAGTTACACGGGTGAAACGACTAGGACCTCGAATGAGTGAAAGCCACCCAGATCAGCGGTGAAATACCAAGTGAAATTTACTTGCCGACCGGATACTTTTTCCCAGTTGTTGGGCGGGATACAATGGATGAAAGTAACTCTGATCATGGGAGAAATTAACCTGTCTTATTTCCCCTGGTAAACGGGTTTATTCATCCATTCTGTAGTAACCCGTTGAACAAGTAGTGGTAGCCTAGGAGAATCTGGGGAAAGTACCCCGCTGGACCGGGTGAAGGCGGAAATTTAATTAGTTAAATTTACCCGGCTTTCACCCCGATTACGGGTTAATATCACCGAATGTTTTCACCTGTCAAACGGGTTGAACGGGTGAAAGTCACCCAAAGCTGGGGTCGATTTAATCTGTTTGAAAGGTTAAATACCCAGGGAAAAAAACCCAGTTTGAGTCTTACAGTGTGATTTCTTCTCAATTTATGGGATTTCTTTGGGATTTTAATTGTATCAAAAATTTGCCGAATTGATCAAAATTATACAGTACTGAAGCCCGAGAACTGGATGGTGACGTGTCCCATCAACCATATGACATGAGAGTTGACAAGGAGGGTCCAACGCAAGCAAGACACGCAGCAGGCAGCACAGACAGCTCGAGAAAAGACCAGGTAGTCCTCTGTGGAAAGGTGGTGTGCTACTCAAGAACCCGCACCAAAAACCACCGAAATCCCTGCAGAATACATGTGGGACATGTGACCCGCTGAGGTCCTACTTCCACATTTGGGGCCTACTTATCACCGTGCGCTATCCCACCGTGCCTCTCTCTGGCTGCTCCGATGTCACCCTCCAAGCCAGCAACGCCGACCGCCGACATCCACGAGAAGGAAAACGCTGGCGTTGAGAAGTGGTTCATGAGACTTCTGTTGTTGAGACAGCTGCAGTTGATACTAATTGCATAGCACGTCTAGCGAAGAAGAAATAATCGAGTTAACGGATGAAGATAATAGGCGGATCCTATGGAAGATTGACTTAAACCTTTTGAGTGTAAGCCTCTGTTGGATCCGTTCCGCAGCTTCTGATGAGATGCCTTGCTGCAGCTTATAGCTTGGGTGAGCACCAAGCGCCAATGGACGGATTTCTTCCCTCATCGGCCCGGCACTTCAGATATACTGGCTTCAGATGTACGCCTCTCTGTTTGTGCCGCCTCAGCAGGCATTTTGTTGATCGAGCTAGTCTGGACAAAACTGTTCTCGGCAATGCGGCGACATATGGACTCCAGACAGACGCCGTACGTGACCACCATCTCAATAAATTCATCTTACTTACAAACTCCCAGAATCTCCACGGGAGTACGCGGACTCTTGACCGCACTTTGCGACCTGACCTCCTCTAGACCAATACTCATCCCTGGGCTCCATGAATGCCATTGGTCAATTGGCAGGTATAATCCTCTCTAGTAACATCCTCACTGACGTCCTTGAAGGTTTGGATGCCTTTCTCAAGCTATCTAATTGTTCGCGTCCCCCGCGTCTCCTTCTGTCGGTGATCGTCACCTGCTGGGGAATAGCACTCTGCGGTATGGCTGCAAGCACCAAGTATAAAATTCTCAAATGATTGCCTCCGAAGTTCTGCGCGCTTAGTGCACCGTAGCTATGCATCCCTCGCAGCCTGCCGCTTCCTGCTTGGAGTTTTCGAGGCTGGCTGTCTTCCGATATTCGCTGTGTTGACTTCCGTGTGGTCTGTTCTGCTGCTGTCATTCCAGAAACATATTGACAGAATGCAATCACACAGGTACCGGCGTGCAGAGCAACCCCTTCGGGTAGCCATCTGGTACGGAACGAACGGATTGGGTACGATCATGGCGTCCGCGTTATCCTACGCATTTGGACGCATCAACGTAACCACCCTTTCCTTTACCATGATTCAAAATCTCACAAAAATATGCTCTATAGCACCCCAAACTTCATCCGTATCAAATAATTTTTCTGTTCTGCGGCCTGGTACGCGTGACTCTATCTGATCTCTTCGCTCAGTGCTGACTTACTTGTTACTCATTGCCAGCTGACCGTCATCTCCGGTCCCTTCATCTACTGGCGTGTGCCTGACCACATCGGCGAGGCGCGATTCCTCTCCCCTCAAGATAGAAAGAAAGCGGTCGAGCGAATCCGCGTAAACAACACCGGGACTCGGACAAATGACGCGTTTAAATGGCGGCAGGCACTGGAGGGACTTTTGGAACCGAAATCCTGGCTTTTCGTCGCCATGACGCTTTTCGTCAAGTATACTTCCGCGGCTCAATTCTCTGCTTAAAGTCCTTTCTGATGATATTCCGCCCAGTGTCGGAGCCGCCGTGGCAAACACTTTCGGCCCGCTCATCCTCAACGGCATCGGTTTCGACAAGTTTAAAACATCTCTACTGAACATGCCTTTCGGGGGCATGCAGCTCCTCGTCATCTTCCTCTCCTCGTACCTCGCCTATGCATGCAAAATCAAGTCTGCAATCCTTGCCTTTCTCGCACTGCCCGTCCTTGCAGGCCTTGTTATTCTCTACGCGTTGCCGCGGCCGAACGAGCCGGGGCTGCTGGTGGGATACTACCTCATTGCCTGTCTCTACGGCGCCAACCCACTCATTGTGGCGTGGATCTCCGCTAATACGGGTGGGTCGACGAAGAAAAGCGTGGTGCTTGGCGCGTACAATGCTGCTTCCTCGATCGGGAATATTATCGGTGTGTCCTTATTCCAGCTACTCCCTGCTAGATCACTCAAATGAATCGATATCTCAGGACCACTCCTCTTCAAGGCCTCGGACGCACCACTCTACTCCCCCGGCGTGCGCGCCTGCATCGGTCTCTTCTCTGCCTTGACCGCCGGCATTGGGTTTGTGTCTTCTGGTTTGTATATTGCTAAGCACTCATCACTCAGCCCTCCTTCGCAACACTAGGCTACAAGTCCTCATCATAATGTTTCTGAATCGCAACAAGCGCCGCCAGCGCGTGCAGAATGGGAAGCCCGTGATCTTTCACGATCGGTCCATGGACAAGCATTTCAAGGTGGAGCCTTACCCAGCGACGTCCAATGAACTCCGTGACTTGACGGACCATGAAAACGATGAGGTGAGCACCAAGTTTTGCGAGCGCATTCGTGTGCTGACTCGACTTCTAGTTCGTCTATGTATATTAGTTGGCGACTTTGAAGGATGGTGCCACAAGCTGTGTCGATGAATCCAACCCGCTTCTTTTTGCAAGTGAAACCTGAATTAATGAGGACTCGTTAATTTGGAATCCGTCGCCAACCAGAGGTGATAACGTGGTCTTTCTTTACTACAAAATGAATGTACACTTCCGAAGTCTTTGATGGATTTTGTCTTCTGTTTTCCCATGGCCAACCCAAATTTTCTTTCTACGGTACTTTTCATTCGCACCGCAGGGGTAGACGATTCGTTCGGGATGCAGCATAGATGTCCATCATCCATTGTGCTTGCACTTATACTGACGTGAACACCCTCAGTCGTCTCGGTCTCGTAGCTCTGCTACAAGCAAGGCCATATCACCATCCCGCCCGCCATTGTCCTCGCCGCGAACGGGTTCTACGCCGCGCCCGAGTCCGCCTCCGCCTCTACCACCCCCACATCGACCTCCTCTACCGGGCAAAAGCCGCACCCACCCCGCTGGCTCGCCGTGCGTACCGTGACGCAGTCCATGCCCGTGCCGGCCAAGTTCTACGCCTGCGGGTGGCGCAACGTCCCGAAGGCGAGCGCTGGTGGGAAGACACGTTCGCGGCGTGCGAGGACGAGTGGAAGGCGCGGCTCGTGCCCTTCGTGGGGTCCGAGCTGGAGAATGGCGGGGTGGTGGATAGACGGAGCAGCGGCCTAAGCGGGGGGATGGAAGGGGTGAGAAGGATGGTGACGGAGGTGTGAGGGTTCAAATTGGTGTGTTGAAGGGATACGGAGAACCTGGACAGAGGGTGGGAAATGCGGGTGGAGGAAAAATATAGAAGATAGTAGATCATAGAGAGTAATTGGCGTAGAGATCTGTAGCTCTGCGTAACTACTAAGTTATGTGCTAAACTAAGGACGGACTTATCTGGTGCAAACGATGCTTCCTGTTTGTGGTTGGATTTCTCTTCATCAAACTTTGAACAAACCTTATCTTGAGTTCAGTTCCCCGAGCCCACCCACACTGCGCCGCAACCTCATGTTGAAAACGATTTGAATACTTATAACTGATGATTTCTGGTAGTCGAAATTGTCAAGAGAGTTTGGTCAAGTCAATGTAACATCAATCCGGTACTTTCCTTACTGTTTGTAACCAACACGCCCAACCATGCTTCTCACATTCTGGGTCTCGTTACTAAAGCTTTCTCCCTCATGTTACTGCAGACAATAAGTATAAAGAATTTTATTGAGTAAGAAACTCCGTTCATTCCAGAACGCGGCCGTGTGGTCAGATGCTCATTGGTCCTGCCAATACTCTGGAGCGCCTCCACTTCAAGAGACTGACCGAACCGAACCGAATTCGACTTGACCTCCTGGGTCGAGGAAATTTTCGAATGAACGGAACCGCGTGGAACAACTCGTCCTGCTCGTTGGAATCTGACTCCGACTTTTTCAGACTCCTGTCAAAAGTTTTCGTTTGTTTCAAAGAACGCAACCCCATGCTGAAACCTATTAGCATCTGATTCGTGGATGTTGAGATTCAAAATCATGTTCAATTCGATTCGCCCGCATATTTACATCAACCAAGGCTGAGTTAAGGATACCTAGAAATTCCCCTACATGAATCCCTCCGCACAGAAAGGATGCTGTTGAATCGTTCGACAATATCGGCTCTTTCGGCGGAGTAGCAAGCTCGTACTTAGGAGGAACCCGGAAACCGGCTTGAAGCGGCGCGGCGTGCCGGCACGCCAAAGCTGCCAAACTTCGCCAAATCGTGACACCTCAACAAACTCATTCGCCGCGCTTTGACTCTCTGTTGAATTAGAGATGCTACGCTTACCCCAGATATATAGTGGCTAGCAGCTTGAACGTGCATGCGACACAATGAGCGCAGCAACCAGCTCCTCCCCTCCTTTCGACGAACGGCAGCCAGCGGCTGCCATGCTGCTCCCACTTCTTCGCCATACACTGGGGCCTATTCCTGTCCTTCTCCAGTGCTCGAAACAAAATATCACATCTATTGCGCAGAATCACGTACTTTTATCTGTGGAAGGAAAAGAAGCACGGTCTGGTACGAGGCGCATCTGCGCATGGGTGAGCGCCTATGCGCCCAGTGGGGAGTCCCGGTTGGTGCGTGGTCTTCTCTTTTCGCCTCCACCTTTTCCGGCAATCATTTCACGTCATGCGATTCCCGTTTTTTCTGTAGTCGAGCCAAATTCTCACCTCCACATGCAGGTTTCGACGACGCGGACTTGAACCTGTACATGAGCAGCTCGTCATACGCTAAAGTCCCTCGACAGCGCGCGCTTTCGCATCACGCTCGGCACCTTTCCCAATGTTTTCCGCGTTGACGGAGGATATTCCCTTGCCGGCCTGTTGGGCCCACTCAGATTAGTGTGCAAGCCCAAGTCTGACGCTCATCCTTGTTTGATGAGATTTTTTTGGCGATTTTCTCCGCCTCGCCGTCCTCCCCGCTCTCGCATGCGCGGCTCATCATCGGTTGCCGTTCTCATTTTGTTGAACCCTCGATGCGCATCTGTTCCCCGTGAACCCCAATAGCCACGCGCACCTACCTCTACTTCATCCGAGATCTCCATGTTCTCCGCCTTCCAAGTGCGCGTCACCGTTGGGGCCTGGGACGGCGAATGGGTAAGTCGTGTGGACATCGCATATTCATTTGTTTAATTAATCTTTACTCGTTTCTGCAATTTCTTGTGGCATTCTTCTTGGTCTTTTATCGTGATCAGCCCAGACCGTTCGCTGACACTTACCTTTTGGCCCATAGATCTGGTACGTCTCCCGCTCTGTCAAGCCGCCCTCCAGGAACGCAAAGTCAAAGCCTAAAGAGAACGGCATTGCGAGCGGACTGGCGATGTCGCGGTGGCTGCGGGCCAGGAGACGTTCATCCCGGCGCTCACGACACCCCTGGCTCGCGACACCCCTGGACGTCAGCGGGAGCGGGACACCTCTTCTGGACGAAAACGGGAACACTGATGGTGGAAATGGTGCTAACGGGTGCGAGCGCAAACCCTCCCCAGGCGCGGTCTCACGCGCGTTGCTCGAGCGCGCGGTGCGGACTACGGAGCCGAATGGGGGTGCTTTTGTATGGTACGTGGCTATTCTTTTGGACGACCGATCCGATTTGTCTTCGGGCGAATACTTTCCTTTCCCGAGCGAAGGACAACATCGGTTTGTCTCTAATGGCCGAAATTTTCCGCACCCGCGGGTTTGCTTATTTTTGCTCGCCACTTGGACGTTGTCGAGAATTTTCTTCGCGGCTTTCTTGGCGGCTTTCTTTGGAAAAATCCGGTTGGGTGGATATTGGGGAAGCAGCGTAGATCAGAGCGCCCGATAATATTGGAACCGAAGCCGTGCTTGTGTCCTGACCGGTCGATTTGTGTCAGATAGAACCCCTGGAGAACTTGCGTTCTTCCATTCCATCAATTGCTTGCTTCAACACACCTATCTTCATCCATCGTGGTTATACTTGTACTGACGTCAACACCCTTGCAGCCTTCTCAATCTTGCAGCCCCGCTGCAAGCAAGGCCGCATCACCATCCCGTCCGTCATCGTCCTCGCCGCGAACGGGTTCTACGCCGCGCCCAAGTCCGCATCCACTACATCCGCCTCCACCTCCACCCATGGCGCGAAAAGCATCCCCGCACCCACGCCCTACTGGACCGCCGTGCGCACCGTGACGTAGTCGATGCGCGTGCTGGCCAAGTTCAAGTTCTACGCCGGCGGGTGGCGCGACGTCCTCGGTGGGAAGACGCGTCCGCGGCGTGCGAGGCGAGCGGAAGGCGCGGCTCGTGCCCTTCGTGGGGTCCGAGCTGGAGAATGGCAGGGTGGTGGATGGGAGGAGGAATGGGCTGAGCGGGGGGCTGGAGGGGGTGAGAAGGATGGTGACGGAGGCGTGAGGATGGTTTGAATGGGCGTATTAGAGAGATATGGGGAAAGCTGCGAGTATACCTGGACGGAGGGTTGGGAATGCGGATGGAGGAAAAATATAGACGATAGTAGATCATAGAGAGTAATTAGCGTAGAGATCTGTAGCTCTGCGTAAATACTATAGTTATGTGCTAAACCAAGGACGGACTTATCGGCTGCAAATGACACTTCCTGCTTGTTCTCTTCATCAAACTTTGAACAAACGTTATTTTGAGTTCAGTTCCCCGAGCCCACCCGCACTACACAACGCCATGTTGAAAAAAATTTCAATACTTATAACTTGTGATTTCTGGTAGTCGAAATTGTCAAGAAAGTTTCATGTTCAGGTCAATGTAACATCAATGAACAACGGACTCAGAGTTGAGGTCGAATTGTGGGTGAGTGATTTTAGGTAGTTACAAAACTATGTTTTGGTTTTGATATCTCAATTCTGATCAAACCTAACTCAAACAATATACTGTCGACTAGGAATCTTTTGAACACGGTCACGTGGTGCAAGTATATAGGAGAAATTATGGAGACAAGAGAGCGTATATCAAGGAGGAAATCTGAAGAGGCCGAAGCTGTACGCGTAACGGCAGGTAACGGGGCAACGGGAAAAAAACCATGCAGTAAGCGTAGACAAGTAATAGAATACCGATCTGGGTTCATCCGATGCTTCCACACTGACGGCTTATGACTCTCTCTCCGTATGTCCGTATTTGCGTCTTGGTTCCCCCCCGCCCTCGAGACAATCCCCCTTCTGACGCCTCTTTTCTCTTTGCTTCGCAGCGCATGCCTTGCCCTTGGTCGGAAAACAAATTTGATACAATCCCTCCTCTTGTGCTCTGTCCGACTCGGATGCTTCCTAAATTTCTCCCCCTCACGGACCATATGCCGCAGTATTCTTGGTCTATGTTCAAACTCGCGAATCCAAGTTATAATCACGGCGAAATACCAGAGGCCCCAGTTCGGCCTTCACCTTCTCGGAAATTTATATTCAAAGCGTCAACCGGAAAGGTGTAAATATTGGAGAGGTACGATTGTTATTTTTCGCCTCGCCGTATTGAACCTACATATACTTTATAAACCATTCCACAGTGGCCTTGAACGCGCCCTCCTTGCCAGCTTTGATCCTCGGGTCGGACAAATCGCCTCGGACGGCAAACCCATGGCCGCACCCCTCGAAATAATTGCGCTTGTACCCTGGTGCGAAACCACCATTGCTGTTGAAGATCTCGTCCGTCTCAGCTTGTGCCTCGGGCGTAAACTGCTCGTCGGCGCAGCTGTTGATGAGGAGCGGCGCCTTGGAGCTCGTGATGTATTTCTGGGGGCAGAGATAAATCCAGGGTCGACATAAAAACACCTATACCATACCTGAGGATCGGCAGGGACTTGAAAAAGAGACGGGTGCGCGGTGGCACCCACAACGATGACGTTGTCGAACGCGAGATCAAGGACGTAGCGTCCGCCGAAGCAATACCCGACGGCGGCAAAGGAAGTGACTCCCTCGTCCTTGAGCGCGGCGATGACACTGTCGAGCAGCGGGCGTGTGTCGGCGGTGCCGTGCACCGAGAGCCATTTCGCAAGGTCAAACGTACTTCCCTGCCGTGCATGATATTCAGATACAAGTGAAGAGATGCCAGAAGACCCCGTACGGGTTCCATGCAATCGCGCGGCACAGGGTCGCCGTGAAGATAGTCGGGGAGGACGGTCTGCGCGACATCGATTCTCCAATTATCCAATTATCACCCAGCCAACAGACCACACACCTTGAACCCGTTCCGGGCAAAATCGTCTGCCAAGAGCTTTTTTTTCATCACGAAGTCAGCTTAGCTATACTGAGGGCCACAAGAGAATCCGTGCTCGAATAACGCCGCACCTGGCTGTTGGGCAGTGGCAGGCCGAACGCGTCTGTGAGGAAGAGAATGACTTTGTCTTTGGGATAATGGACGGTGGGTGTCGCAACGTAGCACTCCACGTCGCCGATGGTTTGAATTTTGCCTATGATATTTCAGTCTTATTTACTTGGACCTCCGCAATATCATGCCTGCGGGAGCTCCCTCGTAGGAAACGCCTGCTATGAGTGAGAACGGCGAGTATGCAAAAGTGCGGAGCGCACCTTGAATGCAGTCTTTGCAGAGACTCATGGGAAGAAAATTTCTAGAAAGACGCAGCTGGGTAAAGTTTTGCCGACCAACTGACCGAATTTTTATACGCGGAGAGTTATGCGGCATCGGATATCCCGAAGGATCAATTAAATGCCGCCGAGGTCTGATGGTAATACGATCACTGATAAGATTATCTGCTGCGATAAGCACCAAGCATGCACAGGCTCATTAGTCTATAGATCAACTATTCGGAGGTATCGTTCTCTTGAGAGCATGTTCCCTTAAATCTTTGTTTTCTAGTGGATTTGGATTGGTAACCGAAACGAAAGCAATGTTCAATCGTACGTACCTCCACGAGACCAATGATCGTCAAACATACAGTGTTCAAGAACGAGGTCTGTGTGACAACCACGGTGGAAGGCATTTGCTGCCAACGCGGTGTGTCCGAGAATGTCGTTGGCTGTCTCTGGAGGTGCAGGGTGTATGGCCAATGTTTTCGAGGGGACTGAAAAGTGAGAAATACAGCAGAGAAATGGGGGAAAGAGCAAGAGCGTCGTCCCACGGCGAAGTAGGTATTTGTGCTGACAATCCAAAATAAGCCATCCAGCCGGTAACAATTTGTGTCACTTCGTACCAGTCTGCCTACGGCAAAGTGCTCGAGTCTCAGCCTTAGACTCTTCTGAATTCAGTGCGCCGTGACAAGGGAATCCTGTCAGTGAGCCGAACAAGGGAATGATAAGGTGTCCGGAGACGGAGTACCAAAGGAAAGAAAATGAGGCCTATCCACTTGAGTGCGACATGGTGGTTGGTCGGAGATACAATATTATTTCATACAAGTCGACACGGGGGATGACCCATGACTATTTTGACCCATTCGACAATTCGACAACGCCTCGATTTCACCGTGACAGACGCCAAATTTTCGACAGACCCAGGTAAATTCTGTGATAGTTTGGACAATGTTCTGAGATCTTCATGACCTGATTTGCTAATTTTTTATCACACCCATGCTAGTTTCAGGCGGTTTGCCTGGGAAGACAGGCGTTGACATCCGAGTCCGATGTCAGAAAGGTAAAGTTGCTGTCCCGTACTTACTAGTGTCTGCATCTGTGACCCTCAGACATCTACCCGTTCCGTTTTTTCTGCTTTTTTTTGGCGGTCCGCGTTCTGTCTTGGGAACCTGATTTGAGGCTACACCTGTCTGCCGCTGTCAGCGCGCCTTCATAAACAACTATACTGATGTTTTGATCCATTCGACAGTTCGACAACGCCTCGATTTCACCGTGACAGACGCCAAATTTTCGACAGACCCAGGTAAATAAAGTCTGTGATAGTTTCAAGGGGTAGCAGATCGTCTTATCTGCCCCACTGATCCGAACCTCCCCCAATTGGGAAGTAAGGCCGATAGAGCCGAAAGCCAAGTTTTCCTCTTTTTACTGGTTTCTAAATATGATAACTTCCCTAACATGAAGAGTCAGGCTCACTGAGCATGACTGAGCAATATTTGAGCCTATCCAAGAGAACTGGGATGCTTCAAAGGGAGCTCGACCATTTCAGGACACAAATATAGCATGGTCCAGAGCAGTCCATGTCAACTTCACGTGACTCCATCAGTGTGGCCGATAACATGATCTGCTACCCCTTGGATAGTTTGGACAATGTTCTGAGGTCTTCATGACCTGATTTGCTAATTTTTATCACACCCATGCTAGTTTCAGGCGGTTTGCCTGGGAAGACAGGCGTCGACATCCGAGTCCGATGTCAGAAAGGTAAAGTTGCTGTCCCGTAGTACTTACTAGTGTCTGCATCTGCGACCCTCAGACATCCACCCGTTCTGTTTTTTCTGCTGTTTTTTTTGGCGGGCCGCGTTCTGTCTTGGGAACCTGATTTGAGGCTACACCAATCTGCCGCTGTCAGTGAGCCTTCATAAACAACTAGACTGATAGTAGGATCACCTGCAACACCTTTCACCAAGTAATCAGAAGAACTACTCGTCCGAATCGTGCATAGCAGCCGACGTCTGTCTCTGAACCAACAGTTGTATGATTGTCAGTGTCTTTCGAGAGTCGTTTTTAGTTGAAAGCCGCATTGCCGCCATTTCCCGTCGGATGTACTTGGGCGCGCTGTCTCACGATAGTCACGCCAAAAGTTCCGAACAACACTAGCCCCTGGTCAATGTCCCTGTTTCTCTGCCGTCGGCGATATTATGCGATCCGGACGCAGACATTTACCATCTTTTACCTTTGACAAGTGACTAGAATAACCACAGTCTTAAAAACGTTATTAAAGGCTCTCAAGGTGTTCAGGGATGTCATCTACCAGATGCCTCTATCCCGACTCGCGATTGTGTTTGCACTGGTTCAGCTGGGACTCGCTCTGACGGTACGTCCAAAGCTCTAGCCTGAGTCTTCATTCTTCAGTAAATTGCGGTGTTGGAAATCAGAGCCCCAGTACGGTTCTCGAGTACAAGGATTGGAAATCAATTGGATGCCAGGGGTTGGTATTGCCTGTCTTGGTTATATTGGTTATCTGAGAGAGTTCTCAGAGACAGTACATCTGGCCGCGCATTACACCACCTCGTCGCCTCGCCCAACATGACAGTGGAGAGCTGTCTCGACACATGCGTGGCGGGCGGATTCATACTAGGGGGAGTCGAGTTTGGAGAAGAATGTTGTGCGTCTCCGAGTCAACTGTATCTGCTTTCGAGATTCTGATCGCCTCCAGACTGTGGGAATGCGCTCTTGTACGTGTACGGTACCTCCGGGGAATGCGACATGCCCTGCGCCGGGAACGCATCTGAATTTTGCGGTGGGCCCGATGCGCTCAATCTGTATCAGTTCGCCGACACTCCTTTTACTACTGGGCCCCCATCCTTCGTATTCAGGTATAAAAATTGGGGATTGTGGGCATGTATCAAGTCAGTGATCCATGCTTTTCAATCAATGAGGCTCATCAGTCTTCAGTGAAGTGCTGATCCCCCACGGGCCTCGGGTACCAATTCCCGCGGAGCAGATGACAGTAGAAAAATGTCTTGATGGATGCGAGGCTGCTGGATATAATGCAGCTGGACTACAAGATGGACAGGTGACTCGTCTCTGATTTGAGCATCAAATAATTTAACTGATCCTCTGTAGAATTGCCGTAAGTGTTGGCCGTGTTGCTTCACCACACATTTTACTGGTCAACCTCAGATTGTAATCTTGTCGATGCTAGTGGTGATGGGCCCAATGCCTGGGAGTCTACACCCAACACCGAGTGCTTCGAGCCTTGCTTGGCAAATGCCACTGAAGTGTGCGGCGGCCTGGTTGAGAACGAGTCCCTGGGAATCCAGGGCCAACTATCGGGTTATGTATCCTGCGACTCCTTCCCGCACGCATGGGGTTGTTTCACTCAACCGTGAAGTGTGTACTAGTACTATTAGTAACATGATCTTTTAAAAAAATGAAATTGGAAATGAGTGACCCGATGGAGGAATATATCGCACCATGCACTACCACACAAGAAGAGGCAGTCCCCGCCAGAGGTACTTCCTCGACCTAAGCCAGATGTGGAACGAGAAATCTAGGCTGAATACGAGACTTCCATACCAGAGGTCGTACGTCCAAGAGAGAGATCCGGGGGTCAAACCAAATTCGAACCTGGGTTGATTAGGTGTCCGTGCTTGCCTGTCCTTTGCTGTGGTTTCGTGCGCCTGCTGATTTTACTCTACTGCAACTAAGGGCGGGCGAAAACAACAGATGCGCGGGCTGCAAGGGGCTTCTCTATTTCGCAGAGAAACCGGTCCAAATTGAAATTGGGATCAGGACGGAGCATATGAGCATGAGGCCGGCGGGATTTCAATAGAACCTGCGATGGCGTCCGCGTCTAGGATGCGTCCACGATCTCGAGGTGAGGGGATCAAATTCTACATACGGGATAGAGCTCCGGACGGGAATGCGCACAACTAACTCGTTCTATTAAGATTTACAAGTATATACAAGATTATTAGTGGCAATGGGAGTCGTCATTCACAGCATCCTCATGAGTCTGAAAACTTCGTGATTGCGTTAGGTCTATCGGCCAGGAATGGGATTTTTTCACAAACCATGGTAGGTTGTCCTCAGTCAGCATTTAACTTCGCTGTGTGCACCGCATTCTTCAGACAGATACCTTCCAAATCGTTTTGAACCCGCATCTAGACTGCACTGTATCTATTTTGTCAATAAAAATAGGGAGACTAGCAGCACAGGCACGCAGCCGGGAAGGAATGAAACCATAGAGTAAACCAAGCCCTTGATCATCGGAGTGCGCGCCAGGTATGCTGGTCTTTATCCTGTTTAATGTACCAACTTTTTCAGTCCACCCCTAACAACCTTCCTTCTATTTTTACGTTCGTCTCTTATTCCGGAACTATCTGCTTTCGAAGTCAGTACAGCTGTACTCAATTGAACTAACTGACCTCTAGATACCCATACTGAAGGTAAGTCCATTGATTGAACCCCAATTCAACACCGATACAATACGTTCAGTTCAATCCCTCCACTTCTCTGACTCCTTGAAACTTATTGTCGTTTTCCTTTTGAATTTTCGTACCGATCCATCCAACTTCCGAGATGAGTTGTTTTGTGCTTCAGTTCATCACAGCTTTTGACTTGTGGACTTCAACTCAACTTCTTGCTCAAAGTCCATGTATTGAGGTGCTCGCGCGCCAACCAGTTAATCAACTCTGGAACGCATGCATTGCCAATTGGAAATCAGAGGTCGAGTTTGACCCCACCTGCAACCATCTCCTCCCTTCCTCGACTTGTAGATGGTAGGACCTGTAGATTCACTACCTCTCACAAACCAAGGATTTCGAAATCACAGTTCGTCTTCCTTCATGGATTTACAGGTCTCGCTTTAGGGTCAATAATTCCGCGGTCTTTTTGCGTGGCGATTTAGGAGCCTACAGCTTCATAAGAACTCATAAAACACGCGGGGAAATTTGGTCGAATAATTATATCCATCCAGCGTTTTCACTCCTTCCCGTGTCCTTTGTAGTCTCGGCTAAACCAGTCCCTCATGACATCCCAATTTGGGAACCCTGTCACGAAACTATGTCCTTTGGCGCAGAACCGTGAATCCCAAAAGGAATGTGGTTCAATATCTCAAAGCATCTGTGGGACGTGCACATTACACAATATGCCATAGTCCAAGTAGTCTTTATGTTCAAGCTGGTGGCCTCCTAATTCAATCATATGTCGAACATTCCAAGCCACATAGGCTCGATAGTCACAGCACACGTCAATTTATGGTTTATTTGTGGGAGGGTCTGAGGATTTATATGCTATGAAATGGAACCGGAAACCTGCAAGACATTCAATCTGTCTCGATAGCAACTATGGAACATCTAATTCAACAGCCCGCACGCCCCTGAGTTCGCATCCGAACCCTTCTATCAGCATTCTTCTTTTTTGTTTTGTGCGTGAACCGCAACCTGGTATCTGAAAAGATAGAAATCGTGATGGAAAACTCAGCACAGTCATAGGCAACCTGAACTTCCACAATCCACTCACCAAATTATAACTATACATCTCCAAAATTACAGACCGCACATCAAAGGCACCGCACACCCTACAACGAAATAACCCTCGTCCCGAAGTCCGCCACGGGATACCTCGCCGCCGGCCCCGGGCAGCTCATGAACATGAGCGCGGCGGGGATCTGCAGCCGATGCGCGAGCGAGGCGACGTTCGCGGGGGCGAAGGTGTCGTATACGATTATCTGCGTGGCAGGAAAAGTAAGCGAGGTGCGCCGCAAAAGTATAGGCAAGTGAGGAAGCGTCTCTCACCAGGTCGATCGTAATCTCGGGGAAGGCTTCGTCCAGGACTAGATTCATGTATGAGTGAGTCAGCGATCTCGAACCCAAAACGACTTGGTTGGCCCAACATCAATCGAACGCGAGGAAGGAAGAGTTTGAAATGCATGAAGAAAGAAAAGAACGGAAGGGAACCAAACGCACTCTTCGCATTCGCCTCGAGCTCACTCGGGATCCCATCCCCGCCCTCTTCGTCCCCGCAAAAATGCACAATCTTGATACACGACGTCTCCTCGTTCTCTCTCACGTAGAGGATCATGTGCAGGAGGTGGTTGATCTAGGCATGTCGCATCGGCGAACGCACAACCAACTCGAAATAAGAACTCGGAGAAGAAAAGGAAACATAAGACAGACCTCATCCCGCTTCACCAACACACACAGCGGTTGCCGCTTCAGCCTCCCCATAAGCGCGACTAGCCTTGCCCCCCAGCCCTTCGTCACGCGCCACCGATGCAGCGCCGGGTACTGGTCGTACACCCAGTACACCGCGTGGAGGAGCGCTACCCGGTGCTGTGTTACGCCGAATAGGGCGAGGAGGGAGAGCAGATACGCGGCGAAGTACCTTCATGAGGGTAAGTTAACAGGAAAATAAAATAAAAATTGAGGAGATTCCGAAAAAAAAACGCAAGCGACTAACCCAGCAGTCGCCGGGTCGATGGCGATGTTGCCCGCAAACACCGCCACGGTGACGACGAGCGAGACCGCACTGACGCTGAGCGGCGTCTTTGACGCGCGCGGGAGCCGCCCGCGGTTGAATTGCAGGCAGAGCAGCGCGACGGGGAAGAGCGCCATGACTGTCAGCCAGACGAGGGAGAACCTAGAATGGTCGGGCTCTTCATTCGTGTCAAGGAAGAACGGAGAGAACACGCACATGTTCGAGACGACACCCAACTGCCCCGCCGCGCTCGCATACATCACGACGTTGCACCCCATGAACGCCGCGACGCTCACGTACGGCGCCTCGGTGCGCAGGAACGGGAGCCACCGCGCGTCGGTGAGGTGCAGCGTGCGCAGGAAAGCGCGCGGGACGATGCGGTCGTGCGCAAGCTTGGTGAAAAGCTCACAGACGCCGATGATGCCTTTTTGTACATGGTCAGGCGCGATGTAACTGAGTAGGAGCTACCAACCCACCTATCAACACCCCACCGCACAGAACGACAATCGCGTCCGCGACGACCCAGCGGCGCATCCACTGGCCTGCGCACTGTAATGAATCCAGCAGGTCAGTCATACCGACTTGAAACTCAAGGAAGAAAGGAAGAAGATGCAGACATACCACCTCCGCGACCCGACTCAGCACATCCGCGCCGCCGAGCACGGTCGCGAGCGGAAGAGTCGCGAGCACGAGCGTCACCATCCCCGTGTTGAGCACGATAGCGGGGAGGTGCAGGTTGCGTAGCACGAGCGGGAAATGCCCGGGCTTGATGCGCGCAATGTAGGACGGGGTGCCTAGGATGCGTCAGTGTTTTGACTTGGGGATTATTGTGATGGGACAACGAACACTCCAGCCCCGTAAGCCCTAGCATCCCGAGACAAAATCCTTTGAAGAGCTGGCTCGCGATCGCACCCGCCGAGGGTGCAGCGGCGTGCCACTGGTCCCAGTTCTCCCGCAACTGGGCATTGCCGGTGCGCCCCCAATGTATGGTGGCGAGGATGGTGAGGGCGAGCATCGTTGTCATCTAGAGTGGGCATTAGTTATACGCGCCACTCATCGAAAGAGATACCTACGTGAAACAAGAGCACCACAAACGCCAGGCGCGCGCTGTCCTTCAAGCCCCAGAGGCTCACGAGACCGAAGAGACCCACGATGATTGCGGCGGCGACGAACGCAGGAAAAGAGAGCGTGACTTCGCCTGCGAGGTAGGACGCGGCAGCTGCGGCGGACACGACTGAGCTTGCGGTGAAGTCGAGGATGAGTAGCGCGGCGCCGATGAGGGCCAGGGATTTATGGCCGACGTTGATCCTGCACAGCGTTCATTTGGTTTAATTTAGTAAAACAAACAAGATTCCCACATATAAGAATAAGGCGCGCCGCTGATGGGGAGCGCCGATGCGAGTTCTTCCATCATTGGCCGCCATAGGAAGGGCGTCAGGGTCGACGCGAAGAGCGCGATGGGCGAGCTGTGATACGTCGTAGTTAGCCTCTATAGATAGATTCCCGTTAAAAACGCGTCCTTACTAAACGCCGGATACGGCGAGTACAGCCGGAAGGGTATAGAACACGCCCCCGAGCACGGCGTTACCAGCGAGTGCGCTGGCAGTTCCTTGCCCGAGCAGGTTTGTGCGGTGCGCACGTTTCTCTTCCGCCACCGCGCGGTCATCTGCGGTGAACGTGATGCACGAGAACGAGCCCCAGCCCGCGAATTCAAAGTCGCGGGAGAGGTTGAGGAAGCGCGAGGAGGGGAACGCGGTGTGCTTGGTGCCACCCCCGCCCTCGGGGCGCTGCCGCTGCCGCCGTAAAATAATGCCGTCCGACTGGGATTCGCCAAAGGTGGGGAGTCCTGCGAGGGTTCGGAGTGAGGCTTATGTAGAGTGCGCGATGAGGAGTAGGGAAAAAAGTGTTGCGTTTTGAGGTTCGCGCCACATCACAAAGACAAAGCGGCATAATTTTTGGCACGACAGTCAGTTTTGGGTTCGAAAATTTTTTAAACACATGAACACTGAGCCATCGGCCATGCCGTAGCTCTGCTGCAAGCCCGCGAAGCGCCGAAGCCCACCAAATTTGCGTGTCCAACGCCACAGCAAGGATGCACGCCACTCACCAGCGTCTGAGATGCGGGAGATGGGCTGCACGGCGATCCAGGTCTCATCGAGTGAGGTAGAGTCGGTTTCGAGGTTTGTGGCAGACATTTTCGGTGCCACTCGAGCTTTCGGGATTCAGACAAAGGGGATGGTCTAACGCTGGACTTACGACAATCACGTCACTGACGGTGCATACATAGGGCTGCACAGCCTTCGCCGAGTTATTCCCGCCCTTTGCCCGCCCTTGCTTTATCGGCTGACAACGGGCTGACCGCATTCTCATCCAGAATCCGTGAAACTCGCGAGGATTGCGTATATGCCTTCCGTTCCCCAGGAGCTTGTCAACATAATCATCAGTGAAGTTGATGACCTGGAATCGCTCAAGGCATGCTCTCTCGTGACTCGTCGGGCCGAGAGCAACTGGGAGTTGGGATTGATGGCGAATGTGGCATGATCGGTGGCATGATCGATAACATTTCGCCAAACAAATACCTTGAGGCCATCAACGGCATGGTTGTGGCGGTGTAGCCGAAGTTTAGTCCCGTTCTCTCCCCACACCTCCATAGCCATCTCCGGAAAATTATGAAGGCCAGTGAGAGACAGTAGGTCCAAATCCGACAAAGCCAGCCTCAAGGCACCTCAATCCGCTCATAATAAGCGCGGGAGGAGAGTGGTCACGCCATGTGACACCTAGTGACAACTTACTGTCTCGTCGGATTCTCATCAGGCATGGCTGCGATTCGCAAAAATATGTTTTGTATGCCGGTGCCCGGCTACAGAATGGGGGAACGTGTTAAATCCTAATTGAACGTCACGGGGTAAATACCAAACACGAACAACGATCAAACGTGCATTGCACAGCCATCGGTTTTGAGTGGTCAGCTTACAAAATGGGCTCGCTTCGCTCCCCCAATAAATCCCATAGTATGCAAGAGCACTCCAAATATCCATCGGTGCTTATTCCCTGCCAGATTCCATTGCTATAAGTGCTCGAAGAACCCCAGAACCAACCCAGAACAAAAAAATGGCTAAAATAGGATTGACACTAAAGGAAAACAGCCCGTGAGGCAGTAGTGTGGTCAATTATAAACAAACTAATAGAATAGAGAGGTTCTCAGGGGCATGTCTGAGTATAATGGCGGGAATTTCAAACTCCGCGAAAGCATGCCGGCTGCCGGTAGCATTGATGGGAGCATTGATCGTGGCATAAACTGTACCCAACTCCCAGTTTTTGTGGTCGGGCCAGGGTTTCGGGAGCCCAGTCAGCGGATCCTCCTCTTTATTTCATCACGCTGTCCGGGTGGCTGGAGGACGGCTCTGAGCCAGAAAATTACGGCGCGGCACGTATCTACTCGAGGAATCCCCGCATGTCGCAACCAATATAAAGGCCGTGAAACTGCGATTATTCGCGCCTCTGGTGGATGCCGACAGGCTCCAGTGGGTCCTTCAAAACCTAGTGAACGTGCACCAGTGTGCGATAGACGGTTACCGCGCAAGCCTTCTGTGGGATCATCTTCCATCATCTCTAGTGTCATGCCCAAAGCTACATGACCTGCGTGTTGACCGGGCTCTCGGGAAATCACCTTCTCCGAGCGGCTCCCTGCCTGTCTTTCACCAGTCTAAATTTCCACGAGCTTGTTTCGGATGCCCCCTTAGAGGTTTCGCCTGCGATCCAGGACCTAATTATCCACAACTCTTGCGATGCCATCTAAAATTTGCTCGCCAACCCGTCTTTCAATCCATACATATCAAAACTGCGCCGACTGTCGTTCAATCCAGATCCTGGTTGTTCCTGCTGCCCAAACTCTGGAGCGCATTCACTTCGTTTTCACTGATGGGCCACTACAAACTTCCTCCCGCGCATCCACGGCTGACCCATTGGATAGGGTATCATATCTGCAGAGCTCCATTCCTCTTCCACCTCTCCCCGTCCTGCGCACTCTCGAGTTCCATATGCGGGAATACTGGCTGCACTCCCTGCCCTTTATCCTAGACACCATTTCCTCCGTGCTCGCATCGAACGCAAGTCTCGTTCTGACAGAAATCGTCATGACTTTCCCGTCCTGGAAGTGTCGTCTGCCCCCCGAGACGGATTCAATGGCGACCCTTGATGAAGCCCTTGTGGCTCATCGCGCGGCGCCGCTCATGCGATGGCGCACGCGTTCCGCACAGAAGGAAGATTGAATACCAGATTTTGTGCAAGTCGGTCTCCCCAAAACACGCGCGCTGGGTGGAGTCGTGATCGAGGAGTACCGATTGAATGGTGCGGATTGGCAGAACCGACAGGCGTGAATAGCCGTATGTGGAGTCTGGTTTTCTTTCCACTGTGACATATTCAACTCAAGCCCGGGGATAGATGTTGCATCTCTGTCGTTTAAGATACAATCTGCATTGTTTTTATTTCAAGCCTGACCTCCATAGCCCATGAACGGACACCAATGACTTCAAATTCGCAAAATAACTAACTTGCGGGCCACTCAAGGGGCGACCACTAAAATTGGGGCCACTCCGCTTGATGATATTTTTCTAATTTCTTTTCCACAGCATATTTACTCCCCAGACGATGGATCAGATGTGGAGGGTAGAAATTTGGGGAGACCAACGCAAACCAAGAATCCTCGAAGATCTTGTGTTTCAACATTAAACTTGCCGAACAATAAAAATTGAGCAGACGTCACGAAACGTGGAACCGTCGTTCGCGTATATCGTCCGCTTCTTGAGACAGAACCAGATTCGGGCCTGGGGCAGGGCCGCCAGGCGGCAATTTGATGGTGGGGCGGAATAGCAACTGCAGAGTCCTACGTCTTTAGCCATGACAATATTACTTTTCTCAAGTTCCTCGGAACTTCCTCTATCCCGTTGAAAATCGAAATCTGCCGCACATCTCCTAGAGACACCCCGCCTATCATGGAGATTGGCAGGGGATTGTGATTTCCAGGGGCTCGACGGAAATTGGGGAAAACAGGACAAAAACAGGTTGAGGTGTGAATTTGCAGCTCGGCGATTTGATCCGAGTGTCACGCATCTCACTCACTCTCCCAGCGACCATCATGACCCAAAACTACGAGGCAGAGCTCCCCTTTGAACTCCACTCTAAAATCTTTCTATATTGTCTTCCGCCTGATGGACGGGTCCGTCCCAGCCCAATGTCAGCACCTCTACTCCTGGCCCAGATTTGCAGACAATGGCGAGCCATTGCGCTGGGGACACCCCAGCTCTGGAGTTCCATATTTTTCGAGTTTTCCGAGGAATCTTCGTACGGAGAGCTCCCCTTATTATTCGGTTACGATGTCACCCTTGATGCCACCACCGCCCTTGTGGAATTGTGGCTCATGCGCTCCGGTGGATATCCTCTGTCTATCACAGTTCGCTGCCCTGAAAGCGGAGTTCGACTTCGACCTGGGCTCATGGGAGCCTTGAAGAGCGCATCCACAAGGTGGGAGCGACTGGAGCTTATGCTCTCGAGCTTGGACCTCTCGGCACTCAACGATCTGTCCGGCCCCTTCCCTTGTCTTCGACACGTCGCGATAGAAATCAACGACAATCCGTTGGAAGAATTCTCCCAGACCTCTGCATGGACGAAATTGTACAACCACGCCCCTCGTCTCTCGGTACTGCACATTGGATCCTCCGTTTCTGAGAAATACACCTTCATCGAACACGCACCATCCACACCGTTGACGACGCTGGGATGTTCGATTGAGGTTTCAGCCCTCGCTGTTGTCGCTTTGAATTATTTCCCTGGTCTCCGGCACCTCGTGCTCTACGTCGGTTCCGTAGCGGAACCGCTCGTGGCTTCCCGCACCCCCGCAACGATGCATATTGCCGCTCATCTCCGATGTTTGATCCTGAAGGGGCAGTTGGATCTCCTCGACCATGTAACTATGCCGCCCTCGAGCATCTGGGGGCAAATATTTGGACCGTGGAGGATTCCAACACCATCGTATCTTTCGTGGCACGCTCTAAATGTGTTCTGGCCCGACTCACCATCCGCCACGTTTTCATGGAACCGGATGCATGGGTGGCTCTTCTCCCTGTAGTCATCACACTTCCCATCTTGGAACTCAGGGACACATCATTCATGAGCAGCGGAGAGGAGAGCCTCCTTCCACCAGAAACGTTCCTCCCTCGCCTGCAGATGCTTTGCATTGTGGGCTACTATAACCGCAGCCTTTACAACGGCTTCGTGCAAATTTTGCAGACCGGACGTGCGCCACCTCGCGCGCGGCTCCGGGTGCTTTCGCAGGAACGGACCGCGCCCCCACCGCCAGCCCCTAGTGTCCTCGCGTGTCTCCAGGATCTTGCTACAGCGGGTATGGACATCACACTGCAGACCCCGACTTACACGTGGCCCGCGGAAAGCAGGGATGATATGGAAGAAGGTGAGCGCAAGTTAATCCGCTATCGTGGTGTATGGTAATCAGCTCGCACATAGACTACAACATTTTCAATCCCGGCGATCCATTGCCCTTCCATGATTGGTAACCTAGTAATATATTCTTCTGGCCTCCGAAAGACATGATATAAAGAGAGTATCTATGAAGGAAAAAGTATGTACAAATCTGAAGCTACGTCTTTCCAAATCCGCATCGCTCTCAAATCCAAAAGTGCATTATTCGACAGCTGCTGCAGATCGCCAACTTCATCCATACATTTGGCTCTGAGGCGAAGGTTGGTCCCTATATCCATTGCCGCGTGAAAGGGGTTGCGAGCGGTTTTATCGTCTTTTAGGATGGCATCGCAATATGCGTTCTGTGCTTGGGGTCACTAAGAGCTGCAAAGCAGAGTCCCTGAAGGTCTGAATAAAAACCGCCGTTTTCCGTCAAACACCGTGGAAATTCCGCGCGCGCCTTGTCGCGCTCTCGCAATAGAGCTTCAGCCCAGCGGTCACAAAACCACACAGTAGCACCCTCCTGAGGCCGAAATCTTCGGCAGCGTGCAAATTCGCCAGAATTTCGGCGACCGAACGCTCGGTGAGGATATCCAGATACGCAATGCTGATCAGAGAATTAGCATGGAACCGACACGCGGACGTTGGAGATGTGTCTTTAATGATCTATTCATGCAGCCGACGTGCTTCAACACATACATATGGACGAAAATCGAGGGGTGTCAAATCCGTGCAGTCCATTGGATACCAGCAACCCTCCGCCTGGGCACAGAGGGCTCAGGATAGGTGGTTGATCGGGAGGTTGACATCGACCGCGCATATGGTTCATTTCGATTACAGAAGAAGGAAACCACATCCTTCCAGCTCACCAGCAAAGCCAGACTCCGATTATCCGCCCAGACTGAGAGAAATTCTTCCACCTTCCCACGAGATTCCAGCGGTTCCCAAGGTGGCTTGAAATTATCAAGCACAGCCAGGCATAGTCCACAGTGCACGAAGTGCTGGACAATTTCAAAGGAAGATTTTTCGATGGGAGTCGGATATTCAATGTTCATTCCCCCGGAGCCAAGTAAGGCGATCCGTGCAGCATAAGTCAGGTGACCCTACGAATTGAACGAAATACTACAGTAATATTACGCCGCTGCCACCGTGGCCTTCGTGCACCCCATCCCCGCTGCGCCATTAGCCGAGGGCGACACACGCAGGCTTGGCCCCATCCGTCCTGTGAGGCGCGATTCGGCGTCTCGTCGCGGGTGCGGCTTGGTCTGTGCTGTGTTGTTTCGTTTGCGAAGTGGTTCGGCACATCTGCTATTGCGCCCACAATTCGTTTCCCTGGGACAGGTTTCTTTCTTATTTATCTGTGCTTCAGCTCACTTCGTCAAGCAGCTTCTCAGACATCGTTCACTCGGCCAAGGTTCGTTCGAAACGCGCTCAGGCAACGAAAATGCACCGCACGGTCTGCTACATCATCGAGGAAGACGCCCCACTGCCCTGGTCCCATTCCCGTCGTTGCGCGCTCTTGCGTGGAATGAATGAGCTGAACACCCGGAGTTTGCTCCGTTGCGGGCATGTTGGAGTAAGCTGGGGACCGAGGTGCGGACGCTTTATTCAGACTTCATTTTGACAGATCCAACGCCGCACAGTGAGATTCCTCCTCGTGTCCTCTTACCAGGCCTGACCGAAATGACAGCCCTCAAAGCTCACGCTCGGAATACGTGTTTTATCGTTTCTCGCAACCATGATTTCTAACTACCCGAAGGCTAGATAGTAGATAATTATTGAATGCTGAAAATTTGAGAGCTGAGCAACCATGCCTTTAACTCTTCTGGTCTCGACTAGTGAATCGATCTGTCACTGTATCCAGGAAGATCGGCTATAATCCTGCTGCCGCAACCCTGCATGTTGGTTCAATTCGAATACTAAGCAGCGCTGTTGACTTTGTAAGAATTCATCTATCAGTCCTTCGACCGGTGAAAAGCGGGAACGAATCTAGCTCTCATAACTACCGTTTTGGTGTTATCTGCTACCTCTTGAATCGCGTTGGCCAACTGGTGAGGAAATGGGACAAGATCGCGTCTCTATGTGCTATCCAACCCCGCACTTCCCCGGGGTGGAATAGTCAACATTGGACAAGCATAGAGTATAAAAGACCCAGTTTCGCGCAATCATCGTCAGTCAAACATGTTCGACACCAGAGCTCTCTTCATCGCTTCCTTCATCGCGGCCACGATGGTCACATCGGCCTTGGGAAAGGCTGAAGCAGTCCTCTACGCCACCGACAATTGCGGCGGCGCTGACCATTCTGGGACCATCGGAATGTCTAAGGGCGTATGCCACAGCAAGTTCACGAATTCAGATCGTCATGAATATTGAGTGATCATTTGCATAGGCACATACTTCGAGTACTACCCTCCCGATGGCGCCGGTAGTGCAGGGTATGCCAACTCGATCGCTTTCTACACCAACGGAGCGTATGAACAATATGGGTACTGTGAGTTCCTGGAATTTACTTTGGCGTTACTTTATTCACCCTTGACGGTAGACACCGACACGAACTGCCAAGATGGGACCGAGGCCTCCAATGCTCCTACGGGCTGCGTCGGCCTGGCAAGTGGTGTCAAGAGTTTCATGAAGACAGCATGAAGATGAATGAAAGGGAGAAATTGAAGCATAATCACCGTGGTGAAATATGGTGTAGCAATTTGATACTCTTGGGGGTTGTACTTCGCTCGTTTGTACTTTGAACGCATGTCTAGGTTTTGAAAAGTTCTGATTATGAAGAATCCTCTGAGAATGAATACTTTTCAACACAACGAATGGTCAACCCAGAACTGGATACATGGGCGACTCTTCTCCCTGTAGTCATCTCACTTCCCACCTTGGAACTCAGGGACACATCATTCGTGAGCAGAGAAGACGAAAGCCTCCTTCCAGAAGCAGTCCTCCCTCACCTGCAGATGCTTTGCATTGTGGGCTACTATGACCGCAGCCTTTACAACGGCTTCGTGCGAATTTTGCAGACCGGACGTGCGCCACCTCGCGCATGGCTCCGGGTCCTTTGGCGAAACGGACCGCGCCCCCACCGCCAGTCCCTAGTGTCCTCGCGTGTCTCCAGGATCTTGCTACAGCGGGTATGGGCATCACACTGCAGACCAGGACTTACACGTGGCCCGCGGAAAGCAAGGATGATATGGAGGAAGGTGAGCGCAAATTAATCCACTATCGTGGTGTATGGTAATCAACTCGCACATAGACTACAACATTTTCAATCCCAGCGATCCCTTGCCCTTCCATGATTGGTAACCTAGTAGTATATTCTTCTGCTGTCCGGAAGACACGATATAAAGAGAACATCCATGAAGTAGACTCGTGACCGGTCTGCCTACGATAAGCAAAAATAATGCGAGCACTTTGCCGTAGGCAGGCTGGTACAACTCGGGCTGTGGGAAAGGGCAGAGCGCGGAGTTTGAAATATATTTCTGTTCTGGGCTCAAAATAACTTGCTTTGAAAAATTTCAAAGGGAAACAAGAGTCTGCTTACACATTTGAGATCTGTGTATTCACATCCTGGATAAGGGCTGTATGTGGTGAGGTCTGAAGTGTCAATGTAGCCGGGAATCGCACAGCCACAGTGATGCCGTCGATCGGCACCACTGTAATTTTCAAACTCCGGGCTCAGCCCTTTGGCGTGGCCTGAGTTGTACCAGTCTGCCTACGGCAAAGTGCTCGCCACTATTTTTGCTCATCGTAGGCAGACTAGTTACGAGTCTATCCATGAAGGAAGAAGTATGTACAAATCTGGAGCTACGACTTTCCAAATTCACATCGCTCTCAAGTCCAAAAGCGCACTATTCGACAGCTGCTGCAGATCAACAACTTCATTCATACATTCGACTCTGGGGCGAAGGTTGGTCCCTATCCATTTCCGCGTGAAAGAAGTTGCGAGCGGTTTTATCGTCTTTTAGGATATCGCGATGGCACCGCAATATGCGTTCTGTGCTTGGGGTCACCAAGAGCTACAAAGCAGAGTCCCTGAAGGTCTGAATAAAGACCTCAGTTTTCCGTCAAACACCGTAGAAATTGCGCGCGCGCCCTGTCGCGCTCTCGCAATAGAGCTTCAGCCCGGCGATCACAAAACAACACAGTAGAACCCTCCCGAGACCGAAAGCTTCGACAGCGTGCAAATTCGCCAGAATTTCGGCGACCGAGCCTTCGGTGAGGATACCCAGATACGCAATCAGGCTGATTAGAGAATTAGCATTGAACCGACAAGCGGACGTTGGAGATGTGTCCTTAATGATCTGTTCATGCAGCCGACACATACATATGGACGAAAATCGAGGGGCGTCAAATGCCCGTCGGATCCGTGCAGTCCGTTGGATACCAGCAAACCAACCCTCCGCCTGGACGCAGAGGCTGAGGGCTCAGGATAGGTGGTTGATCTGGAGGTTGACATCGGCCTCGTATAAGGTTCATTTCGATTACAGAAGAAGGAATGGTGAAAACCACATCCTTCCAGCTCACCAGCAAAGCCAGACTCCGATTATCCGCCAAGACTGATTCCACCTTCTCAAGCGGTTCCCAAGGTGTCGCGAAATTATCGAGCACGGCCAGGCATAGTCCACAGTATATGAAGAAATATTTTTCGATGGGAGTCGGATAATCCCCCACTGGCAGTGGCAGGGCCCAGTATGGCGATCCGTGCAGCATGAGTCAGTTGAAGGAGTATCAATAAGCTTTGCGCTCGAAATCCCTCCCATAAAATATCTTCGGGGAAGCCGGTAGAAGTGAGAAGGAGTCAGAACTGTGTAGGACCAAAGTAAGACACGGTGCTCTCAACGCCGACGTTAGCGGCGGAGGTCTCCAAAACTATATTGCAACTTACAGTGAAAATACAGGGCCGCTCCGAGCTGTTGTTCGCAGCTATCTAGTCGAGTACTGGTGCGGTTTGCTTGAAGAGCCGCTTAAGCGTTCCTAGCTCTTGTTCTGCTCTCAAACATGAGCGAAACCTTTGAAGACTGCTAGAATGTTCAAAAAATAAACTCAACTCAAGACGAGACCAGATACAGTTCAAAATCACTTGGCATAATGAGCAGTGTCCTCGAGCAACTTCGGAGATCGGATCTCATCGTGGTACATGCACATAACGATTGGTGGATAACCTCTACTACGTCACGAGGATATCGTTCCCTTCGAAGCCTCGTATTCTGGACAGTGTTGTATCAGCATTCAGCATTGACCAAACAGATAACACCTCCGATGCCAATAATCGTCAAAGACAACGCGAACACAGCGTTCAGGGATGGGGTCTGTTAAAATCGCCGCTTCACAGAGGGCATTCGCAGCCATCGCGCTTTCGAGTGTCTCAGGAGATCCGATGCGGGGTGTTGGCCATGAAGCTTGTGATGGAGATCCCGCTATTTAGTTGAAATGATGTGTCAAGTAGTCTCTGTAACAGAACCGATACACAGATGACGATCAAGATGTATCTGTATGTGCATTCCACGACTACGCCAAGAAAGTGATCGGGCGAAAACGGCGTTCATAAGCGATATGATTGGCCCGAATACCGGAGCTGTTCTCAAATTAATATTGTCAATCGTGACACGGCCGGCGCCAGAGCTTGCACCAGCTATGTGCTTGCTCAGCAACTCAAGCTCTCGCCGATCAGTCCTGCCCGACTAATTTCAGGCCCCTCCTTGACTCACACTCGGAATTGCCGCAGGATGCACCGGATGTAACCAAACTTGGGCCGACGATTTCTTTCACCTGTTTCTGTTTCTCTCCACGCGCCTCGTCGTGCTCTTCTTTAGGCAGGTTGTGATCGCTCGCCGTTGTCTCGTTGACAAGGCCACCATCACTGATCTGTCCGATGTACGCTAATTATAGCGCCGGCTTATAAGGATGCATCTGCGCCGATGCGCCACCGTGAGTCCTTCTTCGTGCTCCCCTCCCTTTTACTTTCAAAACCTTCCATTGGCAGCGCCAATTTTAATTTTTCATTCTAAATGCGCTCGTTATTAATCTCTGTCCTTTCCCTTCTTCCCGTCGCGCTGTCGCTCCCGATATTCGGCCTTGGCGATTCGACCGCAGCCGACACTGCGACAGGCACCCCGACGGCATTTTCTGTGTCTGATGCCAACAGCACGTTCCTGCGCCCTGCGCAATTTGCCCGCGTAGCATATTGCGCAAGTGCGTCAATCACGTCCTGGTCTTGCGGTGTACCTTGCGATGCGCTCAAGAATATCACGTTCCTTCAGTCCGGTGGAAGTGCGTAGCCTTCCTCCTCAGATATTGGCTGTTTCTTACGAAAGACAATAGACCAAGGAACGGTCCCGCTCTGTACGTTTGTCTCGTTGTTAATCCGGAAGGGAGACTGACGATACTTAGACTATATTGCGCATGATCAGGATGGCGAAGCTCTCGTTGTTGCGCATGAGGGGACGGACGCTAAGAACCTGTGAGTATGCCCTGTACGCTGGATGTGCGGTATGGTGACAATCCCAGTCTCTCGATCCTCAACGATGCGGAGTTCGGCCTTGTGCCCCTTAATGTCTCCAGATTCCCAGAGACCGCCGGCCGTGAGTTTCTCGGGCGTACCAAACATTTCCACCATTTTAAACGCCTATTTCCAGAAAACATAACCGTCCACTCCGGCTTCCAGGCGACCTTCGAGCGCACGGCGGACTCCCTCCTCGCGGGCGTCATGGCTGGTCTGGCGAGCACAGGCGTGAAGAAGGTCGTTGTTACCGGTCACAGTCTCGGTGCGCAGTTCAACTCCTGCCCAACGATCCGAACCAATTTTTGTATTTCGCAGGCGCCGCTCTCGCAACGATGACGGGTTCGTTGATCAAGAACGCAGTGGATCCCTCCGTGGATGTTTCCGTCACTGGGTTTGGTCTCCCGCGGGGTGGAAACGAGGCTTGGGCAAACTTCCTCGACGCTGGGGTGCGCACTGCTTCCTTTATTAAGGCTTCATTTGCCTTACATCTGACTGTCATTTCAAGGTTGGTGTCAACTACATGTCCAACCAGAACGACCCCGTCCCCACCGTGCCCCCGAAATTCACCGGCTTCCAGCACAGTTCCGGCGAAGTCCACATCGTGGACGCCTCGCAGACGAACTTCGTGGCCTGCCCCGGGCAAGACAACGAGAACTGCGCAACTGGGAACAACGTCCTCGACGCTAGCGTCCAGGACCATCTTGGTGCGTTCCGCTTCCTTACCTTATTCTTCGATGCTCAATGAATACCAGGACCGTACTTTGACGACCTCACCTTTGGTGGATCGCAGTGCTCTTGAACGCCGAACGACCGAGGACCGTGGCCACGGGATGCGGTGCATTCTTATGAGGGTTTGAGATGTCTTTCATTTGAGTGAAATATTAATCTTTGTATTACGGGACCTCATAGAATCCACTGGCCATAGATGATAAACTATTGTCCTGACAGATTACCTCCCACGACACGGTCTCAGTTGGGAATTGCCGTGCGTTTCAGGCGGCTCAATGTTGACTGATCTTCGGATTTGCCAACTCCCGCGCATCCGATGGCGAATGTTACTCGATCTTCCATTTTGCCATGGAGACATGCATGTGCATGAACGACTCCCAGGAATACAGCGTTTGCGTTTAGTGTCAAACGAAAGTTGAAGTAGAAATATCGCAGGACGTAAACGTGCTATTTCCTTCCCATGAGGGAATTAATTGCCCTCAGAAGGACGAGTGACGAATAATCGCCTAACTATTTCCCTTTCAGCTCTATCGAATCGGCTCCTCCGAGTCGGATCGAATTGTGTCTCTTGTGTTTTGGGTTTGGTCATTCAACGGGGGCCGCATCTGCGCCTGCGGAGGAGCATGTACGTGGGTATCGTCCGACTGCGAGGACGAGGTGGAGTGATCCATCTGCTTCTGCGAGACCGAGTGGACCTCCATCTGTTTCTGTGCCGGCAAAGGGTGGATGCGCTCGCCGTCAGCTGTGAACGCAGCTTCGTGAGCCGGGAACTCCATGTTTTCGTAGTCTTCCTCGTCTTCTCTCTTGGGACAGCACCGGCAGACTAATTGGAAGGGGATGTAGCGAAACGCTGACCCCAAGCACCCTGGACGCGACCTGCGGTGAGTGGTGCCCGATGAATTTGATGACCGACTCACCGAAGCACATTACGCAGACACAACATATACCACAGCAGTCATCCATCGTTTAGCCCGTAAACGTGCGGGTATGATATGAGGGTATGGTACCGGGGACCCGAAAAGTGTGGTCGCAAAAGGTGTGGTGAGGAAAGAGGAGGGAATGAATGGACACAGCTTTGGCGTGACAACTGGCGTGATCATCACCACTCAAAACCAGTGCCAAGAGTTCTGGAATTCCGGTTTTCCGTGCCGTGTAATTCTGCCTACCTAAGCCTAGGGGCCCCTTCCTTGACTTCGACAAGACGGAGTGAAAAAGCTTTTGTTTGAGCTAAAGCAACGCCAACTCCGAATTCACGCCGGGTGACGGATATTTTGACTCTAAACTTGGGTTCAATTCAAGTTTCAACCTTTGTGGCATCCTGCAACCTTCAACTACCAGCTTTCACAGTAAACACGTCTACTACTTTGGCTATCCTGTAAAATCTCGCAGTGGGGCGCACACATATAACTGTGTAGTCTCAATGCGGTACAAAGCCAGTTTGACTGCACTGGAACCGCAATGCTGTACGCATACCCCACTCTGCCAGTACCACACCTGTTCGCAGACGCTCCACTGTTCGTACCGGCTATAAAAAATTCCCAGGAGTGGCCCAATCGAGTGGCGCGTCTGCAAAGTAGTGAGTGCCCCAACTGGAAAGAGTCAATAATAACAGTGGATCAAGTTCAACTTCCATCTCAACGAGACCATATGCATGGACGTAGACATATATAAAAGAAAATGCAATATAGAGAGAATTCGTGTTTGGGTAGCAGTGAGGAAGGGTCCGTATGCGTCTAGAATGATATGAGACGATTCCTGCCCGTCGGTCGATGAATATCAACGCCTTCAGCAGACCATGCGTCCCTTCTCAATCTGAACATCCGGTCGGAACTGGACGGTCTGCAGTAGCAAAAATAAATTTAGGGGCTGCAATACGAGTGAGTAGCCTGAGTGAGACTGACCTCGGCATCATCCTCTGGCAGGCGGATGTATTTCTTGGCGCGCACCCTCCTCACGAGCAGAGTTCCGATCACAAAGAGTGCAAAGAACAGCATGGAGCCCAAGGCAACCTGTATGCTGTTCTTCCCAGCAGCCTGAATGGCCGCAGTCGAGAGTCCCGGGTTAACGCCGCAAACCTGGGCCCACTGCTTGTTGCTGGTGATCGCAGCACCCTGGAGAGCGTTGGATCAGGTTGAAATGGACACAAGGGCGAACATACCTGTGCCTTGTAAATGAACTCTGTCAGAGGAATATCTGAATTCGTCGAAAACGGGTGGATGAGACTCCAGTCCTCCTCAGCAGTGCCGTTCTTGAACTTGAAGCGCAGGAAGTTGCGCAGATCCGGTGGGGAGCCGCTGCGCAGCTCGATCGCAAGAGCGGCACCGAAGTTGGCTAGATACGTGGGGGAAATATGTCAGCAAATACCAGGGTAACCGAGGCGAATAACACATACGAATGCCTTTGAGTTCCGGGTGGTTCTGAACCATGTCTACCTCGTGGAAGAGCGAAATGAACGGCTGGTACGTGGTCTGCACAACCATGAACTGGAGCGGGTCATCGTTGGAAGACATGAGCTCGAGGGACTCGAGGATTGTGCCCATGAGAGTTCGCCCGGCAACTATAAAGAAAAAGATTAGCGGTTATCCCAGGTGGTACATAGCAATGAACACACCGTTACCGATGCCGTTCGCCTCGGTGTCTGAGAAGATCCCATCCTCGTGGAAGTCTGCGAGCGCACGCGCCTGGTCGACGTATGAGGGTGGGAGACGATACGCGTACGTCTGGTTATACGTGAGCTGCGTATTCATGTAGTCGTAAATCTGAAGGTTCAACGATCAGTATGGTTTGTGGGTGAAACATTTAGTGACCCACATTCCACTGTACGATACAAAGCGCACGATCAGTATGGGTGAGAAATTTAAGAAATGACCCACGATGTTTTCCAAAGTTGCAGGACGTCCGAAGACGAAGTCCTTAATATCCCTGAGGAAGGGGGCGGCATCCTTCGCCTTGGATTTGAAGGCATCTGATTCATAGAATGATGATATGTGTTTTTGGAATGCCTGTGCGTTCCAGAGGATGAGCTACGGTAAACAATATAAAGGCTCAATACTGCTTACAGGACAATCAGTCCAGGGTTCCATGGAGCGGTCGTTTCCGGGTTCCACCGTCTCCACTGCGTCCATTAGCTGTCAGAACAAAGAAAGAAGACCATAAGACAAAGAATACGCACTTGGAACGTACTGATAGCCGCCAAGTGGTGCTGTGACGACCTCCCCATTGGCAAGAGTGATCTTGTTCTTGGAGTTGGGCGGGAAAAGGCCTTGCAGGAGGGCGATCGCGCTGTCAAACACCACCGATCCCTCACCACCAGCCTTTGCGCGGACCCTTATCTCCTGGGTGTCGGCTATGTCGCCAGACATCGACGAGATGAACGACGCCGAGCCAGGGGTGAGGTACGTCTCGCGAAGCTGCGTGCCCAGGAGGTGGAGGTCAGACTAAGTACAGGTTAGGTCCCAGATAGAGCGATTAAATTGAAGCACCACGCACGACGCCAAGCGCAGTAGAGTCGGTAAGAGACGGGGCATAAGTCTTCGAGTCTTGGGTGAACTCGCCGCGGTCGCCGTTGCGCGCGATGACGATGACGCCGAGGACAGTAGACATCTTTCAAATCTGAGTGAGTGAAGGCGAGGGGATGAGGATGAAATAGACGCGGGGTGGATTTTATAGGGCGTGGTCGCCTGGCACGCGCATGTTGGTTCGGAAGTACCTGAGGATGAAGTCAGGTGAAAATCGCACCCCCTCCGCGTTGTGAAGTGATATGATATGATGCAGTCAATGCATCAAAACCGCAACACGCTCATGCAACTCGTCGAAGAGTTGAGGATACATACCTAAATTTTGAAGGGCTTCGCCGCGCTTCTCCAAATAGCTCTCATGGGAGATAGAAGGCACAGAAACTGAAAAAATTTGAGCACATCATGCACGACACGATGGAAGGTGCTGCATACGAAACGTCGATTGACAAATGAAGACCGAGGCATCGCGGTGAACACGAGGCAGGGAAAGGACGAAAGTCCAAGTGCGATTGTGGAGTGAAGGAGTAGGATATGACATTCTCGTCTCTTTTTCAGTGAGAACGCCGAGTCTTTGACTGTTTGATTGCCTACACGCTCGCCTTTGTGAGAGACTGAGAGTTGAGCGACCGAGAAATGTGGCTGCCTCACCGGAACAAGGTTCTCGATCAAAAGACTGTGGACAAAGATGTGGTTTCTGGAAGGGTGCTATAAACTTGCATTCATAAATATGCCGACCAGCGTGAAGCCAAGCCCATTTCAAAGAGGTAAGTTGCCTAAAAAAAACGCAAAAAGGGCGACTGCAGGCAATCCACGGTTGATGGCCGTGGAATAACCTTGTCACATCAGGCACGTATCAAGGTTCAGTTAGGCTGGGGCGTGTTCTCTCTCCGCTCATGACCATCGGCGTGGAAAGGAAGCGAAGTACTTATTTGGCGTTATTGATGCGCACATCTGGCCGGAGATTGCCGGACTGTCTCTCTCGGCCTTATCGGGGATTCTGAAAATTTGAACCAAACTCAAAGTAGGTCAAGGAATTGTCGAGAGCCGTAGCTAGATCGGGAAGTAACGAACGGTTTAGATTTTATGCATTACCCTATCCGTACGGAGCCTGCGACCAAAGGAATTTAACCACACGACATTCAGCCTGAGTTCGATAAAGCAGTCAGTCCCCAGCCAAGATTTGTCGAGCGCAACAGGCTGCATTTTGAGCTCATGCGTGGCGAATGAAGAACGTACGTGTATAGGGCTGATTTATACCTGTGAACCGTCGACCAGAGTTACTGTGGACCTGAGGATTGAGCGGAGATTAACGTTTGGCGCCTATGCAACAAAAGGTTCATTTTCATAGTATCGAAGCCAATCGCACGCGGCCATTGCCTCAGGAGTCAGCGACCTCACGTTAACCTCGTCCATGGTTACCCGTTGATGAATCCAAGCAGGAGTACAATAACATTGAATGCGGCCGCCTTGTTCTGTCCTTGTTCTGAGTGGGGATCTCCTGATAGCCGATGTAAGCTGAAAGCAAAGTAGGTACAAGGCTCATGTACGACGATTCATATAACGGTGCGTGCCGCGACGACTCTCAAAGTCCATCTGTTCCTCCGGACCAACGACCTCCTGCTGCCCTATATTTCTCGGGGAGTAAACGGGACGGCCAGCGGTTTAGTTTCCATGCGATCCGGCGAATAGCCTGCGCCTGGAACAATTCGTGATTCCCTTCCACAGTAGACGCCGAAATGCGAGGTTAAGCCGTGCTTTCTGAAATCCAGAACTCGTGCGACGGCTATACTTCCCAAGCCATTCCAAGAGTACGGATGACGACGGGCGATGGGCTGGGGGTCCGCAACTCGTAGATGCGAAATGGTCGCGCCATTCCATTAGGATCCGTATCCGGGGCCAAGTCGACGCGACTGGCAAGATGCACCGGCGCGCGTTCCCTCAGAGACGCCGACATGGCCTCGAGGATGAGGTCCGTGTCGATGCGGAAAGGCAGATTAGGGCTGTCGTAGATGGGACCGGCGATTTCGAAGATTCCGAGTGGCGTTCTATCTGGGAGCAGAGTGAGTGGGAGTTTCATGAGGTCGGTGACCACAACCAACACACCTGCGCTGTTGACGACCCTCCACGCGACCGAGGAATCCGGTCCATTTGTGCGACCTTGGAGGACAAACGCGACATCATAGATGTGGCGCCGCTGTTCGGTGCCATCCTCGTGGATCCATTCGAATGTTTCCGACAACGTGAACTGATCAAAGGGGAATCCGACGGGGAGGGGGTAACTGGGATACGGAGTGGGGAAGCCCAAGGACACCTGCTGTTGGCGAATCCCACAGAGACCCTCTATCCAGTTTTGGGCCCAGCCGCGCAGCTCGTTCATGATGGCAGTGGTGTATTCGATGGGGTTCATGAGGGAAAGAGCGGACAAAGGCAGCGCTTTTGAGCCTGCCTTCCGTCGTGCTTGGGCCTTTGCAGTGTGGCGCGGTCGCGTACTTGAAAGCGTCCACGGGACAAGGCAGTCACTGCAATGTGAATAATGTGAAAGAATGCAAATCCAGAGGGTCAAGGCGTATCAGCTCCCGACCTAGAGCACCGAGCCACTCGGGTAGTCCTAGCAAAACCAGCAAACTGCGCCTGGGCAGCGCATGGCAAATGGGGGGCTTGTGGTCAAAGAGGGAATGAAAGAAAAGGGAACGACTAAGATGGCGGGAAACAACAGGAAACAGTCATTGTGAGGCGTGGGGAACGTCGGGGATTCCAAATGGGTCTGGCACATGCTGTTCCTGCCATAGTTTTCAGAAAGAAGTGCAAGCGTCGTCTTCCAGCTTTGCGAAAAAATGGGCACATACAACGGTAGGTGAACACAGTTCCAGGATGTGTCTTTCGATGGAGATTATCCCAAGATGTGGAGAGAAGCCCATGTTATTGGCTTGGAACAGCGTAGGTTACACCAACATCAAACAAGAAAACAGCATCATGTTCTAAATCCGGATGAAGAATGGAACCAAATACACTGCCTTCGCCGAGCTGCAGGACGGCGATTAGAATATATTTGGAATATTCAGACCAACAGGCGGTTTGCGGCATTGTGGGCGCACATCATGATCCATCACGGGAAGAATTATCGGCCGGAGAGAGTGAGCTCTGACCTAGACAGAGTGATTATCTTGGAGCCGTAAACAACAGTGCTTGCAGAAAATAAAAAGTCCACCTGAGCGAATCGGCAGCGTACTCGACGCTATTCCAGGCTTTCCAGGCTGTCAGGCGGACAGTGCCTCAACGCAAAGACAAAAGACCCTTTCCTCATAACCAGGGCGATTTCTGGCCTGCGAGGACGGCATTCCATAAAGCTGTCCAGGCTGGGGTATAGACTCCACGAGTATCGTTGTTCCGTCGGGATTCAGACTGAGTCGGAGCTGTGGAGAGCCGTCACGACAGCTGCCGGTCGTGGCGGCGGGAGTTCAGTTAATGAGCTGGAAAGAAACGCCGAAGTCGTTTGAGCGGCGAAAATGAGCGGGGAAAATGAGCGGTGAAAGAGCCAGCTCACAAAAAGCATCGAGGCAGTGCGATCGGCCGTGCTTCTCCGAAGCTTTTCGAAGCACATGACCAGCATCTATTTTTGATTTTCTCTTTTCTTTCCAAATTCTTCATGCACCCGACAGCTGAAATCTGAAATTCACTGCGATAGTTCTTGGTTTCTATAATCCAACATACCGCGGAGCGCATCAAGGGATGGCCGCACCAGGTGACACCCGGCGATTTCTATCCTGCTGGTTGCCGCGCCGGTGCCACCATATCCTTCATACGACGAGCGGTACCCTCATCCTATTAGACCACACTAACACTCGTCTGGTTCTCGCGCTGCATATTCCGTATGCAGTCATACATAAACATCAGAAACATTCTCCGGCCCAATCCCATGCCACGTCAGCTTGGCTTTCACTTGGTGTTGCTCAAAAAGATTTTTTCTGGACTCATATCGCGGCTGCTGGGTTTGGTGCACTACTCGAAAGTATGGTAAGCCGTACGCATTTGAATCAGCAGTGTTGCGCTGACTTACTTCCCTGCTGTCTCGTCCAAAGATCCATCGTCAGACTTCACCTCACGCTGGATCTCTTCCTTCACCCGTTTGCCTTGCTCCACGCGGATTTCCTCGCCTTCGTACACTACAAATTCTGTGAGTAGGGATCGAAAAAAGATGATCAATGGAGCATACGGAAAGCGAGTTCCTCGAGCGTGCGATGCGCCGTTTCCGGGAATAAAAAGTAGATGAATATGACCTCAAACGCGAGCCAGACAACGTAACTAATCAAGTCAGTCTAGGGCAATGAATGACGCGAAGGGCAGTTATACCTGAGATAATATCTCCATCCCGAATGGGCGAGGCCGATGGGATTCACAAATTGATTGAAGAAACTGGCACCTCTTCCGAAGACCTGAAAGAAGGTGACCCCTTTCGCGCGGGTGTGGAAGGGGAATAGTTCCACGAGATAGGCTGAATCTTATATCAGTTTCTTTTCCGAATTAGCTGGGAAGAACCGTACAGTAGGTGAGTGCATTATAACCGAGATTATAAGCAGGCGAGTAGATGAAAATGAAACTGGAAAGCAGGGTCAGACATCCAGGAAGTTCAAGGTAAAAATCCGCGCACGCAAGAACTGCCTTTGAAGCAGGTTTGCTGCCTGTCTGGACGTATCGTGCACTGGCCACCGTCCAACCAGTGAAGATAAGAAGCAGGGATATCGAGCACGTCTTGACAGAATTTGTGAGCGCTTCCACTACGGTTATATACATATCTATCAGTGGCGCTTACCAGGTACATCGTGCGGCGCCTGAATTTCGTGACAGTCAAGGCGAGAAAAGTGGCGTTGACGAGACCCCACCCGGTGAGCGCGAGATTTATGAGATTCTTGTCGCGGTTATCATGAATGCCGATTTCGTCCAAAATCCGCGCCAGGAGATACCTGTAATGTTTTTATTTATTAAACGTTCTGTAGGACAAGAGAAACTCACGACGTGAGTCCGTTTCCACTCCACTGCGTAAACAGACCGAGAAACGCCGCGACCAGGAGTCGAGAGCGCATCCCGGGAGTCGAAACGAAGTCTTTCCAGCTCGTCCTTCGAGTTTCCAGCTCCAGCTCCAACGTCCTCTCGATCTGTGCATACTCCGCTTTCACAAACTCCGAATTCGCATCGCCCTCCGCGTGATATTTCACGAGAATGGCCATGGCCTCGTCATGGCGGCCCTTCGAGATTAGCCACCGCGGAGATTCCGGAAGAAGGGAGATGAACGCCACTTGAAGCAGACTGGGTGTGATTTGGAGGAGGGATGGAATGCGCCATCCCCAGTTGCTGGACATGCCGAAAGTGCCCAGGGTGACTCCTGCCGCGACGATGCTGCCAATGAAGAAGCAAGAATTAAAGAGAGATCCCAAACGGGCGCGCTCTTTGGGGTGGGAGAGTTCCCCGATCAGCGAGGATGCTGCGACGATTGCGAATGGAATTCCAAGCCCGAGAATGACCCGCGATATCACGAACATGGCAACTGCACGTGGAGCTGGATTTCCTCAGTGTCCGGGAATGATGAAACAAAACGCACAGTTCTGAGACGCGGTTTGCAGCACGGCGCCGATTATCATCAAAATACTTCCAAAAATGATAGCCATCCTTCGCCCCAGCACCTGTGCCAACGGTCGGTGAAATGGTTGCAGAATATAGAAGGGAATGGCTCACATCGTTCACGTACGGTACCGCTGGCAAGGCGATGATTGCGCCGAGAGAATATGCCGCCGACATAACCCCCAACAGGGTCGAACGAGGCGAATGATAGACTGGGGAACATCAACTTTACATACAATCCCTTCTGAAATGAAACGAACAAGTATCCCAGGAGTCCACAGCTTGCAGTCCATTCAGCATGGATGAATCGTAGCTGTTTGAGAAATCAGACCCTAGACGGATAATAAAGACTCGTAGCTTACCCGCTCGTCATCTCCACCCCAATACAGGTCGGAAGTAAAACAAGGTACAGACCTCTCAAGTTCGGCTTCTGGTACCATGGAATTTTGTCTTCTGCGGCCAAACGACTGACGACAGAATCGGAGACCGCAGCAGCCACAATGGCGGTGGTCGTGAATTCCTCTGCCATGGTGGGAGAAGGCAAGGAAGGGAATTAAATGGCGGATCGAGCCACACTTGCCAAGCCATCAGAAATCGACGCAAGGATTCCCCGAAGCCACTCCGCCGCCCAGCATACCTCCACAATGGTCTTGGCAAACGGCCAAGGAGCCTTGCTTTGACGGTCCCGACGAACCGGTAGGTTGCCGAATGTTCCGTGCTTTGCGAAACCAACTTTAGTCCCGTCATTGCTGTATACTACAACACCGGCTTCCTCGGACGTCCAAGTAATTATCCCTGTTTTATTAGACAGCTTGCGCAAAGCCGCCTGCGGAAATATCCTGTATTCCTCGCCCTCATTGCCAGAATGGTTAATGAGCACATCCCAGACCACTTGAGCCAATAACCACAAAGCCGCATGGGAAGACGTTGCGCCCCCAAAACCCGCATGCGGTTTTTGCGCAACCCCTCTATTTAGCAGGGTGTGTTGAACTCCATCGCGTTAACCATGGCACCAAGCCGATGATAAATTCAAGTTCGACTCTTGGTCCCACTCGCGATTTCACGACGCGTGGTGGGTGAGACACAAAAGTTTGCCACATGCGGAAGACATGTCCCCGTATAGACCTTGAAATATTGTTCAAGTGCCGAGGCGCCGGAAACATACAGCCCTTCTTGCCTCCGGCAAACAGAATGGCAGAAAATTCGGCTCACGTCGGTACGCCTGTCGGAGTACGTTGATCAATCCGGCCGAACATTTCTGATGAACCAACGCAGAGTGCAGTGCGTATTGTCACCAAGCGATACCGAAGAGGCGTTCCAGGTCAGAAAAAGAATTCCCCACGCTCGAGGGATTGCATTCAATTACTATTTGATAGTGGGTTTAACTGCAGCCGTGGCCGTGTTCCAGTGGTTCGAGGAAAGTTGAGTGCAATACAGTCTGTGGCAAGCGCGCAAGTTTTGGCTCGCGCTTCGATTTCCTTTGTCTACGCCTTTCGCCACATTATCTGCGCAGAAGTTGTTTTTCTTTTGCTTCCGCAAGCACTAAATTCAGTATTCTTTCAGTCTCGAAAATCGGATACTATTCTCTAGATTCAAATTCAATCATAGGAATCACAAGCAAGTTGGGTCCAGAACCTTCAATTCATGGGCCTGGATTTCCAATGCGCTGGTTCAATACCGGCGAAATTCGTGGGTTGGTATATACTCAAAAAAAAGCCTATTATATACCACACAGTAATGGGTTTCTATTACTTGAATATTTCATTCTCACAGACCGCTGCCCTCACCAATTATAAATAACACAGGTTCCGGACTGTAACCGGACTCCCGCGTGCCGGGAACTCTGGCTGACCACCAGTCATCTGCCCAGATGTCCACATGCTTCATTCCCAGAGAGCCTTCCTTCCTCTGAACATTCAGCCTATAAATTCGGGTTCGGCACTCACTCGTTTTGCCGTGTCCGAGCGACTGCATTGAAGCAAAATGGTGCTGCTCCACTCGTTCCTCTTCGCCTTGCTACCAGCTCTGCTCATTGGTGCTACGCCATCCCCTCGGGACCTCCTTGGCGAAGTTATTGACGCCCTTGGCATCGGTCTTGTCACCCAAATTGACGTGACCCTCACGGTGAGTTCATTGTTGATAACTATGTATTATCTAGCGCAATAACGGGATACATCAGCTCGAGAGCCTGACAGACAACCTCGTATCGTAAGCCAGTTGAAATCCCAATATTCGAGCCCCAAAATTCAGCTGTCACCTATCCATGCAGCATCAACTTCGAAGGTCGGCATTGTCTCTCCGCCCTCCTTCTTGTCCAAATTCTCATAATCGCACAGCGCAGAATCCGCTTCTCTTCGAACTTACCATCGACAGTGTCTCGACCTCGGCTGGTCTCAACAACACCGTCTTTGCCACGTTCAATCACCAATTCAGCAAGCCCGTCGTCGTCCCTCCTCTGGGGCAAGCGAATTCTGGGAACATCACCAACGTGCTCCTCACCCAAGGCGCGACAGCTTCCCTCGCCATCATTCCTTTCGGCGTGCTGGACCTCCTTAATGTGGACGTGAACGTCCGGTGCGTGGTCCCTTATGCGATGTCTCCGCTCCCATTTAATTCCGTACTGCTCTCTTTTTATAGTGCGGGCAGCATCTTTGGAATCGGCGGTGTGCCCCTTCCAATCACCGGTCTCCACCAAAGTAGCGTCCCCACGACGTGAGTCTACCCTTCGATTCTGGTGGTGTAAAAGTTGGATAACCATCCCATTTCGGGGCGCAGGTACAATTTGGATTTGACCTCGTGAAGGAGATTCAATTGGAAAATTTTGGTTGGATTGTCTTTCCCAGTTGGTACTATTGGCTTCGAGTTGTGATTAAAAATTTGTATAAGGGAGAGTTTTGCGAATTATGTAGTCGCGCGGAGAGAATTGGAGAATGTGCATATATCCCAATGGTTGAGTCCATCACCGGGGCCAAATACTCCGAGCTCGACGTCGTGAATAAGTAGGTTGAATGTTGAACGCCAAGCTGTCTCGCATAGAAAGAAAACCCTCATAAGTCTCTTGTCACGAGCATGCTGAAGACGAGACGAAACACACACCCCTCCTTGCCATCATTCAGGACTAGGACAATTGGGCAGGCAAGCTGGGTATGTTGAAATTCAGAGGGCATGCATCGGTTGAACTTCCTTCTCGGACGTTGCCCGCAGGAATTTAGTATTTAATATGAGATTCTTGCATGCTGTGCTTGAAACTGCGCCCGAATGAGCGACTGAGGTGTGGTGCCGGAATAAAAAGAATGTGGTAAGGCGGTCCCATTCTCAGGGGACCACCTTGTTGAAGCGTGAGCTTCCCGATTGGGAGTATTGGCGTCTCGCTCCTTATTTGGGAGACGGAGTAGATTTATGGTTACTTATCTCTTTACTTATACTTACGTCCATTACCTGTAGACTACGACGACTCACTGCATCCTCTACAGGTACATAAATATATTGAGTCTCTTACCATACGCTGGTGCGACTGAGGACTACGAAGACTCACTGAATCTTCTACACACCTCCCCGTGGCCCTATTATTGTTCACATCATGCCTGCCTTTGATATAGACATTTCTTTCTGCACAGCTTGCTTATGGCGAAATAGACGATGTTTCTCCATCTCATTCGACGTACTAGTATATATATTCAAACCCTCTTCCGAATATAGATTTGCCCGCGCGTATTTGGAACCTTGAACAAACTGAATTCGTGATCAGGCGGTCGGACACCCTCGGTCTCTGCCTTGACATCATAGTTTATCAGGATGTGGGCCAGTGCTGTTTTGAGTTGTAGCGCGGCGAAGAATCTGCAGTGGTTCATCAGAACTGGCGTACGCTCAAGTCAAGGTATGTTGACACACCTCCCGGGACACGCATGGCGTCCATGTCCATACACGACGTGATTGGGACTTGTGGTGACCATGTGATGTGTGAAAATGCTGGTTTCCTGGCATGTACGGGAACCATTCTCGCGCTCCTCGCGCATGCGCGAAAAGCGGAAGCCATCAAAGAGTTCGGGTTTCTCGTACACGGCTTTCAAAAATATCAGTTTCGTTCAATAACATGACGAGGGTACTAAATACCTGGATCAGAGTTTACATTATGGCCAGGGACACTCAGAAACGAGCCGTAGGGAAGCGTTGTTCCGTCGCTGAACGTGAAGCCGTTCTTCGCGACTACTTGGCGTGCCATTCCAACTACAACACAATTACGTTGAGTAAAATAGGCAAGATGTTGGCTTACTAGGTCCGCTTGCACTCAGCCGTTGCGACTCGCGGAGGAAACTGTCGGTTTTGTGCATGTTACTGATCGATGTTCTTGTCCAACCCTGTTCCGCGACCACGCGCTCTGCCTCTTCGCGCAGCGGGAGCACGTACTCGGGGTATTTTGCAAGATCATACAGTGCGGCCGTCATCGACTGATGAATTGTTAGATGGTGACCGCCCGGGAGGAATATTTAATACCATCCATGTATTGTGTGCAGCTAGGTTGAGGGTAAGGATGCGTCGGACGAGTGCCTCAGGCGTTCGGTTATCGCCCTCGGCGAAGTCGAGCAGCCATGATACTAGGTCATTCTGAGGACGACCCATCAATGGAAAAGTTCAACAACAAAGTCAACCAAACGAACCGGTCTGTCCGGCCAATCCCGACCGACTTCGCGTTCAATTTCGAGGCGCTCCTCAATCATGGGCCCCAGAAGGGTCAACGCATGACGAACGGCGCTCTTGCGGGTCGTAATTATCGGAGCGATGATCCTATGTTAACCGCCATTTATCGGGACAAGTATACTCTGAAACGGGTCGCACTTACGGCTTGAGAAAGTCAGGACAAATTCGGAGGATCTGCGACGCTGCGAAAACTCTGATGTTGTGGCCGCTGGTAAGATCCAGGTATTCCTTGTTTCTGCCTAAAGTCTCCGGTCAATCTTGGAACCGACGCAAAATATCAAGAACGCACAGAGCGGAAGGCCAACAAAAACGCGAGCGGTGATGCGAGAGATGATTTGTGTGACACTAGGAACAACGGTGATTAGTTTCCATTCTGAAGCAAAATACATAGTCAGAGTTGCCAAGCAAGAATTCTAATGGCATCGTACCGTTGTTATTCAGCGCCAGCAAAGTATCGAACGCGTGCACAAGTTCGTCGTGCATTTGCGGGAAACTCAGACTTAGGTTACGCAACCCCGCTCGGATTGCCGGTGTATGGTATGCATTTTCTGTGATATCCCGGCCAATTGTCCAGTCTGTTTGAAGAACCTAGGGGAAATGAGCGACATAACTTGTGTTGCATGATGGCAAATGTCGTACATCGGCGAGTCCTTCATTGAATGACACGATGTGTTCCGGCGCAGATGCAACTTCAGCAATGTACTTTCCCCCGGAAATGAGATACGTCCAGCGGGAAAATGCGGGCAGCCGAAAGACGCCGTTTCCATGTAGAGAGTAGGCCTTGCGGAACATTTTCGTCGCATCGAATTGGAGTTTGAATGCCGTCATGCAGGATGAGAGGATGTTCGTGGCCCCGACAAACGGCGGAATGGCATTCTGGGCCTTATGAGCACCATAATGTGGTCAATAACTCGTAGTCCACACCTTTGGGTATCCGCGCCACAACAGTGATACAATTGAGGGGAGTACCAGTGCTGTCATGATGCAGACGAGACTTATTGAAATTTCCCCCTCCATCGTGCGGACTAGTAAGGCTGGTGCAAAATTGCGGACAAGAGGGAAGATGAGTTGTGGAGTTTGTTTTGATCTTGAGTTTTTATCTGGATCTCAAAATCCCCGGTAAACAATCGGTTCCGTAGTGCATTCTACGATCTTACATATTGAACATAACGCACGTACCATGCTTTCGCGGCTAGAGCGATCCGATTCCCTGTTTACCTGTTTTACGTATTGAATCGCCGAGCCTCTGGCCTACTAGGTTCCATATTAGAACCAGGGAGCGAACAACTTCGCTGACGTGCGTTTATCTTGTGTTTTCCGTTCGGATCTTGGGAGTCTACTAGAAGTTGCGCTGATTAGTCCTAATGTGTGCTGTGGGGCTTGTAAAGTGCTTCCGTAAAGGTTTGCATACGGATAACAACCAGCAAGTCTTGAGGGTCCCCAATATATTCTAGTGTCTGTACAGTGTCACGGGAAACAATCTGAATGCCAATGATACTATCCTTCTCCTAGTACTCGGACACTGAAGGAAAACACGTGAATATCTTTACTCACAGAAACGGCTCACAACTGCTTGTACGAGGTAGGGATCCCCACCGTAACCGTACAATACCGTAATACGGTTACGGTTATACGCACCCGTAACCGTCCTGTATAAGTCCTCACGCGCCTCGATACGGTTACGGTTTGGCCCGTACGGTATACCGTACGGACCCGTAAAAATGACGGCCGTATACGGTATTTACGGCCGTAGTTCTACTAAATAAGTATGGTACAATTTTGCCTCACGCCGAGCCCACCGGAGCCGAAAATCGGTGATGACGCGTCCTCCAAGCTGGTCGGTCAATGTGATTCTCAAATGATTGCTCCTTGAACCATATCAATTGGTTGAGATTTGAGTTGGTCATTTTGGCCAAATTTGACAAAAAATGCTCAAAAAATGACCAAAAACAGCCAAAATGACCAACTTGTTGCTCAATTTCTGAAGGATTTGCTTTATCAAACCACTCCATTCAAAATGTGAGCATGATCCATTTAGCAAGCACTTTCATCCCATGTACTCAGTTTCTTCCCATGGTCACCCACAAAAAAGGTCATTTTCAAGGGCTTATAAAAGCTATGATTGCAGGTGAATTGCCATATTGGGAAAATCAGAAAACCGTCAAGAAGTCCTAGATGCCGCTATATTTCATGTCTACAAGTTGTCTGAAGTCACCAGGTGGCCCCAATGTGGTTAACACTGCAGTGCACATTTAATGAGCACCACTGTAGCTACATGATACATCTTCCATCCTACATCTTACATAAAGTTTCTACTGGTGCTGGAGGGAGAGGTGAATGCAAGACAAACAAATAAAAATATTTGTGGTGAAAGGACTGGGATTTATTGGATGTAGTTTGGGCGGCACCACAGGATAGAAGAACAGACAAAACAAAACAATATGGATGTAAGATTCCTGCGCCCTCGGGGGTTGAACCCCGGTCTCATCACCCTCTTTTTAAAATTAAGCCATTCTATCTGAAGCATTTTCCAACTCTGATATCTTCTCCGTCAATTTGGCTTGGGTCATGATTTCAAACAGGAATTCAACTTCAACTGAAGTGGTGGGGTGCGAAGCGCCCTGCTGCGCTCTTGTCTTATTTAAGTGATGTCCGACATGGAATTTCCAAGATGCGGGTTTTCGCTACACCAAGGACACTTTGTCCCCTTGAGCTTGGTACCTACATGCATCTTCCATCTTACATGCTACATATTAAACTAAACTAGATCGGATTCCTACCAGACTTAGTGCACTCTTGTTTTATTTAAGTGATGTCCGACATGCAATTCCCAAGATGCGTGTTTTCGCTACACCCAGGACACTTTGTCTCCTTGAGCTTGGTACCTAGCTACATGATACATGCATCTTCCATCTTGCATGCTACATACTAAACTAACCTAGATCGGATTCCCACTAGACTTAGTGCCAGAAGTGGCGGAATCCGAGGTAGTCCGATCAAAATTGAGTTTGTGGCAGTGTTCCTCATGAAAATCCTTTGAAAATGGAACAAAAAACTGTCCCAACTCTAAGTTCTGCAAAAGGCTGTACTTAAGAGAGAGTAGGAAAGGTTTTGAGACAGATGTGCCAACACCGACCAACCAACCCCCCAAAAAGAACTCAACAAGCAATACTTATGTGAATTGAACCCCAGGGCCTATGCAGAAATTCCCTTTCCTGATGACTGACTACAAGGGGCATGAATGTTTCCACTGCATGAAAGACAGATCATGCACTCAGTGTCTGTTGGAGTATCGAGGTGGGATGGATGATCTTGATAACAACACCAAAAAAGAACCCTTAAAAGAATACGCGATCAGGAAGTCGAACCCTGGACTCGTCCCAAACACACCCACAACCACTTGTTTACAGCGCAGACATGTTATCGATACCCCGAGGATGCTTTGCACTTGTAACCGAACTCATCCGTAATGTTTCTTACTACCTTTGCAACAAACTGGATGTGTGCTAACGCTACACCAAGGGGGCTTTGTGTTTAGTTACCTACATCCTAATAATACGTATGTTGCCCCACTGCGTATGACTTACTTGCATAAATAGGGGGGTCAGCACCTGCCATATGGCAACGATCAGAAAACCCAAAGAAAAAGGGTACTTGAGACAGAATGTGCCAACCAAAAAATAGACCTACAAAGTTGAGAGACTGAATACCCCGCCCCCGCCCCCCAAAAAAAGGAAAAAAAAAAAACGATACTCAAGAAATCTATGCGCCCTCGGGGAGTTGAACCCCGGTCTCATCTTATTTAAATGCTGCCCAATACATATGTAATTTCCAAGATGTGTGTTTTCGCTACACCAAGGATGCTTTGTCTCCTTGAGCTTAGTACCTACATGCATCTTCCATCTTGCATGCTACATACTAAACTAAACTAGATCGGATTCCTACTAGACTTAGTGCCCAAGGGTTCTGCAGGTAGAGGTGAACGCAAAACCAACAAATAAAATATCGGCAGTGAAAGGACTAGGATTATTGGATGTAGTATGGAGGGCACCACAGAATAGAACAGACAAAAAAAATGTTATGGATGTAGCATTCATGCAGCCTCGGAGAGTCAACTTACCCCAGTCTCATCTTATTTAAATGATGTCCCATTTGCAATTTCCAAGATGCATGTTTTCGCTACACCAAGGACGCTTTGTCTCCTTGAGCTTGGTACCTAGCTACTTGATACATCTTCAATCCTAAATCCTACATGGAGTAAATCATATTCTGTTCTGCTAGTGCTGGAGGGAGAGGTGAACACAAGACAAACAAATAAAAATATTGGAAGTGAAAAGTGACTGAGATTTATTGGACGATGAAGGGGATAATAAAACGCACCACAGAATAGAAGGATAGACAAAACAAAACCTTATGGGAGAAATCACCATGCGCCCTCGGGGATTCGAACCTGTAAGGGCAACCTCAGCTCGGCGCGGGAGCGCGGGAGACTAGCGGGAGAATCCAAAGTAACTCAATTGACAGTACTAAATACAGGTTTCTAGAATACGCACCTAGCGGGAGAATCCGAAGAGAAGAAAGGATAAGGATTCCCACGCTAGGCGAGGTTTTTGTAGGTACTAGCCAGTAGCACGTGTCCGGATCGATCGGCAGTGGTCTCGAGCTTGATCGCATAGCACGTGCCAGTGAGAGCGACCGGACGCGGGGGGTCGGAGGGGGACGGAGTCCGGAGGGACGGAGGGCGACGTTCCAGACGGAGGCGTAGGCTGGGGCATAGGACCGAAGGCCGGATGGTCGGGCAAGGACGGATGGACGGACGAGGCCGGACGAAGGATCGGACGAGGAAGTGGGGCGGTGCGATGGGCCGGAGCCGGACGGACGGACGGACGGACGGGTGGTTCCCCTGACATCACCCCCCCCTTGGAATGCGGCGTCCCGACGCATGAATCGGACATGGGCGTCGCGCCTCCGGAACGAGAGCGAGTCGAAAGCGGCCGAGGCTATCCGGCGCGGGGCGTTAGGGTAGCGGCGATAATAGGCATCAATGGCATCTTGGGCGAAGACGTCGGAGTGCTTTACCCATTTATTGTGTTCCGGGCCGTAGCCTTTCCACCGCACCATGTACCAGAGGCTGCCATAACGGACCTTCGCTTCTAGGATCTCTTCGACTTCCCATTGAACGTCGTGGTCCGTCTGAAGGACGGGCGGGGGTTCGTCGGTCTGGGGGCATCCGGGGAACGGATCTGGTTCCGCGAGCTGGAGTTTCACCACCGGGAAGACCGGGTGGAGCTGGGAGTACCGGGGGGGGAGCTCGAGTTTGTACGCCCCCTTTCCGACGACCTTCGCGACTTTGAAGGGGCCGAGGCGTTTGTCCGCAAATTTGACGGACGGACGGGTCGTACGGATATCGGAGGCGTCCAGCCAGACTCGGTCGCCTACCTTGATCTCTGGGGCGGGCGTGCGCCTTCGATCATAGTACAGCTTGAACTTGTCCTTGGCTTTAACGAGCGCGGCTTTGGCTTCCGAAACTCCGGACGCGATCCGGTCCCGGAACTCGTTCGCGGACTCCACGTTCGAGCGTAGTCCGTTGGGCTCGAACCCCATCCGGGGGAGCCTTCCGGTGTCTGTCATAAACGGGACTTGCTGCGTCGAGGAGTGGACGTGGTTGTTGTACGCGAACTCCGCGGCCGGGAGAAGCTCGTCCCAGTCGTCTTGTTTGTAGTTCGTGAAGATCCGGACGAACTGCTCGAGTTCCTGATTGACGCGCTCGGTCTGGCCGTCGGTCTGCGGGTGGTAGGCGGTGGAGGTCGCTGGTTCTACCCCGATGAAGCGCCACAGTTCCGTGGTGAACTCCGCGACGAACTGCGGCCCGCGGTCGGAGATATATTTCCGGGGGGTTCCGTGGTGCCTCCAGACATTCCGGTAATAGAGCCGAGCGGCTCCGACCGCGCCAAGGCCGGTGTGGCACTCGTTGAAATGGGCCCGCTTACCCAGGACGTTGACCACGACCATAACGGCGTCGAAGCCGTGCGCGTCCGGGAGCTCGACGATGAAGTCCACCGAGACGGTGTCCCAGCGTTCTTCCGGAATCTCGGTCGGGTGGAGCTCTCCGTGGGGTAACTTCCGGAGTGCCTTCATCCGGTTGCACGGGTCGCAGGTTTGGACGTATTGGCCGACGTGACGGGACAGCTGGGGCCACCAGTAATTCCGGGAGATGAGCTCGAGGGTTTTGAAGCGTCCGGCGTGTCCGGCGACCCGGGTGTCGTGGTGCAGGGCGATGATCCGGCGTCGGAGGTCCTTATTCCGCGGTACGACGATCTTACCGCGGTAGTAAAGGAGCCCTTCTGCGACACGCCACTCGGACGACCGGGGGGGGCGGACATTCCGGTTCTTGAGGAGCTCTTGCGCGACAAGCGCGACGGGGTCCTCAAGGTCCGGTTCATTCGCGAAGGCCTCCCGGACGTCACGAAGGAGGGGGACTTCGGGTCCGGCTACCACGACGCCTTCTAGCGCGCGGACGTGGAATAAGTCTGGGCGAAGAAGGGTAACGTCCGTGTTGTCCGAGCCTACCCCGTGGTCCGGGCGACGGGACAGCGCGTCCGGACGGCCCATGAGGCGTCCGGGCTGGTGGTGGAGCGCGAAGTCAAACCGGGACAGGTACAAGGACCACCGCGCCTGCCTCCGGTTCAAGTTCTGTGCCTTCCGGAAGTACTCCAGGTTTTTGTGATCCGTCCAGATCTCGACCGGATGCTGCGTACCTTCGAGGAAGTGCCGCCACTCCTCTAGGGCTCGGATGATCGCGAGCATCTCTTTGTCGTGGATCTCGTAGTTGCGCTGGACGTCACTCAGACTTTTGGAGTAGAATGCGACCGGGTGCCACTTTCCGTTCGCGTCTGGCTGGGACAGGACGGCCCCGGTAGCGTAGTCGGAGCTGTCCGCCTCGACCCGGTACGGACGCGACTCGTCGGGTAGGACCAAGACGGGCTCCGCGGTCACCGCGTCCTTGAGGGCTTGGAAGGCGGCGGCCGCGGCAGCGGTCCAGGTCCAAGCGACGCTCTTCTTTGTGAGGTCGAAGAGGGGCCGCGCGATGTCCGAGAACGCCCGGATGAACCTCCGGTAGAAGTTCGTGAAGCCAAGGAACTGCTGCACGTCCTTCTTGTTCTCCGGAGCAGGCCAGGCGGCGACTCCGGCGACCTTGACCGGGTCCATCTCGACGTGGTTGTGCGAGATGATGACGCCGAGGTACTCGATCGACGACTTCTCGAATTCGCACTTCTCCGGCCGGAGGTAAAGCTTGTGCGCCCGGAGCCGCCGGAGGACTTCTCGGACGATCTCTCGGTGGCGCGCGAGATCAGAGTGAGCGATGAGGATGTCGTCAAGGTATACCATGACATCTCCGGACAGGATGAGGTCTTGGAAGATGTCGTTCATCATCGTCTGGAACGTGGCCGGAGAGTTGGTGAGGCCGAAGTACATCACCAGGGGTTCAAAGAGCCCTCGGTTGGTACGGAACGCGGCCTTCCACTCGTTGCCTCCCCGAATCCGGACGTTGTTGAAGCCCCACCGGACGTCGAGTTTTGTGAAGAACCGGGCTCCCTTAAGGCGGTTGATGAGATCGTTAATCAGCGGGAGCGGATACCGGTTCTTTACGGTCATCGTGTTGAGCGCCCGATAGTCCTGGACGAACCGGAGGCTTCCGTCCTTCTTTTTGATGAAGAAGACCGGAGACGCCATCGGGGATTTGGACGGACGGATCCGGCCGGTGCTCAACTCATCCTTGATGAACACGTCGAGTTCCTTCTGCTCGAGGGGGGAGATCGGGTAGACCTTGCAGTTGGCCGGTTTCGCATCCGGGACGAGTTCGATGGCGTGGTCCCACGTCCGACGTTCCGGCAACGCGTCGAACGACTCCTTATCGAAAACGTCGGAGAAATCCTCTACCCAGGCCGGAACCGAGGTCCCGGGCGGGGCCGAGTTCCGGGCGTAGGCCTCCGCAAGCCTCTGAGAGACGGTGCTGCCCGCGTGGATTTCTTCAGCCGGAGCGAACACGGTGTAGAGAATCCGGTCGCCGTCCTCGAGCTCGTCGTCTTCGTCACCGTCGTCGTCGTCCGGGTCCGGAGTGAGGTCCGGGAAGTCGTCTCCGTCGTCGCCCGGATTGTACCCGTCATCTCCGCACCACTCCTCCGAGTCAATGGCACAGATAGACGGGACGGGACCTTCGCGGAGCTGCCGGAGGATCGCGGCGGAGATCTTCGCGTTGCGACGGACGGCTCGGAGCTCCTCCCGGCAAGTGCTGCAGCTGGTCGGACAGCGGGTCATCCGGACTTCCTTGGTCTCCCAGTCGATCTCCGGGTTGTGCTTCTGAAGCCAGGAGTAACCGAGGATGACGTGCTGCTTTCCGAGCCGCATTACCGCGAGTTGGATGCGTTCGGAGTGTCCTTTGTAGTTGACGACCATATCAACTACGCCGGAAATGCCTCCGGACGCATTGGGCATGCCGTCGACGTTGAGGACCGGAATTGGCTGGGAGAGCTTCCGGACGGGAAGGTTGCGGGAGATCACGTACTCCGAGTCGATGAAGTCTCCGGTCGCTCCGCAGTCAACCAGACCCTTCACGGACATCGTAGCCGCGGTCTCTACCGATTGCATCTCCAACGGAATGTGCAGGGAGTTCCGGCCCTCTACGGAATCAATAACGTACCGCCGGGGTAGTTTGCGTTCCCACCTCGGACGGCGGACGCGGGGAAGGGAAGGGGGAAGTTCAGTCTTGGCCTCTGGGGCGGGAATAGGGGGTGCGCCTTTCGTATCAACTGCTGATTTATTGGGTATATCTTTGTACAAGCAGGAGTAACGATTGGGGGACGCGACCGAGGGCACACCGCTCACTCAGCCAGGTCCGGAAAACCCTCTGGCTCCGTGTCTCCGGTGTCCGGCTCGGCCGGAAGCCCAGCGGTGGTAGAGAGGCGCGCGAAGAGTTCTCCGAGGAGGTCGTCACCGAGTTGACGGACGACCTCGTCCAGGATGTCTGCGTGCCGGACATCCGAGGGAGTCGGGCAGTCTCGGGCGAGGTGTCCGGCCGCGCCGCAATGGAAGCAAGTGCGCGGCGTGAAGCGTGCGCGGGTCCGGTCGACATCCATTGGAATGCCAGGTGGAAGGGCGGGCGCCGGCGCGGCTTTGGGAGCAGGCGTGAAGGAGGGGACTGGGAGGAACGTCCCAGTGCGAGGGCGTGCGGCCGGAGCCGGGGCGCGAGTCGGAGGTGCTCCTGCTCGGACACGGGCGAGGGCGTCGTACTGGCAGAAGGTGCGGAGGCGCCATCCGGCGTAGTCTAGCAGTGCCGGAGCGGTCCCGGACGTGGTGATCGCCGCGTTAATCCGCGGGTCGAGCCCTGCGCGATACTTGGTGATGCGGACGAGCAGGTCCGTGTACCCGGCCGTGGCGGCGAGTTCCTCGAAGTCGTCCGTGTACCGGTAAACGTCGCGGGAGCCCTGGTAGTAGCTATGGGTCTCCAACCGGAGGAGAGCTTGGTCTTGCTCGTTTTCCTCTACAAACCGGAGCCGGAACTCAGACTCGAATTCCGCCCAGGACGGGAATGGGAACGGAACGATTGCGGACTGTCGTTCGGCCCATTGTCCGGCCGCGTCTCGCGCCATAAAGGACATGGCGTACCGCACGAGTTTTTCCTCGACGACCTGTCCGTGGACCATGAAGGCTTCCGGAACTAGTCGGAGGTATGTGAGGACGGAGTGGAGGAACATCCGTCCTTGAGTCCGGTCGCCGTCGAAAATGGCTGGGGGGTTCGGTCGGAGAACCGATCTTGCTGCAGGGGTGAGGGTGGTGAAGTCTGGACCCACCGCCGGAGCCGGAGCAGCAGGGACGGGGGCAGTCGCGGGTGGATTTTGGTTGTTGTGTAAAACGCGGAGGAGTAGGGTTTCGATGTTCGCGAGAGAGCTTTCTACCGCTGTCAGCCGGGATTCGGGGTCGGCAGCCGGGTCCGGGATGTAAACATCCGGGAGCTCGGGTGGCGCGGACCCGTTTCCGGGCGTCGGGGCGTCCATCAAGGAGGAGGGGTCGAGATTGGAAGTGGGGGAGGCCGGAGCGCTAGCGTAGCGGTCCGAGTCCGAGTCTACACCGAACTTCGCAATCTTGACCGGTTGATCCCTTAGATCCTTTCTTCTGCTGTAAGGGCAACCTCAGCTCGGCGCGGGAGCGCGGGAGACTAGTGGGAGAATCCGAAGTAACTCAATTGACAGGTTTCTAGAATACGCACCTAGCGGGAGAATCCGAAGAGAAGAAAGGATAAGGATTCCCACGCTAGGCGAGGTTTTTGTAGGTACTAGCCAGTAGCACATGTCCGGATCGATCGGCAGTGGTCTCGAGCTTGATCGCATAGCACGTGCCAGTGAGAGCGACCGGACGCAGGGGGTCGGAGGGGGACGGAGGGCGACGTTCCAGACGGAGGCGTAGGCTGGGGCATAGGACCGAAGGCCGGATGGTCGGGCGAGGACGGATGGACGGACGAGGCCGGACGAAGGATCGGACGAGGAAGTGGGGCGGTGCGATGGGCCGGAGCCGGACGGACGGACGGACGGACGGGTGGTTCCCCTGACAGAACCCCGGTCTCATCTGATAATGATTTAAATGTTGCCCTATCTATAATTTCCAAGATGCGTGTTTTCGCTACACGAAGGACACTTTGTACCTAGCTACATGATACATGCATCCTCCATCTTGCATGCTACATACTAAACTAACCAGATCGGATTCCTAGACTCAGTGCCGAAAGGAGAGGTGAATGCAAGACAAACAAATAAAAATACCGGCAGTGAAAGGACTGGGATTTATTGGACGTAGTATGAAGGGCACCACAGAATAGAATACAAGAACAAAAAAAAATGTTATGGATGACAGACTCATGCGTCCTCGGGGAGTCAAACCCCGGTCTCATCTTATTTAAATGATGTCCCATTAATTTCCAAGATGTGTTTCTTTGCTAAGGACACTTTTAGCCCTTGAGCTTGGTCTCATGCATCTTCCATCTTCCGTGCTACATACTAAACTAAATTAGATCGGATTCCTACCAGACTTAGTGCCAGAAGTGCTGAGGTAGTCCGATCAAAATTGAGCTTGTGGCCGCGGTGTCCCTCATGAAAATCCAAGTTGAAATAGAACAAAAAACCATCCCTGCTCTACTTAAGTTCTGCAAAAGGCTGTATGTAAGAGAGAGAGTAGGAAAAGTTTTGAGACAGAGTGACCAACCAACCAACCAAACCAAACCCCCCAAAAAGAACTCGACAAGAAATATGCGCCTTTGAGGAATTGAACCCCAAACTCATCCGTATGTTCCTTATTACCATTTAACAAACGGGATGTATGTTAACACTACACTAAGGGCACTTGTGTTTACCTACCCACATCCTAATAAATTATAAGGATGTTACCCCACCGCATATGACTTGCTTACATAAATAGGGGCATCAGCGCGGCAACGATCCGAAAACCGAACCCAAGGGAAAAGAGTACTTAAGACAGAATGTGCTAACCGAAAAATAAACCCATGACTAAATACCGGCGCCCCCCTCAAAAAAAAAGAAAACCTTACCGAACGAATCTATGCGCCATCGAAGAGTCGAACCCCAGACTCGTCACAAATTAAAGGCCAGAAAAGTGTTACATTGCAGACGTGTGTAACTGTACACCAAGGGCGCTGGCACCAGTGTACGTAGACACACTGTGAGGTGTTGGACGTAGCAAGCTACAAAAAAAATTGCCGAAGAAGACCCTATGCGCCCTCGGGAGTTGAACCCCGAACTCATCCGTAATGTTCGTTACTACCAAATAACAAACGGGATGTGTGTTAACCAAACACTACACCAAGCGTGCTTTGTGTTTGTACTTGCCCACACCCTAAGAAGTAATAAGTATGTTACCCCACTGCGTATGACTTACTTGCATAAACATAAATAGGGGGGTCAGCATTGCCCACATCGTATGGATGGCAACGATCCAAATGAAAACCCAAGGAAGGAAAAAGAGTAAGAGGAAGACTGAATGTGTCAACCGAAAACAATAAACCCACGAAGTTGAGAGACTGAATACCCCACCCCCCCCACCCCAAAAAAAAATTACCAAGCGACACCATGCGCCATCGGGGAGTCGAACCCCGGACTCATCACAAAGTAAGTAAAGGGAAAGTGTTACATCGCAGACATGTGTAACCGTACACCAAGGGCGCTGGTACCAGTGTATGTAGACACGCTGTGAGGTGTTGGACATGGCAAGCCACCAAAAAAAATGCAGATTAAGAGATCGCATGCACCCTCGGGGAGTCGAACCCCGAACTCATCTGTATATTCCTTTTCTATCCTTAACAAACGGGATGTGTGTTAACACACATCCCGTTTGTTATTTGATAGGAACAAAGTTTACGGATGAGTTCGGGGTTCGACTCCCCGAGGGCGCATGGGTCCCGCTCTTCTCCATTTTTTTTGTGGCTTGCCACATCCAACACCTCACAGCGTGTCTACATACACTGGTACCAGCGCCCTCAGTGTACGGTTACACATGTCTGCGATGTAACACTTTCCTGTCCTTAATTTGTGACGAGTCCGGGGTTTGACTCCCCAATGGCGCATGGCATTGCTTGGTAATTTTTTTTTTGGGTGGGGGGGGCGGGGCATTCAGTCTCTCAACTTTGTAGGTTTATTTTTCGGTTGACACATTCTGTATCTGTCTTACTCTTTTCCCTTTCCTTGGGTTTTCATTCAGATCATTGCCATACACTGTGGGCAATGCTGACCCCCCCCCTATTTATATTTATGCAAGTAAGTCATATGTGCTGGGGCACCATACTTACACTTATTAGGATGTGGGTAAGTAAACACAAAGTGCCCTTGGTGTAGTGTTTGGTTAACACACATCCCGTTTGTTATTTGATAGTAACGAACATTACAGATGAGTTCGGGGTTCGACTCCCCGAGGGCGCAGGTGATCTCTAATCTGCATTTTTTTTTTGTGGCTTGCCACGTCCAACACCTCACAGCGTGTCTACACACACTGGTACCAGCGCCCTTGGTGTACGGTTACACACGTCTGCCATGTGAAGATTTCTCTTTCATTTGTGATGAGTCCGGGGTTCAACTCCCCGAGGGCACATTAATTCAGAAAGCGCCTTGTTGTTTTTTCTTTTCTTTTTTTTTGGGGGACGGGGTATTCAGTCTCTCAACTTTGTAGGTTTATTTTTGTTTTAGTTGGCACATTCGGTCTTAAATACTCTTTTTCCTTTCATTGGGTTTTCATTCGGATTGTTGCCATACAGTGTGGTGTGGGCAATGCTGACCCCCCTATTTCTATTTAGGCAAGTAAGTCAGACACGGTGGGGCAACATACTTATGATTTATTAGGATGTGGGTAAGTAAACACAAAGTACCCTTAGTGTAGCGTTAGCACACATCCTGTTTGTTAAACGGAAAGAACATTAAGGATGACCCCCTATTTATTTATACAAGCCATCCGGGGGGGCACCATACTTATAATTTATTAGCTATAGGACGTGGGGAAGTACAAATGGCATAAAGTGCCCTTGGTGTAGTGTTAATGCTACACCAAGGGCACTTGTGCTTGTGCTCACCCACATCCTAATAAGTTATAAGTATTAAGTATGTTGCCTCACTGTGTTTGACTTGCTTGCATAAATATAAATAGGGGGATCAGCATTGCCCACACCACACTGTATGGCAACCATCTGAATGAAAATCAAGGAAAGGGAAAAGAGTAAGACAGATACAGAATGTGTTAACCAAGACAAAAAATAAACCCAAGAGACTGAATACCGCCCCAAATGAAATAAGATAAAAAATGCAAAACCAACACCTTTCAAGTCCATGCGCGCTCGGGGAGTCGAACCCCGGACTCATCCTAAAGGCCCTGCGTGAATTGAGAACAAATAGGATGCGTGTAACCGCTACACCAAGGACGCTGGCACCAGGGTAGCCACCAGGGTAGGCACGCTGAGGTATTTGTTGGGGACTGATTCAGACGTAGCCCAAAAAAAAAAGAAAAGACAAAAATTGCGGAACAACTGGCAAATGCGTCCTCGGGGAGTCGAACCCCGGTCTCATCCTGAAGACTTGTTGTCTTCGACTTGATACAAACAGGATGTGTATTACCCTACACCAAGGACGCTTGTTGTGCCTATAGATCTGGACGGTATGTTGTCGTACTAATTGAAGGTGCGAGGCGCGCAGAGGGAATACATAAAATATCTAGATCTGGATGGTATGTTGTCGTACGGACGCAGAGGGAATAAATAAAATGTCGGCATCGGCATCGACATCGGCGGTGAAACAAATTGCCATTGGATGGGACTCGAGGCGCCCGCTCGCTCGCCGACGCGCAGCGCAGCGCTACCGACCCCTAGCTCCTAGCTCCTAATTTAAATTCCGACTCAGTCCCGGGGTCGTTCGCGTATACGTAAATCTCTGAACTTGTTACCACTGAGCCGAAGAAGGCGGGCGGGCATGGGCGGTATGGTCCTGGTATGGACGATATGATATACTGGACCCGACGTCCATCCCTGACTTTAGTATCCTCATTACCTCGATCTGAAATTTGCACCAAATCCAATTTGGATGATCATCCCGCACCAGCGACCGTCGAAGTCGCAACAATGAGTACGTACGTCACCGAGGTGCCCGTGCCTGCGCAACGAAGGCCTAGGGCGCGGGAAGCGGGGAGGACGTAGGATTACGTGATGGGTGTGCGATGGCGCGGGGGCACGAGGCACGAGGCGCGCGGCAAGGAGGGGCGTTCTATTACATACATACATACGAATAACACCCGCCGCACGCACGCGCGAACCGGCTCGGCGGTGCGGGGCGGCGGCGTCTCCAATATATGGGTGGCACGACGTACGGTGACAGGTGCAATACGGGATGCGAGGATCGCGAGGTCGATTGGATGCGGGCAGACGGGTGGATACGGGGCGGGAACATGCATAATGAGGGACGATGGATGCGATTGGCTGGGTGGCTAATTGGATCGGCGCTCGAGCGGGGATCAGAAGCGAATGCGCCGCGTTGCGTTTGGGCTTCGGAAACGAAGGGAGGCAGGCAGGCAGAAGGGACCCCGGGGAGCGCGGCGCAGAAGCGCGCTTTGGTGATGGTGTTACATACGTCAAAGTACTTTGCTGTACTTTGAAACGACAGTCGAGGTGAGGCGCTGAGGAGGCAAAGGGATGGATAGTCGTCAGGCCCAGCACGGGAACAGAATAATAACGAGAGAGGGATTGGCGTCGGGGCGAAGAAAGGGCGAACAAGGCGCATATTTGTTAACTCCGTGATGCGGTGGGTGATTCCACGCGGCAAGCTGGGTTGGAATGGCCCGCTCGTGTGGCTCGGAAAGCGGACTCGGACTTGGCGGTTTGGCGCGTGCCGGCGAGTGCGTGCGTGGAGCGAACCAACAAAAACCGCGATTCGATAAAGGCGCGCACACACAAAACTACCCCTCCCGCTTCTTGCGAGTATACGAGGAAATAGCGCAGAACACGCGCCACGATGACCGACATCCCTGGCGTCGACCCCGCCCCCGCCGCCGCCGCCGCGAACAACGACAAGGACGCTGATGTGCCCATGCCCGCGCTCGATAAATCTACTGCCGACGACGCTGCTACCTCCGCCGCCGCTGCGCCTCATGCTCCTGCCGCTTCCCCTCCCAACCCTCCTGCCCTCCCCGGCACCCTCTCCACCTCCGCACACCTCGCGAACCTCCTCGCCGGCGCCCTCACCGACCTCGAGGCCGTCCGCGAGGAGCTCGCCGCCCAGCGCAAGCGCGCAGACCGCGCCGAACGCCTCCTCACCACCTTTGCCGCCGTCGCCGCCACCCTCACCCCGCCCACACAGGACAGCACAGGCGACCGACCCACGACCGCGAGCACCGCTGACCCCTCTGCGTCGCCCGAGACGAGCACCACCTCGCCCCCCGCGCCGGGCGACTCGCCCTCCGCCCCGCTCACCACCCTCCCCGCACCCGCGGCGGTGTCCACCCCGCAGCCGCAAGGCCTCCCCCCCGCGACGGTCGCGCACCTCCTCGCGCTCGACGAGCGCACCGCCGCCGCCGAGCAGCGCCGCGACGACGCCCTCGCGCGCCTCGCGCTCCTGCAGTCCAACTGGGCGCAGCTCAACGCCTACCTCGGCGTCGTCGACGCCCGCGCGCAGGACGCCCGCCAGGGCTTCACCCGCATCGTCGAGGGCGGCGGCGGCCGCCTCGTCCTCGTCGACGTCCCCCTCCCCTCCGGGCCCGGGGCCACGCCGCCGATTAGTTATCCCTATGGCGGCGGCGGCGCGTATATGGACCGGATGGGCGGTATGAGTGGCTACGGAGGTGGGGGCGGAGGCGGGGGGTATTACATGCCGCCGCCGTCGCATGGCGAGCGCGCGGACCGCGAGCGCCGCCGCGGCACGCATCGGGATGCGTTTGGCGGGCTGCCGCTGCCGCCGTTGCCTGGCGCGGGCGTGGGCGTGGGCGTGGGCGTGGGCGCGACGACGAGTGGGCTGGGCCGCCGCCCGCGCGACAGCATGGACGTGCAGTACACGTCTGGAGGGGGCGGCCACCCGCCGAAGAAGATGCGCGGCGATAGCGGCGATGTCGAGGTGGGTACTTTGCGATCATTTCTTTTCCGTTCTCTCGTCGGGGTGTGTTCACGGGGCGGTGCGTTCGTTATTTTTTGGGCCTGTTGCCTCGTTGCATGGCCCGGCCGCGCGCGGCTGCGAGTACGCGCGTACTCGTACGCCGCCCACGGACGTCCATCTCCACCCGACGTCGTGCCGTCCTCGTCAAGTATCACTTTTTCTTCTTTGATCTCGACGTTGTGTGGATATCTCCGCCCGCGCACTTCTCCTTGCGCTTTCTCTTCGGTCCAGTCCTTTCTTCCTCGTTTTACGTCTTGTCTTTTCTCCATCTCTTGTTTCGTCCCGTGGATATTTTTCTACGCGCCTTCTTTTTTTTGGTGTCGCGTCGGCGGGGAAGTGGATATCCCCGCACCGCACTGCGCTTCTTTTGCCGGGCAGCGCCCCCTTTTTTTGCGGCAATTTTTTTTTTCAACAGGCGCCGTCCCTCGAGCGCCACGCTCACTGCACAGCGTTCCTCGTTGACTACCATCTCTTCTTCCTTTCTTTTGATTCGTTTCGTCGTCCCATTTTCGCGCGTCTCGTCATCCTTCGAATTCTCTCTCTCGTCGCCGGGGAAGTGCATAACTCCGCGACGGCCAGTGCTAACGCCTCACGCGTATGTATTCTTGTCTCGTCGGCGGTGAGGCGAGTCGGAACGTGAGGTTCCACGCGGTGGCATTAGACGCACTGCTGCGACCCTCGGCGGCTGTCTGTCTAGCCGTGCGTGGGCTTTGAGGGCCTTCCGCGTATATTCAGCTCGTCGTTCTTTGATAATTTTACTCTTCCTTTCTTTCGTGCTCTCCGTCCCATTGCTTGATCCGAATCGAATCCAATACTGACTCATATTCATTTTCTAGTACCACCACCCCAACGCGCAGCACGCGTACTACCCCTCCGGCCTCCCCGCGTCTCGGTACCCCAACGCGCCTTCCGGCTCTGGCTCCGGCTCTGGTGCGCCCCTTCTACAGTCCGTGTCGCGGCAGCGCCGCTCGCCCGAACGCCAACCCACGCACCCCGCCCACTCGTCGCATTCGCATCCCCGCTCGCATTCGCAGTCCCAGCACGGGCACAGGGATCGGGACGGCGGGCGGGACAGGTCCCCGAGCACGGCGTCGGACGACGACCTCGACCGGCTGCTGCTCGAGAGCGCGAACGCGTCGCCGCGGGCGCACCCTGCGCACCCTGTGCATCCTGCCGCCAACGCGAACCACGCGGGTACGCCGGGGTACAGCGCGCCCTCGCGCGGTGGAGATAGGGAAAGGGAGCGGGAACGGGAAAGGGGCGCGACGCTGGACGTGCCGGGGCAGCATACGCCGCAGCGCGCGGGGTCGGTCGACGCGCGGCGGGCCGGGCAGGGGCCGGGGCAGGGGCAGGATCCGGGGTACAGCCAGCCGAGCGTGTTTGCGCCGCCGCCGCAGACGCAGCCGCAGAAGAAGGGGACGAAGGATCTGCATGCGGGTGCGGGCGGGGGTGGGTTTGGGTATGGTGCGGGGCAGGCGCCGGTGGGGGCCGCTGCGGCGGTGGTGGCGAATCCGGGGGTGAGTGGCTTTCCTGCCTGCCTTTTCCCCTGTCTTTCTTTTCCCTTTCCCTATAATATCTTATAAACATTATGACTCATAACTAACGACGAAACGCCCACAGACGCCTTTCCCCGCGACGAACGCCGCGCACCAGCGCATCTGCCGGCAGTGCGGGCTGCCGGGGCGGTACAAGGACGGGAAGTGCGTGGAGAAGTGGGGCCCGGGGCCGCTGGGGCCGGGGACGGTGTGCGATCGGTGCAGGAAGAAGATGAAGAGGGTGGAGAGAAGGGGGACGATGGAGATGGCGGCGCAGGCGGCGGTGGCGGCGCAGCAGGGGGTGGGGGTGGGTGGGGCGGGTGCACAAGGACAGGGACAGGGACAGGCGAGCGGGGCGGGGACGCCGTCGAGGGGCAACACGGTGCAGAGGACGGACACGCTCAGCGCGGGGGTGGGTGCTGGGGTGGGGACGAGTGCGGGTGCGGGTGCGGGTGCAGGCGGGGCAGGCCCAGGCCCAGGCGCGGGTATGGCATACCGAGAGCGCGAGCCGCCGCAGGAGAGCAACATGCGCTCCACCGCCGCGCCGCACTCGTCGTCCTCGTCGTCGTCCCTCCCGCACACCTCGCACGCGCACACCGCCGCTGGCGTCTCCGCCGCCGCGCATGCGCACGCCGCGACGCCGAGCGCGGGGCGGGTGATCAAGAACCGGCTCACGCCGCTGCCGTCTGCGTCTGTGGCGGGCGCTGGCGCTGCGGGCGGCGGGGGCGCGCACGCGCCGGGGCTGCTCCCGCCGCTGCGGACGCACAGTCCGATGGAGGTGGACGAGGGGCATCGGCACGCGGGCGGGGAGGGGGGCGAGGGGGACGGCGAGGGGGACAGTTTGGACGCGGATGCGGAGGCGGAGGTGGATGAGGATGCCGTCCCTGCGTACCCGCACCACGGCGCACACCACGCGCACGAGCACGAGCACGACGAGCTCGACGGGGACGGGGACGGGGATGCAGAGGGGGAGGGCGAGGACGGGGATGGGGACGGGGACGCGGAGCTGGATTTGTTGGAGGCGGTGGATGCGGCGGAGAAGGCGACGGGGGCGAATGGGCACGGGCATGTGAGGGGGAGGGTGAAGAGTGAGGATTAGCGTGGAGAAGGAGATCCAGACTTGGAGAGGAAGACGGCGTGTCTAAATCGAAACGCAGACCCAGACCGCCACTGGTCCACCAAAACCCAGACCCGCGACCGCACGCATGACCGCGCCGACCGCAAAACGATACCCATTGTAGCACTATCCATTTCTTGCCCTTCACCTGCCGCACCCGCTTGCCTGCACATCGCCTCGCCTCACTGTATATTCGTTCTCGACTCATCCTTGTCTTACTACTCGCCTCTTCGTTCGCTGCTACTGCTACTGCTGAATCCGCTTTTGCTTTCGCTTGCAATTACTCCACGGAGTCGTATACCTGCCTTCTCGTATATCCCTTCCCTTCCCTGTCCTCCTCTGCCCTCCTCTCCTGCTCGCCTACCTCACATTCGCACCTCGTCTCCCACTCGCCTCACGCCTCATCTCGTATATACTACACCCCCCGTACATATTCACCGTAGCTCCCCTACTACAAGCTACCGCGCCTCCCTCTCAAAACTACTACAGGCTCCCGCCCAAAACTGTATTTATTGTATCGTATGCTATATGGTATTTTGGGTTTTCGTTACTTACCTCTAGAGCTATAATTCGTTCAAGTAGTATAGTATGTTTCGTGAGACATGTATTCATTGACTTGGTTCGCAAAATACAGATGTATATTTCCTTCGTTCTAGATTCTCAAGTTGCTGGACTTTGAGGTGGCTTGATTTTTCCATCTCCGCGCGCCTGTTTGGTTTTTTTTCTTGCTGCCAGCCTGCACATGCACATGTACAAGTACGCCAATAGTACTAGTCTGGAGGGACATTGTATGTTCACCGACCGATAGACAGATACTTGAGACAGCAGATGCACATAGATGCACATGATAAACTCTAAAACTCCTCACTTCTCGCCTTCCGGCTCCGCGGGTAATCATCGCGAAGCCGCCCCATCTCAGAAACCCTCCACCGACGTCAATGCTTGTCACTTGAGACGGACACAGACGGAGAGTTGGTTGCAAGTGGGTTGGTTCCTTTCCTTGGTTCTCGGCGCCTGAGCGCACCCGACGACCATCCGCGCCGCAGTCGCCTGACAATCAGAGTTGGATCAGGGCTGGCTCGTCTGACCATCCATCCAACCATCGCGGGGGTCCGTTCGTCCCGAGGCCCGACAAACAAAGCGCGTGGTGCGCGCTCAGGTGCCGATGGGTCCGGGTGGTGGCGTTGTGGTGAGTCGGAATCTTATAATCGGCGTCGAGCGTCGGACGTCGCGAGAGAAATACGCCGTGCGGGTAACCTCGTGCTTCGAGTTGACGGAAATGAGAAGGCCTCTTCTGTGCAAAATATTGGACAAAAAACATACGTACTTGAGCAAAGGGAAAGGAAGGAACCCATGAGGGAAATTAAATGAACTTGATCGAAATTCACACCCGAAGCGCGAGCCCCACACTCCCCGCGTCTCCAGGCAAAGAAAAAGGCGAAAGGGAAAGATAGGAAAGACGGAAATGAAAGCTTGGCGCGAGCTAATGCAGCGCGCGTATTGTGATCGTTTCGATTTAGACAAAAAAAGACGAAGCACAAAGAGGGAAATGAAAGAAATTAAAAAAGTCTCCCACCGCTCCACGTGCGTCCTAGTACACTAGCCCCAGGGCTAGCCAATACAGCGCATGTGTAGGCGCTAGCACACACCGCCTCTTCGGTGATCGTGTACGTTGAGCCTGCGCCACGAGGCCGCGAGCTGGGTTGGTGTCTGCGAATCGAAGCGAAGCTCGCCAGTGGGAGAACAAATAATACGCCGACTCGCGAATGCGAGCCAAGCAAGCACGAGTCAGCGAGCCAGCCCGCTGATTGGCGCCCTCAGCCCTTTGAATCCGAGTGCCGTCCGTTCCCGTGCAGCGTGCGCATTCGAAGCGAAGCCGAAGCCCCGCTCCACGCCGTGCCATGCGGCTGATGGCCCTGTGCGCGGGGGGCGTGCAACGGCGATTATTCAATCGATTCTGCGACGTCTGGTCGCGCGACTCGCGCGCGTCGCACAAACTGAAATCTGAAGCTGAGGCTAAGTTTGTGCGTGGTGACTGTTAATTTGGGCGCCCGGTGACCAGGCGATCGGAGCATGCGTGTAGGAGCGTGTCGTAGTGCGGCGCCAGTGCGCTGTGCGACTCCCGCGTGTGCGCGGACAGGGCGCGTCCTGTAGTTCAGAGTCCAGACACCTGGACCCTCCCGATCGCGCAGCGCGCTATACTTGTCCCCCGCGGGAGTGGGAAGAAGAAAATGCTCACGAATGGCGTCCTGATCCTCAGGGAACGTAGATCGCGAGCGTCATGTCGTACTGAGTATGGAGATTGCCTGTAAAGAGAAGGATGATCTGCATTCCCGCCCACGTGGAACGCTGCATGCGGCAGCGCACTCCCACCGCGCGTCCTCGGCGGGAGGCGGCTGCATTTGTTGCTGTTCGGAAGCGCACAGGCAAAACGCAGTTGAAAATAGGGTGGGGAGGGAGACCTGGACGCGGTGTACAGCGGCCGGGCCGCGCGCACGACATGATGTGGTGCACGGAATGGAACGCGAACTTGGAAGTAAGTATCACAGGCTCAATCGAACTGGGAAACCTCAAAGCCGCGGCGGACAAAGATCGAAACTCTCGCCGTCGGGCCCGTTTGGCGGGCAACTGGATGTCCCGGTGCTGCATGTGCTCACGGCCGCGGAGTTGCGAGATGAGCTGGTTGGTGAAGGGAAGTTAAACGAAAGGGTCGAAGAGAAGAAAGACAAGACATTCGGATAAAAAAGGGCCTCGCATAAAATCGAGGGGGCTCTATCGTGTGTGGTTCAGAGCTATGCATTTTCTGCGGCGGACGGCAAGCTGGGGGTGGAAAACGAGCCTGGTTGAACAGATTACACCGACAGGACAGACCGCTTGAGAGCATGGAGTTCGGTGGAGATGGTACTGGCCGAAGCTCGAAGGTCGGCGGGGTTGACGTGCATGTCAAGTGGGACCAAATCCGAGTCGAGTGAGAAGCCAATCACAAGAGAAATGTTTGACGGCGAGCTCATAAAGAAGGATTCCAGGGCGGAAGACCTCCAAGAAATTCACTTGTTGCAAAAGCTATGAAAGGTTTTGTAAGATCCATGTCGTTCAGGCGGGCACATTGTCTTCGGTTGATAGACAGCTCTGGTTGGACGCAGAAAGAGGCGGGGGCCGGCACCTAATAGTATGCAATGGAGCTTGCGAGAAGCGAGAACATTCTGCCGTCCGAGGATTTCATAAAGGTCGAGAGAAGAGACATTTTCACTAGCCAGTTTCTGGTGCCGCTTAAAGTGAAAGCTAAACAACTGAAGGCATATGAAAAATTAGGACTGTAAGAAATTGGCTTGTCGACGCCATTGAAAATCGACGCAATTAAAAAAATCGTCGGCGGAGATTCCACATCGCATTTTAGCTGACAGAAAGCGAGGTCATTTCTATCGGCAGCCGAGGACTTGCGGGCACTGTTAGACGCACAGGTCGTGTCCCCCTCGGAGTCTCAGCAAAGCGAGCAAGCCGCAGAACCAGAGAAGAAGCTAGTGGCAGCAGATTTTTGTTGGGTGGTTAGGATGGCCGCGGTGATGCAGGTAAAGAGCTCCGACGAGACTGATAGAGAAGTAGTCAATCCAGCGGAACAAAAGCGCAACGAATGGTGAGCAAACACAATTTAGTATGCACTTCCCCAGAGCGCGGCGAGGTGCATATGATTGTTGTGCTAGTGGGAGTGCCCGGCGGTCGCTATATTTGAAGCCCGCCTTGATTGAAAGCCAATGGGAGCCTGTAGATTGTGACTCAACAAGCCGGGAGCTAAGTCGGGTACGATTCCTGGTCTTGTGCCAGCGGTAAGTCAAGTACGAGCATGCAATAGTGAGTTCGAAGACCTTGATTTGTCCGAGCCTTCGATAATCTGCATCGCAAAAGGACCAGTATTTGAACTTTGGCAAGGGGAATATTACCGAATATCATCTCGAGGCCTGTTCCGAAAAGTATGAAACAAGCCAGTCGAAAAGCTCGAGCAAAAAGATTTCGACTTGGCTTTTTTCGGAAACAGCTATAATTTTAGCGCTGCTCACGAGTTTGGGCAGGTTTTTTTTGGCCTACCAGCTATTGCAGGCTCAACGGCGAACCATGTCAACCGAACCGAGAGTTCTCGCGCGGAGTGGAGATTGAGTCCCAGAAGCAAGGGTCGGGCGGGATTTTTACCAACACAGCTGCGTCTGGAACGCGCCGCGAGCCGTCACGAGCCATGATAAACCGTTCTGAGCCCGCTCTTCTTAGAATCCGCAAAAGAAGACGCGATAAATTCTTTAGGTCAGGAGGACCGCAAAAGCTTGGCGAAGCCGACGAAACGCATCATTAACGGGACAGATACGCCGCAGAGGCCCTACAGAGAAACCCCAGAATGGATTCTGAAGGTGGAAATAGCTGGTTGAACTTGAAGACTGGGGAGTTCATTGAAGTTGGGACCAAGCCGTGGTGGGAATTTGATCTGAAGCTTGCCAATTATAGCCAACTACTCCTTGACATCCGCCAAATTTTCCAAAGTGAGCTTGCACTCGTTTCCGCTCACCTTGCGAAAGCGCTGGATACTCGCCTCACAAGACCACTGGCATCTTGAAGAATTGCCGTCAACTGATGCCTTGTGGCCTCATTGCGCCAAATTGCGCCTCCATCGAGTCCGCTGGAAGATCGCGACGGTACTTGCCACGCCCGAACCTTGTTTACCTCCGCCGTAACCTTGTCTCATGAGCTGCGGGCAGGCTGTGGAGCTCCTGATTGCGGCGCTCGGATCTATGAACAGCGCTAGTCGGCCAGCGAGTCCGCCAATCATGCCGCATGTTTCAAAGATCACGTCAACCGCCGCTATCACCCGACCATCGCAAACATCTCCCGCTATTTCCCGCCACCTGGCACTTAGTGATGCCAACGACCTGGTTCGTCGCTCAGCGTTCCAAGTACACACCCTTAATTCCGCGGCGGCCTTCTCTGTGGCTGAAGCGGTGGTTTCGATGGTTTCTGAAGACGCGTATGGCTGCGTATGACCGCCCCCTCGCCTGATAGCCGCCATAACCTCGGGCACCGGTTTATAATGCGTCGCGCTTCTAATTTCGCATCAGCGCTCAATGTGCGCTTCTCCGCAGCGGTGCGTGGGGTCCTTGGCGGCTTGTCATCGCCGCGACAGCTTCCGCATCATTTTATATTCCCGCAGCCCGCCGCGTGATGTCGCTATAACTTTTAGGCCTGTCTCCTCGGACTCGCTGACATTTGGTGGCGGCGGGCGGTTCGATAATATTCGCCGGCTCAACTCGATGACCAAGCAGGCTGTCGACGCCTCCGTCGCAGATGTCGGGTTAAAAACCTTTTGTGCCGATGGAATCGGTTTTAAGAACCGTCTTCTTGAAATCATCCAACGACGTCCAATGACATCTCGCCTGCCGAAATTTATCTTGTATCTTCAAGTCCAGGAGCAAGGAGGACCTATTCTTCGTCATTGCGAGCACTGGACTAAAATTTACCTAGGACACGAATGTTTCATGACCATATATACGTCTCTGCAGACTATTTCGGCCGCCTCTCTCAGTCTCGACCCGCGCAACCAAAAGATAGAACAAGATCAATGCATAGTCTAAGATAAACGGGTGCGATAACATCAATACTCTCAACGCATGGCAGAACCCAGATATGATCCATGTATTCAAGCACAGAGCATTCAATTCCCGAGGACGCGAATATTTTCTAGTGTTTCCATAACGATCTACGGGCTATCATTGTTCAGGTGAAGTAATATATACTCACACTTGTATCATACCATGATACTCTCCCGTTCTTCCTGTGACCGCCCTGATCTTGGGTTCGCACGCCATGAACTCTTTCTCTCTCCATGCTTCTCTTCACCCTTTTCTGGGTCTTCGCGTGTGCGCTCACCTCTGAGTCTCTTGCGGTGCCCACATTGCGAGGACGGAATCTCGTCTCGGAGGCGGGTTGGCGTGTATGTCGCAGTGTCACTTTCTTGCAAACTCGAGTAAACCCTTTCTGCAGAAACCAAATGTCACGCAATCTCTACCAGACCTGATCTCCATTGCCTCCGCTGCTCTTGAACGGGCTATTACCGGTGCGAGTACCGTTAGCCAGTTCGATGGTATGTCGCTTTCGACCGTCCGAGGGGCACTGTATGACTGGTGGCCAAAACAGGTCAAACATTTGAAGTCGTGGCTACGTTGTACGCCGAGATGGCGGAGCTAGACATGATCACGAATAAGACCCAGTATGAGGATACCTTGCAACAAGATTTCTCCACGACGCAAGAAACACGTCCCAATTTTTCTGCTCCTGAGTGAGTGCACAAGCTTTCTCGAAGGTTTGATCCTGATCGGAGTTCGATTATAGTGTCAGTAGATGATCCTCTTACTTTGTCGCCTATTGAACCCTTCGGGCGTCATTAGCTGAATTTTGGCCTGTAAGCGAGTCTGTTTACAGCGCCTATTCATTGTTGAAATTTTTTCTCAGAACTTATGGGTACGCCGCCATCCGCGCATATGTTGCGTACCAGAATTCCGTTTTCCTCCAATACGCCACTCAATCATGGTCATTTGGGAACTCCTACACTATATCGCAGACGTCTACGAGTTTGGCCGCGAAAAATTTCACGCTGGAGACTTCATGTAATGGCGGTGAGGTGCTGGTCATCTATCATCCCAAACCTTTCTAATTGCTCTCAATAGCCACAATGGCAGGTGGGACTTTCTGGGTGAGTGTTCTGGCCATTGCACCCGGCAGCGCCACTGATATCGGCGCAAGACTATGACTCCGTCGGATCCCAGTATCGCAGCGATGTCCACCGGGTAAGTCGTCCCGTTCCCGCCCAGTCTTCCAATCGCTGACGAGCTTGTGATAGTTATTTTATGCTGTCTGTGGATTTCAATGCACAACAAGTGTTCCCTTTGAACTCTCCCCCAGATTGTCTGCGCTGTTATATGAGGCCACATCCACCCCGAGTTACCTACAAGCCACCACAGACTCGGCCAATTTCATCCAATCCCACTTGACTACCACCAACGGCCTCGTTCTGCAAATAATCTCCGGAAGCAAAAATGATTCGTGCGAAGTCCTGGATGATGCCGTCAATTCGTTTAATTCTGGGCTGTTCATTGAGGGTCTGGCGGTGCTCGTATCGCAGACCCAGGATACGACCACGCAGACTTTGTGAGATCATATGGTTATTTCTTACGACCAGAGCTGACAGTTGGCTAGGCTGGAAAATCTCATCACCAATGTCCTTTCCAATCCGACGTGGCAGACCACCACAGGAATAATAGCGAACGGAGGTTCGTGCGCGCTGTTCCTCCTGTGCAGTCACCGCTCATGTATTTCTATTTTAATACTTAGCCTCCAAGGAAGGAGATGCCATCCTCGTTCGAGCGCTCACCGCCGCATATGTGCGTAATGTTACCACGCCTGCAATCCGTCAAAATCTGTATGATTACCTCGCTGTGCAGGTTCGTTCGCACGTTACTAACATTTTCTCCACTACTGAACATGGGTTGAATTAATAGTTCAATGCGGTCGTAGATCTCGCAACGGCCGGCGACGGCATCTACGCAGCACAATGGACCGGCCCGCCTAGCTCGTCGTTCTCACTAAACAACCAAACCAGCGCGCTGTCTCCTTTGCTCAGTGCTGCGTATTTATCCAACGCAACTACATCGGTGTCTTCTACATCCCATTCAACCCCACCAATCACTGCGTTCCGACCCCTCCTAGACAGACTTTGTCAGTCTGTCTAGCCTCTGTCTAGCCTCTTTCTAGCCTCTGTCTAGCCTAATTCTAGCTGCCAGACAGACCCTAGACATCTGTCTGGTGGCTAGAATTAGACTAGACAGAGGCTAGACAAAAGCTAGACAGAGGCTAGACAGACTTTGTCAGTCTGTCTAGGAGGGGTCGGAACGCAGTGAATCCCATCCGCGACATCATCTTCGAAACCTACGGCGACAATCGCAGGTGCGACTATCGGCAGAGCGCTCGTCGTCGCGATTGCTATCGTCGTCTATTTTATTTTCCGCCGCTGCGCACAAGGACGGCAACTCAAAGCACCGGATCCCATGTCTCCGGCACAGCCAGCCCTTTCTCAGTCCGGATACACTGTTCCAGGCTGGGCACATGGATCTGATTCTCAGCCGCCTCCGACGGACCCGTCCTTTGCTAGTCCAAGTGTTTCCCTCCTTCCTCCTCCTCCTTCTACGCATCCTTCCGTCGTTCCGCCGACCGATTTCTCCTTCATCCCACGCTCGTATGCAGCCGTAGAGAAGGGTGGTCGCAGAACATTCATTTCGATGACCTCCGGGACTAGCTCGTACGGGAATCCGCTTCCCGACACCAGCGCGGCGCTTCCGGAGTCGCGAAGGCCGGAGGGAGGGGAGGAGCCGCCACCCGAGTATATCGCAGTCGGAAGATGACCTGTCAGTGGTTTGCGCAATCAAAATTTTCCATGTTTGCAACAGTACCTAATGCTGGAATGCGCAAGTCCTTGTACACAATGAAGTTGAATCAACTATAACCGGGATACAACCGTGCCGTCCTGTCCCATTTCTGTCCCACTATTGAGATTTCTTTGAACAGAGGAACAGGTTTGGTCGCGGTAATCGATCTCAAGTGGATGTGCGGTGTGAAGAAACAATAATAGGGTTTTTGCCTTGTCCATGACCCGCACAGCGTAACCCTGCGCGTTTGGCATTTTCCCTGCTGCGCCGTCAAAATATCCAGCATTAGTGCTTTCTGCTCCGGATTTTCTTTTTGATATTCCACTATGTTGGAATTCCGAGGCCGTCACTCGCCATCACCGTTGATTTGGTACGGATCTGGAGAGGATTGCGCAAGATGCTATCTCCTCCCTTCTTGCTTACTTCCACTCACTTTGGCTTAATTTGACATTCCACTGAAAAGAAATTCCGAGGCCGCCACGCCGTCGCCGTTGACTTGGTACACCAAAAGGCTATCTCCTCCAGTATCGGCGACTTGCTCTAGAGGGCCGAGGTTGCCGGACTTTACCCTTGGACCGATATCTTCCAACTGATTTCGGAACTTGGAACGCATAATGTATAATGTTTGTTCACCTGGTAAAACATGGAGAATTGTTCTCCTCAAGCTCTAGGAGATGATTTGGTGCTGAATTTGAACGGCTCACCCGCAACGGACCCGGCCCGTGAAGTTCGGGTACTTTGATTTCGCAAGTTTATCTGTGGAGACAAGCATCTTGATTTTAATCGCCCGGACCGAGTACGACACCAATACAGAGCTTTGCATGTACCATGTTCGAAGACAAAAATACATAGATAAGACAAGCATCTTCATCGTAATCCCCGGCAATTTATCGTAATCGCCTGCTACCGAGGTCCGCACTGGCACATACTAGAACTTGGAAGGTATTATAATACGACATACCCGTTCGAAGATTCAATACTTGGTAAAGAACCGGATCTGGGGCAGTATAGCGCACCGGCAGTTGGTATGCTGCCATTTCCCGATTACAATGTCCATAATTAAAAAAAGAGTGTGATCAGGGCGCCGGTTTAAATCCCAGACACAGTCGGGCGCTAGTACAATGCTTCTGCAGCTGCTTCACTTGCAACGGCCTAATTTTTTTTGGCAAAGAACCGGATCCGGCCATCAAAGTGCGTGAAGTTCGGCACGCTCAACAAATCGCAAGGCGATGTGCGAGAGTATGATCACCGTTGTTTCTACTGTCACACAAATCATCTCTCGCATCACCACTCGCGTTTTTGTTGGCCTTCCGCTCTGTGCGTTCTTGATATTTTGTGTCGGTTCCAAGATTGACCGGAGAGTTTAGGCAGAAACAAGGAATACCTGGATCTCACCAACGGCCACAACATCAGAGTTTTCGCAGCGTCGCAGATCCTCCGAATTTGTCCTGACTTTCTCAAGCCGTAAGTGCAGCCCATTTCAGACTATATTTCCCATACATGATTGGCATAGGATCATCGCTCCGATAATTACGACGCGTAAGAGCGCCGTGCGTCATGCGTTGACCGGCAAGTACAATTGGGCTGCGCCACGTTGCGTACATACAGTCTATGTGATATCTCAGTTGCTGCTGGCTCTCACTAGCACCTTCGCTAGCACTGCTCAGGCTCCGCCGCTGCTCCGCTCTCTTGAATTCACAAATCCAAATTATTCAACTGGTCTTCGAATGCTAGCTTGACCGTCTCTGTCTTGGAATCTCATCATAACTCGACCCATCTCTGCACTGCACTTCCTCAAACGGTCTTGTCTCTCCATCGGTTCTGGCCTGATGAACCTCCTTTTTGGTGCTCGAAAATCCGGTCTGCTGTGCCTACGTAAAGTTGTAGCAAATAACTCCGTTGTGCACTGACAAATAACCCCAGCCAAATGAATGATTCCAAGCAGAAGATTTTGAGGTACAGTGATCCGAGTTCAGCTCAATATGCCAACTAATTCGCTTCTCTTCCTCCAGGATTATTTGTCTAGGTTTCAGGTCAGTTCATTTCCCTTGGCTCAGAACTCCTACTCTAAACATTGTTACTTGATGCAGTTTCACCGCGGCTTCCATCTAAATCTTGCCTACTCCACTTCACCATCTTGCTTTAGAACAGTTCAATATATATTTATGATACATTCCAGATGTTGTATAGCTTTGAATATCTATTTGAAGTAACGGTGCGGCGCCATATCCATAGCCAGGAACCTTGCGAAACCTTGGCTGTCATCCTGGGACCTTGCACCACCTTGCGAGTCTGGGACTTCCGCCGTGCCTTTGGAGTATTCCTGGAATTGACGAAATCCCAAAATGGTTCCGTTCTGGGTGCCCACTCCGGGGGCCTGATCATCGGCAAGCCCGGCCATCCGCCATCACGCTGTCGGCAATCTCGCTAATCAGCGTGGTGCTCTTATGCCAATCATCGTTCTTCAAGATGATTCATCGCCGAGTTTTGGTGAATGGTCTCGCCTAAGTCTCGCCACGTTTCTCGCCGGGTGGCTTGTCCTCTGCATGTTGCCCCTCAGCGTGAGCCTGTCTTGGCGAAACCCTCCTTCTGGTTGTCGCACATTCCGAGATTTACACCCACTTCACACTCCTTCCCCATTGTCCTCAAATTTTTAATCTTCCGAATGCCTCAAGTACACAGTTTACAGGATGCTCAAGATGCTGTACGGAGAGCTCACGTCTATATGGCATTATCTTCAAGGGTCCCCGTCCTTCTAATTGGGCAGGCCGGAGATCCCCCTGCATGCACCGTCGGACGCGAGATTGGATCCAATCCACACCGTTGCCCTCTACTTATTAGCCTCCAGATCCTTCAAATTTGCCGCTCTGCACGCGCGCTAAATGCCTGCATTATGTACCCAACATCTGTGTTTCACCAGATCGTACTAATACACATCAAATCGGCCTGTTTTCGCTCTTCTTTTTTGCCGCACCCTCCGTAGCCCGCGTTCTCCCGTACTCCGCCTTCCAATAGCGCATGCTGGACGGTCCCACCTCTCCGTTCATTTGGTCTGGTCCCCGCTACCCACGCAGGCCCGCAATCACGACTCGCCCCGCGACGCCGGTGCCGCGTGGGCTTCCTCCCTTGCTTGCTTGTCCCCGCACTGCACGTTCTTTGTCTCAATCCCCAACCCGTACCCCCCCCTCCCCACATGTCCAGGCCATACACCCCGCCCACTGCCCCGAGCGTGTCCATCCCTTAACTAGAGTGCGCGCTGAGTCGAATCCATCGAATATTCACTGGGGCTGAACGCTCAACTTGAAGTCCTCAAGGTTCTTTCTTCAACGTGTTCTTCCTTCCCATCTCTCTCTCGTTTCGTTTCCATCTCCGACCCATTTTCCTCTTCTTCTTCTATGTCCTTCCTCCCGTTTGTGTATCTTCCGGTCTGCGCGCATCTCCTTCTCGTCTCTTTCCTCAATATTAATGCTATAAGCTCAGATCTATCTAGGAATCAAGCATAAGGGCGCGGACTATTCAGACCTCTTCAGCACGCATCTCTGCGCATTGATTACGTTCTCGTTTTGCGCAGGCAATCTTGTGCGAGCCGTGACGGGGACTTGGATCCAACGAAAGCCTACAAATGTTTTCCCATACACACACTGCAAGGAACAGGAACAAGGTGCGTTTGCTACGTCCGCTTCATTTCTTACTATCAATATAGAAAGGCTTTATTCCGACTCATTGGAAAATGACTCGGGCGGACACCACTCCCCAAAATTAATGTCAACCCTCTCACTTCCCTCGCTGTGAAACTCCTCCCCAATATCTTCAATTATTTCCGGAACAGGTGGTATACGCAGGCAGACGACTGCCAGAACCGGGACCGCGCGAATGGGTTCGCATCCCAGGAAGAATTCGGTCTCTTCATGCCAGCGGATGGAAAATGCGGCGGAAACCCGGTTGATCAGGGGCGGGACGAGGTCATATAAGAACCCCATGCGCAGGCCTGCATCGACATCGAAGACCGCGCGCCGTTCGCGTGTGCTGCGGGGCCCTCGAGGACGGACGCCGCGTGCAGTTTCAGTGACGAGCAGTCTGTACACCGGGGGCTGGGTGACGAGCATTCGCCGCCAGCTGGCTTCGGCCCGGCGGAACGCGGCGGGCGCTTTGCGCCAGGGCATCAATTGGAGGGCTTTGGCGTCTGGCCAGGACCAGCGACTGGATTCGGGAGCGAAAAAGGCGGGGAAAAACTCCGCTAGCAGCGCGTTCTGCCTCCTTTCGAAAGCCCCCTCGCAGGCGGGCTGGAAGAAGAGCGCGCGCTGTAGGGTGGGTGTGAGGGTGATGGCGCACCAGGTTTTGCTGACGAGTGGCGCGGTGACGAGGAGATCGCGCATAGGGAGCTTCCCAAGGATACGCTCGAGAAGCTCGGGAAGGGTCATTACAATGGCTTGGGCATTCAACATGGTGGTAAGTGAGAATAACGCGCCTGGGGAAAGGTTGTGCGAGTGCACTAACTTTAAACAGCGCCACTGATATATGAATTCGATGTGCGGCACTTGGGCGGGCCCTGTTTCTCAATGCAATGCGTGTGGCAGAAGAACCAAATTTGTGAACGATGCGGGATTCATTTCCTAGGGTGTATTTGAGTGCTCGATCACCTTTTTTGTTGCCAAACCTTTAGGTTTGGTGCGTTCAATGCTGGCTCGGGTCTTGTTAATGTCTTCTGCTGTTCTTTTCTTGGTATTCTTGGTTCACTCCTGTTGCTCTTTCACTATTTGGTATTCTCTATTGAATGAATTCCGTCTACTGTGCTATCTACACACTCGGTGAAATCCATTGAATCAGGGCACCTGGAAACATTTCTGAAACTAGAGGTTTCTGGAACGGGCCCAGGTATGTCAAAACAGTTTCCGAAACTAAAGGTTTTGGATACTGTTTCCTCTGGCCTGAAACCTTTAGTTTTGGAATCAGTTTCTGCACTGCCGGAACTAATGGTTTCGGGAACGGTTCCGGCGACCCGAAAATTGTTCTCGAAACTTTTGGTTTCGGGAACAGTTTCGGCTGCACCGGAACTAAAAGTTTCGTGACCAGTTTCGGTGAAGCCGGAAATGTTCCAGATATTTTGAGTTTCGGGTGCCCCGGAACTCGAATCCCGCAGCGACAGTTACGTTCCGGCGCACCCGAAACTTTAGAATTTCAGGATCAGTTCCGGCTTCACCGAAACAGTTTGCGAAACTCTCAGTTCCGGTGCAGCCGAAACGGTTGCCGAAACCAAAAGAATCGGGAACAGTTTCAGCAACCCCGGAACTGAAAGTATCGGGGCGGCGGAAAATGTTTCGGAAACTAATCCGGAGACCAATAGTTTCGTGCCAGAAGAAACCGTTTCCGAAACTAAAAGTTTCGGAAATCATTTCGACATTCCTGGACCGGTTTCAGAAACTTTTAGTATCGGAAATGTTTCCGGGCGCCCCGATTCAACGGATTTCCCCGAGTGACAGTAGTGTTGCCGATGTCCGGCGGTCCGGTCAGGGCCGGTCTGTTTTGGGGTTCAGAACAGGTTCGAACCCGAAAGAATTCCCACACACCAAACATATACATTTTGGTTCGAAGAACCATCAGACAGTGTGCAAGGTATCTTTTCTTTGTTGAATGAGAGCGCGGTGGGCCGCGAAGGTTGAGGAAGTCAACTCGCCGGCATTTGGATGTGTTAGCGAAGCGCGCAGTATATTTAGTGTCCGATACAAAGTGGGGAAAGAAGCCGAGCATCATTGAATCGAAGTTGATAAGCATCGGAAGTATATTGAGACGGAGCGGCATCGGCACCGATGAGGAAATGACTGGCAGATCAGCAAAAGCAGATGGGAAAGTGAAAGAATCTCGGGATGACCACGGAATTCAAGCCTTTGAGCAGAGCTTAAATAGCTTCAGACAGACAGCATAATTTTAGAATAAGGTTAATGAATGTCATTTGAATTTCTGAGTGGCTACCCACCACTGAACAGGAAATATCAGATTGCTTGGTAACTTTAATGTAACTTGCATCAATGAACAATTGAACTTTCAGCCATGGATTCAGCCGGTTCTGTAGAAGTACAGTAAGTACGAAGCCTCAGTCACACCCAGATGGTAAGAGACTCTTTTGCATTACCTGTAGAAGTACAATAAGTACGAAGCTACAGGTAGATACATAAGTATGTGCACTGTAAATTAGAATAAGAATACACACCCTCAGTCACACCCAGATGGTAAGAGACTGAGGGGCAGAGAGTGAATCCGCACCATTTATATGGTGCAGATACGATCAACGTCAAATATGAGATAAATAAGTAGAAAGAGAAAGAAATAGAAACCGTCCGAGTTAGGAAGCGAGACACCAACGACCGGATTGTGGCAACCCATAGATCGGGTGTCGAAGCAGACAAACTTTGTGCTCCTCCCGGAATAGGAAGCTTCACGCTTCACACGTCAACACTCCCCCTGGCGTTGAGCCTCCGTCTCCAGTCCAGCCCCATTTGCGCAACAATACGCTCGTGAGCAACCCGAGGAAGCGCCTTCGTCAGGATGTCGGCGATGTTCTCTTTCCCCGGAATAGACGAAACCGCAATTTCACCCTCCTTCACGCGCTTGGGGATGTAGTGATACCGAATGTCGAGGTGCTTCGATAAACCGTGCGCCTTCGTTGTTTCCGTGGGACTGATGGACCCGAGGTTATTGCCGCGCAGCTGCATCGGAAGCTCCTGCGGCAGGAAAACTTCCGACAACCAGCTCTTCATCCACATTGCTTGTTGGGAACCACGCGCCAGCGAGATGTACTCTGCTTCCGTCGTCGACATTGCCACGACCGGTTGCCGTTTCGCGGACCAGCAAACCGGAGCACCACCCATGAAGAAAATGTAGCCCGAAGTGGAACGGCGAGTATCGACGCACCCTGCCCAATCGGCATCCACAAATCCCTCCGGCTTCAGCCCCAGTCAAAAGTCCACGGGATGGAGTGGAATGAAACGAGATGAAATGAAAAATATTCAAACCATCTCACTGATTCTCAAACCATCTGGAAAACTTGCACTGATTTACGGTATAGCATGAGTTGTATTGTGATAGTTTGAGTATTTCCGCAATCCATCTCAATCTATCACACATGATAGCGTGAGGTACTATGGCGTCTAAAGAATATGTTGCAATGCTTTGAGATCGTTTGTAAAGAGAGTGCGTGAAATTATGGGATGAATTGGAATCAAATGTACAGTTGTGCGATTAATAGTATTCAATACGATAGATTGCCTACGGGCTGTCGATGTGCACATCGTCGAGGCAGTCGGGTCTTGCGCGTGCGGCGGACTCGCAAGCTGCGGACACATTTTACAATTGATCGCGTGGGCGGCATTGCGCGCCTCGACTGGGCTTGGTGTTGATGTGAGAGCCGGAGGCGAGGCCCAGGCGAAGCATCAGCAACACCGTGCGAGTCGACATGTGCAAGCTTGGCACGGCTCGGCGCGGCGTTGTTGGCGGCAGCATGTCGGGCGGTCAAGCGCAGCTCTATAAGTTAGCGCACACCCAACGTGCAAGCAACATACGACGCACCTTACACCTGCCTCAAGCCCATCCCCATCCCCATCCCCATCTCCCTCGTCTCCCCCTTCTCCTGCAACCGTGCGTCGTGGATGAAGCCTGCATCACGAGCGACGCATCAGCGCTGACACGAGCGAGCGGATGGACGGACTTACCACGGCAAACACGGTACGAGGAGTGTCGGGTGTCAGAGAAAAGGGAGAGAGGGAGGGAGGCAAAGGGGGAGGGCAATGGGAATGGGTATAGGTACATGTGGGATGGGCATGGGAATAGGGATGGGGATGAGCAAGAAATACCGCCGTCGTGTGTCCGCTGTCCACGCTCGACGCGCGACTCAATCATTGTTGTTCGTGCTCGTATCGCAGGCGGCGAGCGTGCCCAAGCGCAGGTCTGTGAGTCAGCGCAGCTCAAACACCAAGGGGCGTACAACGCACTTTGAGTTTATGCCCATCCCCATCTCCATCTTCCTCTCCTTCGTCTCCATCTCCATCCCCCTCGGCAATGGCGATGACCAGCGCGTCCCGGTGGGGCGCGTACATGTGTTGTTGCTCGTGCGTTGCCTAAAACACAAGCGACGCATGAGCACCGAAACAAAAGAAGGAAAGCCCAAAACGACCCACCACACCAAATCACCCTCCCTCCACTCTTTCGCGACGGCCTGTGCAAACACGTTGTTGGCTGGGGCATAGGACTTGTAGTGTGTGTCCGGGGAGACGTCTGTCGCGGAGGAGGCGATGTCCTGCCAGAGGAGGTAGTGGAAGAGGGGCCAGGCCCATGAATTATCATACAAAGAGTAGAAGAGAAGCACTTACTAGTCTTACAATACCCCTTATAGTGCCCAGCGTGCCCGCATCGTCAAGCCACACGGGGATGTACCCCGTCTTCTTCTCGTTGTCGGGGTCGCTCTCCTTGGGCTGGTAGCTCGCCAGCGTGGTGTGCCGGGATGCGCGCAGCACAAGTGAGATCGCGGAGGAGGGGACCGTGCGCCCGTTGCCTTTGTCTGCAGGGGATTCCGTGGGTTCCACGGTGGAGGGCCCGTAGAAAGAGTTGGGAAAGAGGGAGGACAATGTTGGGACAGCCCGAGAGACCCTAGGCCATGCGCCATGGTGGCGGGAAGGAAGTGAAGACATTGTCAACATCAGGTGATTTAGATCCCACCATGAAATAAGTACTTAGACAAGCGATGGTGTGGTACTACTAGGTACTGGTAGGCAATGGTGACTGTGATAAGACGAGATGGTTTGATCACCATTGATAAACAATCTCAGATCATTCCACCTGGTTGCCACTTCCAGCATTCTATCTCAAATCATTTCAATCTATCCGGCTGACTTTTGACTGGGCTTCAGCCCCCGTCCTCCAGGCTTGTTCAGCATGTCGCATGGGTGATACCAAACACCGTAGTCAATGGTGCCTTTGATGTACCGAAGAACGCCCAAGAGAAGTTCCCAGTGGTCGGGATTCGGGTTGGACTGGACATGTCCGAGTGCTGAGCACGAGTATGATATGTCAGGCCGAGTTCCCCTGCTGCCCCAGACCAGAGTACCGAGGATGGGGCGGAACGGTTTGTTGTGCATGAAAGCTGTGTCTTCCGGGGATAGCGGCGAACTCTGAGCGCGGATCTGATAGCTGGGCGGGAATGGTGTTGACAGCGGAGGAAGATCGCTATAGCTGAAATGTTCCAGGACCTTTTCGAAGTACTGCGTTTGGCTCAGCGCGATGGAGCCATCGTTCAACTTCTCGACCGTCAACCCCAGCAACAACGCAACATCGACCTCCTTCAAATCCCACTTTGCTGCGAACTCTTCCACGACTCGTCTGCTCTCCTCCTCGGAAGACGATGCTCCCAGGACGTTGTCCGTGTGCGTGGAAGTGAGGGTGTACTCATCGCCCCGCTTGTGCGTCCGGATGCATGGGTCGGCCAAACTTTCCTTGTAGCCCAGGTCAGTGTACCCAGCTGCGAGTGTCTTGTACCAGATGTGACCGGATTGTGGCAACCCGTAGATCGGGCGTCGAAGCAGACAAACTTTGTGCTCCTCCCCCTGCTTCGCGAACCCCCATGGCTGCTTCATGTATACCGGCACATCCATCACCCCATTCAAGTACGCCCCCGAGAAGTCCCATTGACGTACTCGTAACTACTTCACCGCTGCAACTACAAAACACATCCGCACGGACTCCATCCTCGCCACCATTGCCCACTTCGCCTCGAAATCCTTGCCCGCGATCATCTCATCCCTGCGCGCCACGTACCTCCCCTTATACTTCACCACATTTCCGTCACCATCAACCTTAATGTCGTACACCCACATTCCGGCAATTGTGTGCTCGCCTGGGGGTAAGTCAACAAGCTCCCATACACCCCGCATCTCCAGCTGCTCAATCTCAGCACGCATTGCTGGCAGCCACTTCTCCGGTTCGTGCATCGCCTCAGTGTACGACCTCGGGGTTGAGCCCTTCACGGTGCTTGCAAACACATATGGTGACTGGAGCAATGCATCATTGAATGACTCCCATCCCACGTCGACTGCATTCACGGTAGGATGAGGATCGTTGTTTGCCCAATCATCGTTCGCTCGCGCCGCCCACTCATCTCCGACTCCAGTAACTGGCGCGTTGGCTTTGGGACACAATTAGATCGACGCGGTGCATCTGGCAGAACAGGTGCAAGGACAGCATCAGGTGCAGGTGCAGGGGCAGGGGCTGGTGCTGGGGCTGGTGCTGGCGGCGCGTCAGGAGGATTGTTGGTGATGGGGTTATCGCCATCAAAAATGGAGTGGTCCAGAGGGAGACCCGGTTCCTCAGGAATCTCGAGACGCGTGCGATGCAGGCAGCCCTCTTCGAAAATCACGTCTCGTACTTGGAACACACGCATGCGCACACTGTCGTAGATTTGATATCCTCGATGGCCCATGTACCCCACCATCTTGCCCTTCCACGTCTGATCTCCGAGCTTCCCCTCCTTGCCGTCAAGGTCCTTCACCCAACAGGTGCTCCCCCATGCGTGCAAGTGCAAGATATTCGGCTTGATCAAGTTCCCGCTTGCGTCCTTCCTCCGAAACCACGCCAGCCACGGAATTACATCGGGATGATGCGATGAGGGGATGAAACCACATATGTAGCAGTGAGCTGCTGCCGCCTCTGCCCAAAAGCGTGCATCGAGACTGGATTCAATGAGCTGCGTACGAGTTCCCTCAATGACAGTACACTTTCCACGCTCAACATGCCCGTGCGCAGCTGACAAGGCTTTAGGCACCTTCTCCACAGCAACACCTCGCTCTGTGCAGAAACCCGAGAACAAGTCGTTGTTGAATTCCCGTCCTAGGTCAATGCGCACCACCTTCAGCCGCTTCCCCGTCTGCACTTCCGCCTCAAGCACCCATGCCTTGAACGCAGCCAGGATCGTTTCCGCGCGTCTATTGTTCAAGAACAATGGCCATTTTGTCATGGTACCACTGTCCAATACCAGCATCATGTACACCGCTCCTGACCAACTCGGCGTCCGCGCTTTCCCCCACAAGTCCAGGTGCACGCGTTCAAGCGGTTCCTTCTCGTGTACCACCACATTGTCAAACGGCATTCGGTCCTGTTTCCCGAAAATACAATCCTCGCAAAGCCCGTGTAGGTCTCGCCCTATGATCTCCAGGCCGTCCACAAGAGACTTGTGTGCCATGCGCTCAATGGCACGTACATCGCTATGTCCAAGTCGGCGATGCCACGTCTCAAGGTCCGCGGGCTGGCTCCTGTTGCAGCCCGCGATACCCGCAATGATTTTGCCTCCATCCACACCATCTACCACGTCGACCTGGTACAAATTTCGCATGCTCTCGGCTCGCGCAAGCACCCCATCAAGAATTTTGGTTCCGTCTCGGTTGAGGACATTTAGCCGATTGTTTCCCCATACGCCGTGATATCCCCGCCTATCCAGGCTTGGTAGCGAGATCAAGTTCATCGTGAATCCGGGGGTATGCAATGCGGTTAGCACGACATTGTGGATGATGCCGTCCTCGAGTCGGACACGAAACATTGCTTTGCCCCTCCCTGCAACCTGGAAACCGCCTCCAGTAGCCGTGTTCCCGACGCTGTCATCCCCGTGTAGGTCATGAACCTCTTCCGATTCTTGACACAAGGATCTGATGCTCCACTATCCAGGAACGTCAAAATACCCGGTGCATCGTGTATAGTGCCGGAAGCCATATATATTTCGGGAGAGGATACATCGGGTATGGTACGACTAACACGCTCGTTCAGAAGGGCAAGACTTGGCCCTCGATGTCTGAATCTGTCGAACGTGTCATTGACCGTGACTGCTGGGGATGGAAATGGCGACGCACTGTCATCGTAATAGGTGGCGTATGCATAGGTCGATGCGGGAGACATGAATCCGACAGCAGCCGCGGTGGGAGGCACGGTGGCGGGAGGTGCAGTAGCAGGTGATGCGGTGGCGGGAGGTGCGATGTACGCAGCGGCAGCGGCAGCAGCAGCAGCTCTTGCAGCGGCTCGTTGTCCCCTCACCTCCTGGACTTTCTGGGGACGAGGAGCCATGCCAGGCGGGGGCACCCAGCGCCGAGGTCCCTCTCATTCCTTCCCTCCTCCATGCGCCCAGCAGTACTCGCGTGAATGGCCCGAGACGTTGCAGTTGTCGCACAGCGTGTTGCTGTTAGCACCCAGCGCATTCGGAATGGCGTCCGCGTCAGCAGCGAGTTTCGCGCTGTAGATGAGGTCCCAATAATTCATGAGTTCACTGGTGACTTCGTGGGCGTAGGTATTCGACTGCAGCGTCATGATGGAGGAAGTGAATTCGGGATGAGGAAGGGACAGGATGATGGAAATCATCACCCTGTCGTTGCAGGATGATGGAAATCATCACCCTGTCGTTGCAGGATGATGGAAATCATCACCCTGTCGTTGCAGGATGATGGAAATCATCACCCTGTCGTTGCAGGATGATGGAAATCATCACCCTGTCGTTGCAGGATGATGGAAATCATCACCCTGTCGTTGCAGGATGATGGAAATCATCACCCTGTCGTTGCAGGATGATGGAAATCATCACCCTGTCGTTGCAGGATGATGGAAATCATCACCCTGTCGTTGCAGGATGCACTGATGAGAATGGCCTCGCAGCGGAGTATGGTCAACTTGTCAAGGTGAGCTGGGATTCCACTGCCATCCGTGAGCTTAACCGCCTGCAATCTGTCCATAGCCTGGGTTTTGAGGGCCCCTGACGTACGTGCGAACTTCACCGTGAGCTTCGCCCACATCTCGCGGCTGGTCTCAGTCGGCAGCAGTCCATGAAGACTAGGCAACACAACATTCTGGTAAATGATTGCGCCAGCCTGTCCGTCACGGAGATCCCATTCCACAAGCGAGGGATTGGGAGAGTTGACAGGAGTATGGAGAACTGGAGCAGCCTCGGGATCGGTCTCGTCCTCAGGGGTAGCGGCGGATGGGCGACGAATTATACCGGTCGCGTAGCCAGCAATACCACAACCACGAAGAAGGCTCACGATGAGCAAGTTCCAGACAGACCAATTCGATGAGGTGAGCTTCTGGTCCTGCGGAAGCAAGGGAGTAGAGGGCGGCAACGACATGAGGGCACGGAATAGGGGTATCGTCGACGACAAAGGTGGGTGAATCTCGTTCTGGGTGGCCGCTTGTCAGGGCACCGTAGGCAATTCTCTGACTGTGAATCTGTAGAAGTACAGTAAGTACAAAGCCTCAGTCACACCCAGATGGTAAGAGACTCTTTTGCATTACCTGTAGAAGTACAGTAAGTACGAAGCTACAGGTAGATACATAAGTATGTGCACTGTAAATTAGAATAAGAATACGCACCCTCAGTGACACCCAGATGGTAAGAGACTGAGGGGCAGAGAGTGAATCCGCACCATTTATATGGTGCGGATACGATCGACGTCAAATATGAGATAAATAAGTAGAAAGAGAAAGAAATAGAAACCGTCCGAGTTAGGAAGCAAGATGCCAACGACCGGAATAGGAAGCTTCACGCTTCACGCGTCAACAGGTTCATGTATGAAAGACCTGCCTGGATGGAAAGGCAGGTGGTATCTTTCACTGTCAGGCAAAATTGTGGAAAAAATCAATTTCCTTCAACAAAATATTCAAAGGGTTCGCACATGTTTGCACAGGTTCGGGAAAATTCCGAAATGCCGGAACCCCGAACCGGACCTGGGGTGAGATGCTGCGACGTGGATGCAGGAGCAGAGATGGCAGTATGCTCAGCCTTCGTCAGACAACAGATAACATATGACACAGGATTTGACGATTCCATTGTTGCTTGACACTTGCCTGCAGATATGCACGGTGTGCTGCCTCATCCTCTACCATTTCGACGTCTGGTGTTAGGGTCAGAGCAAGCCTGTCTCCAGTTACTGTACTATTTCGACCAAATGTTCAGGTGACGCGTGATGCGGGCCTCTGAACTGAACACTTTTGGTCTTGGTGACGGTCACACTCGACTTTTGTGGCCCAAATAGGCAGGAAAATGTCAAAATTTTCGTTCTGGCAATTGCCGGACTCCCATATATGGTAAATTTTCTATGATTGCCGAGAAATGAACACCTTAGGTGACGCGTCACAAGGCCTGAACACTTGGTTGAAATAGTACAGTAGTCTGATAGTAATCACGGGCCGCTTGTTGGTGGACTGTCAAATTACATAAAAGAGTGGCTGTACTGGCGGACATTCTTTCTTTTGTATCGCAATGAATACACACGGCGCATATCTTGAAATATTTATTCGTGTTCATGAGATAAAATTGAAGAGATCTTCCAGCAAGAATAATGTGTTTTACCACTCTAATCCTTCTAGCCAGAATCAACCCAAAAACTGCGTAGATAATATCATGTGGACAAACTCATCTCATATCATTACAACTGCAGCACCTCTTGCTTAGCTCTAAGGGAATATTTCGTTCATTGGAAGACTTTCTATACTCTCAAATATTTGTGGAATTATTGCCCCAGAAGGCGTCCGAGAACAAGACTGCAAAGGGGAGCCGAGGTTTACTAGTGGCCTTCGGGGCGGATCATAGTCTTTTTGTTACAGATCATGGTGGTGGATGAGACTGTATAGTTGCGAGAAAGGAAATCCAACGAAATTCCAAAATTAATAAATAAAACAATCACAATTCCATAACGGGAACCAAGAGAGTTAAAGAAGGGACAGGCGGAGTCAATTCTGGTTTCGATTCTGGGGAGCTCCTCCTCTGAAGGAGGAACATTGATTCTTGTTCGATTCTGGGATAGTCAATTCTTGGTCGATTCTCATCCCAGAATCAATCAAGAATCAACTTACGGAATCGAGCCAGAATCGAGTTCGAATTGACTACTCTGACTTCCCCTATTGTCTCTAGGTACAGACAATACACATTCTGCCTACATAAGAAGAGTGAAGAGCTAATTACTATTGTCTCTAGATCCCGCGCATCGACGGGACTACGGCGCACATATGCGCCTTTCTGAATATTACCCCCATGTTTGTTTTCTCCACCCTGCACCTCGATTCTTAATATATATCCTGTCTAGAAATGGTCAGTGCAGGAGGGCTCAATAAGTCTGGGCCTATTGTGCCATGTGATTGTTGAACTGGAACAAAGCGAAGCTCGTGAGCCATGAAGAGGTAGTGCAGAGGTGAGCGCGAAGCACAAGATCAACTGTTACATCACGCTTTGCCTTGTGAGAAGTGTGATGTGACTTCCTTCCCTTTACATAGTTATCCCAGTTTTTGCTGCCCAGGTTGGGGGAGGTTTATAGAATTCACAAAAAAAACTGCATGTCAGAGATCAACTTGAATCTTGGAATATGTTAATGACCTCATTAGGATTGGCATGCTTGAGATTTACTTTTTTGCGCCCCACCGCCATCTACTATCTTTGATGCTCAGACTGGCTCGGACGTTCCCGAATTGTGTTAAAAAAACAACCCTTACTCGGCCATCCCAACTCGGTAAGATGAGCGGGATTGGGGAGTGGCTTTTGGGATTGTCAATGAAGTTGAATAAAACACTAGGAGAGGTACAGAATAAACGACATCCTAGCTACTGCTTAAATACTGTAAACGAAACCGTGTGATACTAACTACTATAATTACAACTACTATTGTCCCAGTGGTTACCACACTTTATTGTGTCTGTGTTCCGTGCGTCAACCGTTGCCTTCGTGTGAAGTGTAGCTTCTTCTTCCCATATCAACGTCAAGTCGACAATAAACATCTGTTGTCCGTTCCGTAACCATGTGTCCATTACTAAGAACATGCACTTCGTGTATGGCACCAAGTTCCTGTGTCATAATTAAATAAAGACGTGAGGCGTCAGCATGTCAAGCCCAGCTAGTGCCGTTGATGGAGCTATGACACAACTTCCTCGGGAACTTCCTTGATCGTCGGGAGGGCGGTATCACGTGGTTCACATGTGGTGTTGTCACGTGCGTCGATCGGATCAAAACACTCGAAATGTGACAAATTGGGCTTCAGGGTGTAATTTATTGAATTCAAAAGGACCAAGGTTCGGCTCCTGCCGCTTGCAGCCTTGCCCCCCCTCATTTTGTTCTATTGTTTTTGGTTTTGTTTTGTTTTGTTTTGCTGTTGAGCACATCCCCAATTTTGCATTATTGACACTAGATATTTCAATCTTTCAACATGTATAAGCAGATCTGTGTAGAGTGCAGGTGTCAGTAATAGACAAAGCAAAGGGACAAAGTGCCCTAGTGTTGGGCAACACCCGTTTGGTAACTTGTTAAGGAAATCTTCATTGGTCTGCAAACGGTCCGGGGTTCGAGTCCCTGAGGGCGCATAGCACTTGGAGCTGTTTGTTTTTTTCCGTTTCGTTTAAATTCTATGTGGTACACGTCCAGCCGACTTTGAATTTCTTTCTACAGTATGCTCGTTGGGTTTGGTTTAGGTTCTGTTTGGTACATTTCCAATTTTTCATGGCAACATAAAATAACCCTCAGCCAGTAGGTTGCAGGTTGCAGGTAAGTATGCGGGGTGCGGAGTGTGGAGTGTGGACAAAGGCAGATGGAGAAGGTGCCCTGGTGTTGGGTAACACCCGTTCGGTACCATTACCAATCACAGGTCATCAATTGGCGAATGGCGCGGGGTTCGATTCCCCGAGGGTGTGTCATGAAATGGTCGCATCGGTCTTTTTGCTTTGGTGGAGACAGAGAGAGACCCAAAGGATAATGATTTTTCGTTGCCTGACGCCAAGCCTGGTCACTGCATTGAATGTTGAACTGAAATACCTCCATACCATTTCGCTGGGGATCAGGTACGCGAAAGGCGCATGTGATACCCATCTTGTTTGTACCCCGCCCTCTACCTCACCACGTATCTATGATCGAGTTCAAAACATGCAGTGCACAAGGCACGGTTTCCAACCGGATGCCATTGCACTTGGTTTATTTTGGGTAACACCCGTTCGGTAATTGTCGAAGTCTGCATTAGTCTGCGAACGGTCCGGGGTTCGAGCCCCTGGGAGCGCATGTTAGGTTGAGCTGCTTGTTTTTTTCTGTTCCATTTAAATTCTATATGGTATATGTCCAGCCAATTTTGAATTTATTTCCATCGTATTCTCATGAGTATGGTTCAAGTGCTGTTGGGGCATCTCCAATTTTTCACGACAACATAAGACAACCCTCAGCCACTGACAGGTTGCAGGGTGTGGTGTGTGGACCAGGGACAAAGGAGAGGGAATGAAGCGTCCTGGTGTTGGGTAACACCTGCTCGACAACTTAAAAAAGAATTGTCTAGCACATACTTGTTAGGTGGGGCCACCGCCGTGTGCGTGGCGTAACTCGTACTTAATCTTTTTTATGTAAATTTTTTTCAACCTCACTATAGTACCCGCAACCAATTACTATGTCATTACCGGTCTATCATCAGCGCGCGTTCTCGCGCATCAACACGCATTGCATCGTGAGTCGCTACACAGGCAACACATCCAGTCCACAGCCAATTCACCAACAGGCGCCTCAATACGGAATCTAGGTACGGTGACTGTGAGGGACAAGAGATAAAAACATAAGCGGACCGATATCATCAATTATGCTGAGACTGCTTCGGCATTGATGGCAGTCTCACGCCAAAGCCGGCGATCAAAACTTTGGCATGACACCATGCCGAAGTTTTCTCCGTTTATCGAGCCTCATGGCACGGGCGTCAATTTTTCTTTTTGCTTCTCGCCACCACCGACACCGCATCCTTTCAGCCAGTAAGTGGCTATTTGCCACTCTAGAGGCTTCCACCTGTACCGCAGTAAATACGCACATGCTATACATCCCACAATATGCGCTATTCAGCAGTCTAGCTAGTCCAAGCGCTTAGTACCTGTACTGATCGAAATTTCATGTGCTCCCCAGGAATACACTGTAACCATCCCCCCGTTTATCCGAGACCAAACAAAAAAGTTCCTGAATCTCACCTATACCCAACTGCTCAGATGCAGATACCTCTCACCTGAAAAGAAAAGTGAGTGCCGCGATTTCGCGTCTCCTAATGCCAATACAGCGCAGGCATCCACGCAGATTAGCAGAGCGTCCACCCAGATGAATCGACGCCGACTGAATCGCCTTCATATCAGCACAAACGCACCAGACCAACAGCGCGTCATTTCATTTGTATCGAAATCGGCCTAAATCCGAGCGTAGGTTTTGTCGGAACACCAGCTCAAACGGAAGTTGGCAAGCTACCTCGACATACGACACATTGATTGTGCCTGACCTTGTAAGGGCAACCTCAGCTCGGCGCGGGAGCGCGGGAGACTAGCGGGAGAATCCGAAGCAACTCAATTGACAGTACTAAATACAGGTTTCTAGAATACGCACCTAGCGGGAGAATCCGAAGAGAAGAAAGGATAAGGATTCCCACGCTAGGCGAGGTTTTTATAGGTACTAGCCAGTAGCACGTGTCCGGATCGATCGGCAGTGGTCTCGAGCTTGATCACATAGCACGTGCCAGTGAGAGCGACCGGACACGGGGGGTCGGAGGGGGTCGGAGTCCGGAGGGACGGAGGGCGACGTTCCAGACGGAGGCGTAGGCTGGGGCATGGGACCGAAGGCCGGATGGACGGACGAGGCCGGACGAAGGATCGGACGAGGAAGTGGGGCGGTGCGATGGGCCGGAGCCGGACGGACGGACGGACGGACGGACGGGCGGGTGGTTCCCCTGACAGACCTTTGCAATCAACATTTTTTCTGCGAACGAAAGGTCCTTTAATTGCCATGGGACTTCTCCCAACCAGATATGATTCGACAGATTATGAGTAGAGGCTAAGTGTCACCAAAGAGATGATTCCCATGAGGTGCACACACTATTGCAACCATCAGCCAATACAGGCGGGCTCAACGGGATCCGCAACCGCGCGTCTCTCTCTTCTGGTCACATCGACGTCGGACAGCAAATCCCAATCTAGAACCAAATCAGACTTTAATGTTAGATCTATGAATTTTGTTAAGCTGCCACATACTGCACAGCCTTTCTGGACGAAATTACCCGGTGACATGTCTTCACAGAATCCAGATATGATGTGATGCCTCAGCTCCTCGGACGGGGGAGGAGGAGGAAAGAGTACTGAATCTGAACACGGTGAGAAATGAACAGGTTTTCTTTGTGCACGTTTCAAAGCAGCGCTCGGCTTGTTTTTAGCTTTCGCCTTATTCGATCTTGCATCGGATTTGATTTGGGTTTGTTTAGCAATGACCTGTTCTCTGGTGGTCACCTTGAACACAGTGACACAAGGGGGACAGTCGCATATACAGTCACGGCGAAATTACTTGCAAGACCCCGTTTGGGTAGACACCGGTTAGGCTCGGTTAAGATCGCTGTGCCGCAATTTCTCATGTCAGTCACAACATTCTCGTGGCAGTCACAGTGGCTTTCACACCGGCCTTCGTGCGCTCTTCAATGCCTGCCCAGCGCTCACCCAACCAGGCACGCGCCAAATGCGTTGTGACACAATGCACACCCACCAAGCGAATGGCTGCTGTCATTTACCGCGATCATTGTCACCACGGCTTCGAGGAAATGACCAAGTTCTGGCCCTTTGCAAACACTTCACTCAACGCATCTACTCTCTACCGAAACTACATGCAAGTGAAAGAAAATAATGGGGACTGTTACTTTAACAACAAGAAGGGTCATGTGGGGCGGAAGAAGAGCATTTCGGATGCAGAGATGGCAGAAGCTGTCGAGAGGGTGAATACAGGGGAATTGATTGATGGAGAAGATGTGCGACGAGAGATGTTCCCAGCAATTCCTTCGCGCACGGTGCGTAACAGTAACCTCTGTATTTTCACGTCATCTGACACGGTTTTGACGCGTCCTTTCAGGTCCGTGATATGCTGACACGCGCAGGCCTTCCTGGGCATGTTCAACGCGAAAAGCCTGCCCTGCAGCCTCGGCACATCACGCAACGTGAGCAGATGTACAATCAATTCGAGAACTGGACAGTGCCAGAGGTTTTCGCGCGTGGAGTTCTCATCAATTCCGATGAGACGAAGATCGAGCTTAAAAGTGGTAATGGTCGCCACTGGTGCCGCCGGCCACGGGGGGAACGGCAGCTCACCGTTGCAACAGTTCAGCCACGCGAGCCTCATGGTATTAGAGGCATCAAGATCAACGTCTGGGGTGCGATTCATCCCACGGGCGTGAGTGATCTCATCAACATTGAGGGGAATCTCACCGCTGTCCAATACGTCGATATTTTGGGTCGTGCCCTCATCCCCCTCTACGACCACTACGAAAACCGACGTCACGCTTTCCTGTACTTCCAACAGGACAACGACCCGAAGCACACATCGCGCTTGGCCAAGGAGTGGTTTCGCGACAACGACATTACTGTCTTTCCATGGCCTGCAAAGTCTCCGGACTTGTCACCGATCGAGAATGCGTGGGCGCAGCTGAAGCGCAAAATTCGGAACCACCCTAACTACCCCACCATACAGACTCCAGAAGCGCTCTTCCAGTTAGCGCGTGAGATCTGGTTGTCTGCAGACTTTATTCAGTATGTTATTACTCTTTACCAGTCTTTTCCTCGTCGTTTGGAGCAGTTGGAGCAAAACAATTTTTACTGGATTAAATACTAGATAGTTTGGGTTGTTTTACCTACAAATTATTACATTTCATTGGCCGTCTGCGTTGTAGTAAACAGAAGATGGAGCAGCGGACGAGTTTTGATGGGAAATGAATGGCATGACCGGCATTGACAGGCGGTGAGAAATTGCGGCACGGCTATCTTAACCGAGGCTAACCGATGTCTGCCCAAAAGGGGTCTTGCAAGTAATTTCGCCGTGACTGTATGATCCTCCAGAAGACCGGTCCGGACCGAAGCCTTCATAGAGATGGTATGGCGTATCTGATGCACCTCACACGCTGTTCTCATTTGTTTCATATTTAAAGAGGGCGCCAATATCCTGATGGATATAGTGGCACAGGCCAACAACATATCCAGGAGAACACCTGCCTTTAACTTGGAAACCGATGAATGGAACTCGACTTTGGCGGAATCGCCTGCACGCAGAGGAAGCCTGTTTTCAAACAAGAAAGGATTTATTTCCGCAGGGAGAAACTTCCGTGGGCTGCCTCCGCCTAGAGGCCTTGGACCCTTATATTAAATGGGTGTGTAGTAATCGAATGGAGAAGGGAGTTTACAAAAGAGGGCATGATAAGTGAACAGGACCGTTGTCATGGACCGCCGAGTATCAAAGCAGACGTCAACGAAATTGCGGCAGTTAACGGCGCCCTCTCAAGATAAGGGGCTACAAGGATAGAGTGCGACCCAATCATGGCGACGAGATATATTTCGATCCATATAGTGAGCGAGACGCACAGTAGAGAGGGCTGCATTGGGCGCGCCAGAGTCGCAGTATGCGTATATCACATGATGCTGAATAGTGGCAGATACTGCGGACCACACTGCGTAAAACGTGGGGAACACAGACTTGGTCCGAACATGATTCCAAATGGAATGGAAGTGTATTCCTGTGAACGAAAACTCGCAAGAACAATGTCCTTGCGACTGTTCAAGATAAAGACGATGTGTTGGATGGTATATGTTTGGGCTTAACGGCCCTAGGGGCGTGGTAGAATCGTGTTCTATAGGGGAACACCCCGGGTTCGAATAAGGTAACAGCAGAACATTACTGCTGAAGAGCAGTTCGCAGGCACAGATGAAAAGCCACGAAATGACGAGAGAGAGCTTCATAGAAGATGGTGGAGCAGAAGATGCGGAGATGCCGACGATCAACAACATCCCTGTTTCAACTAAATGGCAACCGATCTCTTCCAAGTGCGTGACAAACCATCACCAATTTTGGGGTATTGACTTCATGGTTCCTGCCAGCTATGAATGCTGAAAACAGAAAAATATAGGTCAGGCACATATATTACCTTTTTTCACGCCACCAGAAAACAATTACAAAAAAGGCTACGATATAGTTCAAGACCAGTGCGCCAAGACACCGAGGCAAGCTTCAAATATATTATATGTGGCCTCACTCGCAGCATCTCTCGACCGGTCGGGAGATGTGAGGTGGAAACAGTCGAAGAACATGCGCCTAATCCCAAGTGAGATCGGTAAGCATGAATGTATCCGATACTACTTATCTCCACTGATGAAATTTCGGCGTGTGTATGTTATGTGTTCAGGTCCGCGACAGTAGATTCACAGCCAGGTATATTATGATACGGGTATGCCATTCTACCCGACGGGGACGGTCTAATTTTCACAGAATGTATGATTCACCTAGAACTGATGCGCCTTGGCGCGATTTGCGAATGTGCAGAGGAATTGCGAGATTGATTAAGATCTTCGAAGCTTGTCCCTTTGTGTTGGAATTGGAAGCGGTTATATCCAAATTATGCGTTGCTGAATAGCACTAATGTGTATTCAGGGTCTATTTCTAGTATAACAATGTAATGGTGCGTGTGAAGGTTATACGTTAGATTGGCCCTGGAGATCAACTTTTGATCTCCTATCAATTACTAAAAAAGTGACAGCGGACGAGCGGCACAAAAAAGGCAATACATACTAACGTGTTCATCGCAAGGACTCCATGCAATTGGGGGCGGGCAGTCACGAAATTGGCAGGTCCGACACGGTACGGTTCGATATTAATATTTGATCGCCCATCAAATTACTAAAAAGGCAGCGGACGAGCGGCACAAGAAAATAAATTATAAAGAGAGGAGTCTGCCTAATAGTTGTGAACGCCGACCATGGATCCCTCCGGTCCAGTTCCCGAGAATCGACACTATAAAAGGCAGATTTTCGAACGCCGAACACCTTTCGCAATGCTTTCTCTTACCACCACCGACCCATGGCACGTACGCACAGGCTGCTACACTGCTGATTTTGCGGTTGGAATCACCGGGAAAAGTTCGACTTGCGAAGGTGCAGTGGAATTGCGGGGTTGATCAGGATTGTCGAAGCGTGGCTCAATGCGTTAGGTTGGACTTGGAGGAGGTGAGTGCAGCTATATGCTTGGCTGCTATTGAACACCAATTGTTAATCAGGGTTTATTTCTAATACAGTGATGCAACAGGGCATGTGCGGACTATGATTAAGCATACTCGCATGGGGAATGAATGTAAGGGAGCAATGTTCTTCAACCAGCCAACAAACAACAAGACTGATTGCGAGTTAGGACGGACTTAGCCGATGGGCCCGATACCAGATGTGAAGCAGAATCATGGCCAAGAAGATAAGAGTGCCGTCAATCACCCTGATAATTTACTAAAGGCACGTCGCCTCCAGCTTTGGATGTCGGTCTTTATTTTGTGAGACCGCGGCACACTGGCCGTCCAAGCAGATAGACACGGTGTCCATACATTTTATCCAGACTGACTTCATAGTGCATCTACAACAGCATCGAACGACAACATTGAAAACTCGAAATAGACCACCAATGAGAGACAGTGAAAAAGACGAAGAGGGTGAGTGTAGGTGAAAGCATGATGCAAACAAATGCGACGTCGCCCGGATTGAACGAGCAGTCTTCCCGATGTAGCGCTTACGTGTAAGCATCGCCACCGAAATCTAATGAATCTTGAAGAATCTAACAAAATTTTGTGACCTCAAAAACACTGCCACTAAGGACCCTTCAAAAATGTAATGAATCTCGGACACAGCCACTATTTTCATTACGAAAGGTAAATGAGGACCGTAAAAATGGGCGGTCGAAAAATGACGGACACGAGATGTTATGAACGATTAACAAGTACTCGTAATGTGTTTGCGAACAGTGCGGGGTTCAATTCCCCGGGGACACAGAGGTTCCTTGATGATTTTTTCTGGTTTATTTTGTTTTGTTCCATTGTCCACCAATTGTCCACCCAGCTTTTTTGCGTCAATCCCACTCAGTTTTTTCTCTTCTTTTGGTTTTTGTTTGACGCATTCCTCATTTTTGCATCATTAACATCTCCAAGGGATAAGCAGATCTGTGTAAGGGTAGGGTGCGGGGTGTAGATAACAGGACAAAGGGAAGGACAAAGTGTAAGGGACAAAGCGCCCTGGTGTGCGGTAACACCCGTTCAGTAAAGTTGTGCGATGTGCACCAATTGGCGAACGGCGCGGGGTTCGACTCCCCGAGGGCGCATATAAATAGTCCGTCCATCACTTTTTTTCAACTTGAATCTCCTGATTGGTTCGAGTCTTTTTCTACTATTTTTACTTTGGTTTGGGCTGGTTTGGTTTAAAATTCTGGTTGCACATCCCAGCTTTTGCACCCTCCAACAAATACGCAAATCTGTAGAATAGCGAGTGAGGGTGTGGATAGGCAATGAGCAAAGGAGAGGGAATGAAGTGCCCTGGTGTGTGGTTACACCCGTTCGGTATTGTCACGGCGCTTTATCAACCACACCTGTTCGCGAACGGTACGGGGTTCGATTCCCTGAGGGCGCATGTTGAGGGTAGTATGTTGATGACTTTTTTCTATGGAGGGAGAGGGACAGGGACAGGAAATGAATTAATGACAGCGTTACTTGAAAGCCTAATAATTTCAATTTTTTTCATCGTCAAGCCTGTAAATTTGTTTGGGAATGATTGATGAACTGAACCTCCATCCATGCATAAACTCAGCAGCTCTATTTTGCTGGGGATGAGGCACGCGGAAGGTGCAAGTGATATCTTGAACGCTCTTCGCGCGTTACTTCTACCTCCCTGTTCCCGAGGCCTAGATTTCTTAATCCATTGCCTAAAGCCTGGTGTACAGATCTGGGCATGTGTTGGAGGACAAAGGTGAGGATTCAAAGCGCCTTGGTGTTGGGTAACACCTGTTCGGTCAAGTTATCTGTTACTTATATTCAACTCAACGAACGCTGCGGGGTTCGATTCCCCGAGGGTGCATGCATATGTGAACACATGCAATATTTTTTCCCTGGTACGGAGAGAGCCGAAGAGAAAACCTCCACATGAATGAAAGGATAAGATGTTAATTCTTTCGTCTTCCGACGCCAAGCCTGTCGCTCCGAGCTCGGGAATGATTGAACTGAAATACCATCTTCGGTAGCCCCATTTCGCTGGGAATCAGGTACGCGAAAGGTACATGTGATACTTATCCTACCTCGCATCTGTGATCCAAACATGCAGCGGTTTGAATTTCCACTGGGTTTAATTTAGTTGGTGGCGGGGCCGACGTCAGATGACCGTGATTTGACGTCGCCGCTCACAGCTCTTCTGCTCTCATCACTTCGAGTCAGCGCACAGACGCCTTGCCCTCAGCGCAGCGACGCCTCCTAGGCAGACAACACGCAGCGCCGCCCTTATGGGCCAACCCGTCTCCAAAGACGCGCGCTCGGAAAAAGCACGGTCAGACGCCATTCGACCGGCAGATCACCGAAGACTCGAAGAAGGAATGCAAAATTCTGCTCCTGGGCAGCGGCGAGTCGGGGAAGAGCACAATCTTGAAGCAGATGAAGATCATCCACCAAGGCGAGCGGCAGCGCGTGGAGTATAGGACGACGGTGTATCGGAATGTGCTCGACTCCGCGGGGACGCTGGCGAGAGTGGTGACGCAGGTGGGAGGGGCGTACGATGAGGTGGATACAGGGAGTACCTCTCTGCGCTCTCTTTCTACCCAATATACGCGTCTAACTAACAAACTCACAGCTTCCTCTCCTCGATCCGCCTCATCGCGGCGCCGACGTAAGTCCTATGCGCGCGCGTGAAGAGCACCGCCATTATCGAGCCGCGCTTTTGGATGGGCGATTCAATGCGACCACAGGGTGTCGGGTTCTTTTTCCTCTCTTGTATGCCCCATGTCTTCCCTTCTTCATAAACTCACTCCGCTCACCAACGTGCACCTCAAGATCCACACGTTCGACGTTGGCGGCCAGCGCTCCGAGCGCAAGGAGTGGATCCATTGCTTTGAGAGGTGTGTTCCCTTCCTTTCCCTTCGTTCCCCTCCATCCCTTCGTTTTCCATTCCATACCATCCCGCATTCTTTCGCCATTCTCCTTTTTTTTGAAGGGGGGCTCGTTTTGTTTTGTTTGGGGAGCCGGGCGGTACGGGCGGCTCTCTGCCGCATCCGTGCGGCCTGTTGTCGGGAGGCCGACCCACGCCCCACGCCCCGCTCCGCGTTGGGTGCTGTAGAGGCTTGCATGCAGTGTGATTATAGTCGGCGGACGGGCGCACACGGACGCAAAGGGAGGGAAGGCGCGTGTGCGTGTATGGGCCGCCCCCGTGCGCGTGGGGACCCGACTGCGGTGATGGGATGCGGAAAGGAACGGAAAGCGCGTGTGCGTGGGGGTGTGCGCCGTCCCCGTGCGCGTGGGGACCCGACTGCGGTGGCGGTGGAGCTCGGTGTCTGTGCGGGTGTGCGGTGTGCGGTGTGCGGTGTGGGGAGTGGACGCGGAGGCGTTCTTCTCCCCGTGCGTATGGGATGAACTCTTCTCCCTGTGTGTGGGGTGGATACGAGACAGGCAGAGACGGGAAGCCTGTTTTGCGTGCGCACGAGACGCGAGGAGGACGGACACCTTTCCTTTCATTCTACGCTGCGCTAGACGCACTTGTCCTCTCTCTGCTCTCCCGTGTTCCGTCCCCGTGTGGGGTGGGTTTGGCTTCCGCGGCTGCTTGCACGCCGTTCGCATTCGTGGGGGTGGAGGTGGAGGTGGTAGATGTGGACGATCATATTCATTCGCCTGCGGACGAGATTCGATTTTATTATTTTTGGGTGTGGAGTGTGGAGTGTGGACGAGGACGAGGACGAGATGGCTTCCTTTCCGTCCAACCCCCTGCGGACGTCGAGGTGGAGGTGTGGGGGAGAGGGGTAGGATCCTGGATTCGGAATCTTTCTACAACTTCTCCTCATCCCGCTCCCGCGTGTATGGGACGAATCGGAGGAAGGATACTTATCCCTCATGCCAACGCACACGGAGCCCTTCACTCTGTCGCGTGTCGCGCGGACTATGTCCGCTTGATCTCGTCTCGTCTTGTACCCGTCTCATCTCGTACCCTTCTCATCTCGTACCCTTCTCATCTCGCACCCGTCTGGCGCGTCATCTCGACATATGCGTGACCAGCGTGCTGGACGCGTGTTTCTCCGCGGGACGGAGACGGTGCTGCGCTGCGTTGTGTTTGCGCCCTCCCGCGCGCACGTATTCAGGGCCTCTGGAATGCAGTAGGGTGCAATCGAGGTCGAGATTCGATTCGATTATTTCTGGAGTGTTGAGTGTGGAATGTGGACTCGAGTCTGCGGCGGACGAGATTCGATTCTTTCCGGAGTGTGGAGTCTGGGCTTTCTTTGGACGAGGACGATGACGAGGGTGGAGACGAGATCCTGGTTTTGCTTTTGGTGTATTTCATTCAATTCTTTCTTTCCTAGAGTATTTGTTTCTTTCCAGCGGACACGTCGATCACTCCCCTCGCTGCGCTGTATGGCCGAGTGAGAGTGGGGTGCCTTTGCGAGCTGCCTTGCCTTGCTTTGCCTTTGCGTGTATGCGTCGTGCGGCGGACGACTATGTGCGGACGGGCACGCGCACTGGGTTTTTGGTGTGGCGCGATAAGCGGGAAGGCTTCGCGGGAGCTTCCCGTTCGTATTGCGCTACCTGATACGATACTCGATTCGCGCGGTGGGCGAGCGTCGGCTGAGCGTCGGCTGTAGACGAATAACGGAGTGCCACTCCACTCGAATAATTTTTTTTAAATCGATTATTTCTCATCTCCTTCTGCCCTCGCCTCCCTCGCCTCTTTCCTCCACCCCTCCCGTCGCCTCCCTCTTCCTTATCCTCGAGTCGTCCTTCTCTTCCCCCCCCTCTTCCTCCCCTCCCCTCCGCCCTTCCTCCGTGTACCAACACTATGCTAACCTCTGCCCCCTTTTCGCAGCGTCACATCCATCATCTTCTGCATCGCGCTGAGCGAGTACGACCAGGTGCTCGAGGAGGAGCGGAGGGTTGTAAGTTGGCTTGTTTGGTCCTTCCTTTTTGTTCCCTTCTACTTTTTGGATTTTGGACTTGGATGGATTTTGTGGGGGATTTGGGTGGGTGAGGCACGGGCGGGTGGCGCTGCGCCGTGGCGGGCGTGGGGTGGCATGGCGATCTGCGTTTCGCATCGCACATGCAGTCTGTCGTCTCGTCGGTCGGTAGGCATAGGTGGGGCACGGGCTCGTGGTGGGCGGCGTGACGATGTGCGTCGTTGCGCGCGCAGCCTTCGTCTCGTCGGTGGAGAAGTCGGGAGGGGGCTCTCATCATCGTGCTCGGCGTTTTCGTTTTCACCAGTCGTGCTTGCGTGTGGTGTGCGGTGCGGTGTGTGTAAGTGGATATGAGGGAGCGGGAGTGGGGGCCTCGGATTGGCGGGGCGGGGCGGGCCGTCGATGGGGGCGCCAGATCGGCGTGTCGTCACTCGCATCGGGCATCGCAGACTGCTGGGTGGGAGAGGGAGGTGTGAGACGGCGCGCCGATGTCGACCATCTCTTGGCGCGGGGAGTGCGACGAGGCGAGGCGAGGTGCGTGCATAGATGGTAGTTGTCCTGATACGGCTGGCGTTTATAGCGCTGGCGAGCGGGACGGCGGACGAGGAGCACGGGAGACGCATGGTTCTCGGGCTGTCAGAGAGGAGAAGGGGAGGGGAGGTGCTGGTGCCCAGGTTTCTTGTTCCTCCAGGGCAGTGCAGGGCAGCAGAAGCGTGGAGTTGTGGGGTGCGCCCGTGGACGGCAGCCGCACATGCGAACGCGCTGGGTGCTGGGCGTCGCTTGGCTTTTGCTTTTGCGTTTGCTTCATCCCCACCTTTCCTCTCATTAACCCTTCCTCCCGCTCACTAACTCGTCCATTGGCAGAAACGCATGCGCGAATCGCTCTACCTCTTCGAGTCTGTCATCAACTCGCGCTGGCTCCTCCGCACGAGCGTGATATTGTTCCTGAACAAGATCGATGTGTTTAAGCGGAAGTTGCCCAAGGTGAGCGTCGTTTTCGTGTTTGTTTGTGAAGGTAAAGCAAGGGAGGGAGGAAGGGTGGGGGTGGCGATGCGGGATGAAGGGAGAGGAGGAGAGGAGCGGTGCGGCACGACAGTGGAGGGAGAAGAGACGGAGAGACCAGACCAGAGACCGCGCGCGCGAGATGGAGATAAAGATGTGTCGCGCCCCATAGGATGGAGAGCACCTGCTCCGGGGCTGAGGCCCGCGTGGGGGCGGTTGCAGACTGTGGTCGTTGTCGTCTGCGGATCTCTGCGGCGGCGAGGTCGGCAGTGGAGAGACCGTCAACGGCGCGAGGTGTCGACCACGGCGGCGGGGCAGTGGAATTGTCGGATGCATCCAGTCTATTGTGCCGGCCCCAGAAGCCGGGTTTGGGGTGTTTCGCTCCCCGATACGTGTGGTTGTCGAGGAGTGACGGCGTGCGGAGTATGTGCTATAGGGGTGCTGGTGAAGACGAAATGAGACGAGACGAGACAAGCCTCGTGTGTCTTCCTCCGTCTGCCGGCTCGGACCCCTCCGCGTTTGTGCTATTTCCTGCCCAAATGTGGAAGGAGGTGGAGATGCAGCAGCGGGGCGAACGCATGTGGAGATGACACGAGACGCCGCGACGTGTTCTCGAGCTCGTTGTGCGACTGAGGGTGGGGGGTGAACGTCACGAGAACTCTTCACGGAGTCTGGATCTCCCTCGCCGTGTTCTACGCTATGGACGTACGGGTCGGTGTGCAGCCCCATGGCTCCTCCCCTCCCCTCCCCTCCCTCCTCTTCTCTTACTTTCCTTCGCTTCCCCTTCCCATCAGGGATGAGGGCCTCAGACCGCGTCTTCCTCGGGCGGAGTTTCAGCTCTTAGACCCAGGTGGGTGTGGCGAGGCGTTGAAGCCGATCTTTGGCGGTCTTAGCGTTCCAGTGGGTACAGTGGGGGGGGAGGGGTTGAAGTGGACGTGCAGGCTTGTTTCACTAGAAGCGGGATGGCTCCCTCCTCAGTGAACAGGAGTTAAGTATGGTTGCTGAGAATAACGTAGTGGAGGTACATTACTACATAGCCAAGATATAAGTGAAATAAAATAAATCGCTGTACATGTATGCGAGTGGGACGGGACTGCCGCGGAGAGAGAGATTGTGTAGATGTGTCTCAAGAGCATGTCGGCCGTCGCACGGCGGGCGCGGGGCGCCTCGCCACCGCATCGCGCACCTGAGGAGTCACACATCATCGTCGGACGTCGCACATCCTCTCTCCTTTCCTTTGTCCTCATCATGGTACGCGCACGACCCCCAGGGGGCGCGCAGGCGCTTTAAAACGAGCCGCCCTTGTTCTCATCCCAGGTACACGGCCGCACGACAAGTGGGAAGTGGGCGACAGGGGGCGAGAAGTAAGGGAAACGAGAGGGGAAAGAAATGGGTCAACGATGAAGGGAAGGGTCCGAGGGAGGAGAGGCGAGGCGAGGAGGGAGACGACGAGACGAGAAGGCGCGGGATGGAGAGGGAGAGGGTACGGGGAAGGGACGAAAGACGAGGGAAAGAGGAGCACAGACTGCAACAGCATAACCAACGGCACGCTGAAAACCCCTACGTCTCCCGCGAGATCGCCGGCCCGCCGCTCATCGCGATGCTTAATCTACGAAAGTAAGGTGACGGCATTAGAAGAGCTGCCAAACAATAGGAGACAATGAGAAGGCGAGGGAGGGATAGATAGAGAAGGAAGGCAGACGCACCTGTTGTCGGAGACGGGCGTTCGAGTGTTCGAGCAGTTGAGGAAGGAGATAGATCGGACGGTGGAGGGCGAGAGATGAGGGAGAGGGAGCCGTGCGGAAGGACGAGGCAGAAAAGAATGAAGGGAGGCGCGTCGAAAAGGGAGTAGTCAAATACGCGCTCTGTACCGTTTCTTCGCCTCGACTGCTGTGCGAAACACGTTCCCCCGCACGCGCCCGCCGCCTGCCACCTGTGAATGCGGGTCAGCAGGGGAATGAATAAGCGCAAGCCGCACGTTCCCAACGATCTCCTTCCGACACAGCGGGAACGCCTTGATGATCGAGGGCCGGAACGCCTTGATGTCGCCGTCGCGAGGCGTCGGTGAGGTCTGGCGGAACTGAGCAAGGAATTCAATCAGCGCGAATTCAGTGCAGGATGTCAGCGCAGACATCAAGTCGCAAGCTCGAGCTGAGAGCCGGAGAAAGCCAGCCGGCCCACTTCCGGCTCCGCCACCGCGCATATGGGCTTGAGGCGCAGACGCAGCGGATCTCCCTAACCTCTACCCTGCCCTCCCTTCATGTAATACCAAGACGAAGACGAAAACCCGCCTTCAATCCCACAGACCCCGTCGGCATCCCCAAAACAGCATGATCAGCTCCACGATGTACTCCAGGGTGTGCGCGAAGAGAAGGGACGCGAGGTATGCGTCGTCGAGGAGGGTGTAGACTGTGCCGACCTTGGTGCATACGTCGACGAATGGAGAATAGAGTCCGGAGGGGAAGAGTTGCCAGAACGAGCGGTGGCGGAGTCCAGTGATGTATGCAAGTCGAAGGAACGATACGCAGGCGCGGGCGAGGAGTTACCAGTTCACGCTGGAAGGCAAAAGGCATTAGCTTGAGATAATGAAAGAAAACGGGATACAGCGCACATAGCGTCGCCGACAGCGGCAAGAAAACCAGAGAAAGAGCACGGAAACATACCTCGCCGCCGAATAGATAAACTTATTCTCCTTCCTCAACCAACGCACCAGCCTCCCATAGCGCCTCAATCCTCAGCCGTGCACTCAACGCCGTGACGACGGAGCGTTATAAGTCGGGTTTTTCGATGGAGGGCGGCGGGGAGGCCACCACTACAATGTAATGCTCGGCGAGCGCGAGATACGATTCTGTCTATGCTTTCGCGCTCCGTCGACAACGCATCTTGATCGATGCATGTGACTGACTGGTTGCCAAAGCGACCAAGCGATCTGCCAGTCAGTTCTTGCTCCTCACGTCCACCACAGTGCATAGGTCCTGCTGCACTCTGCGTCTCTAGCACTCGTCCGGTAATGGCTACCCAAGCCAATGAATCCCACACAATTAACAATTACTACATCCATGGTGCGCAATGAAATTGCCAATGTTATCATTATCACTTATCTTGCCCAGGTGGCACAGGGGGCGACGGTGGGGAGGGCAGCGTACAGGGCGGGGGCGGGGGTACTGGGGAGGGTCCCAATGTGTCCTTTGTGACTAATCTGTATGTTGGTTGATCCCCTTCCTGTCCCGTGTTTCTCAAGAGTGATAGCAGCAGCCAGCAAATTGATAGTGAGATTTCATAGAGAGAGATTGTATTATTTCATGAACCATGTTCAGCCCCAGAGCGCATAAAACTCATTGACTGGCTATCACCAATCAACTTTTTCCTCCGGCATGCAGATATTTCACAAGGGCGGCAGCCTGGAACTGGAGGGTGGTTGCTTGCAGATCCACACTTCCAAGCATGGGAATCTGGTTCAGGAAGGACTCTTTGGTGTCATGGAATTCGTGCGTGTAGTACCTTCTCATCTATGTCTATGCTGATCCCTGAGGTGCAAAGCTGGTGCAGGAAAAACTGTCCTTGCGTGTGTCTATTCTCCCATCATTTTGCATCGACTGATGTTTACTGTCTAGATCAATGGTTGTTGATCATCTTAATGCAAAATTCAAGAACCCAGATACTGGTGTAGCTTGTATGTATCTGAACCACAAGGAAGCTGAGGATCAAACCCCAGCTATGCTGCTATCTGGACTCTGGAAACAATTGGTCCATGGCAGAAATATTGGCCCCCTACCAGAGGCACTGTATGAAAAGCACAAGGAGAAAAAGACTAAACCCTCACTAGATGAAGTTTTCTCTGTGCTTCAGCAGGTCATCACAGAGTTTTCACAGGTTTACATTGTGCTGGATGCCATGGATGAATATCCAGGGGTGCAGCGACAGATCCTACTCAAGTGTCTTGTGAAGATGGGACCCACAGCCAACCTGATGATAACATCACGTCCTCATATCACTCTAGATCTGTCTCTGCCAAATCTCACCACTTTGGAGATCAGTGCAAATGAGGCTGATATCAGGAGCTATGTGGATGCTCAAATCGAGATGTCATCATGCCTCACAAGACATGTTGAAAGCACAGTCCGTTTACGAGAGGAAATTCACTCAAGAATCACTTGCTCTGTAAAAGGAATGTAAGTGTCAATGATTGCTGAGAATAATGACACACAAACAATCCACTACTAGGTTCCTACTTGCCAAGCTCCACATTGGATCTCTCACCACAAAAAGCACTGTGAAGAAGGTTCAAGAGGCTCTAGAAGTTTTGCCAACAGCCCTCAATGCCAGCTATGATGATGTGATGAAACAAATTGAGGAACAGAATGAAGATGAAAAAAAAACTGCTCATTCAGTTCTCACTTGGGTTGTAAATGGGAAGAGGCCATTAACAGTTGTTGAACTGCAAACAGCTCTAGCCATTGAACCAGGGTCAAAGTCACTTGACAAGGACAATATTTTGGCTGTGGAGACTATCTTGTCTGTCTGTGCTGGCCTGGTCATTGTTGATCAGCATTCTGTGGTGCGACTTGTTCACTACACCACACAGGAATATTTGGACAATATTCAGGCTCAGAAATTTCCAAATGCCCAGACAGAAATAGCCTGCTCACTGCTCACATACCTGGCTTTTGATGAAGTTCGCTCACTGAAGTGGGCTCACCCCAGATCAGGTGTTGGCCACCTCTCTCTCGTCCAGTGCTCGCAGAGTTATTGCCTCACACATGCAGCTGGTCCTCCTGAGGGTCGATTGAGAGACATGCTCCTAGAATTCCTTGCTTGGGCTACTCAGGTCTGTCAGTATAGGTCACTACCATGGCACTCACCACCATGGAATTATAATGATTGGCCATCAAAACGGTCAGCCTTGTGGATTGCCACAGCAGCTAACCTGGTACACACCTCAAAATTCCTTCTCCAAGAGGTAACAGGCTTGTATCAGTTGAACAACAAAGAAATCATTGTAGCATCATTTTATAGGCACCTTGGGATGGTCCAACTGCTCATTGAACATGGTGCCAAAGTGAATGCAGAAGGTGGAAAATATGGCAGCGCACTGCAAGCAGCATCATATGCAGGCCATATTGACATGGTCCAGCTGCTCATTAAACATGGTGCCAATGTGAATGTAGAAGGTGGAGGATATGGCAGTGCACTGCAGGCAGCATCATCTCAAGGCCACATATTGACATTGTCCAGCTGCTCATTGAACATGCTGCCAATGTGAATGCAAAAGATGGTTTTTCTGGCAGCGCACTGCAGGCAGCATCATCTCGAGGCCGCATTGACATTGTCCAGCTGCTCATTGGACATGGTGCCAATGTGAATGCAAAAGGTAGTTCATATGGCAGCGCACTGCAGGCAGCATTATCTCAAGGCTACATTGTCATTGTCCAGCTGCTCATTGAACATGGTGCCAATGTGGATGCAGAAGTTGGAGAATATGGCAGTGCACTGCAGGCAGCATCATATGCAGGCCACATTGATAATGTCCAGCTGCTCATTGAACATGGTGCCAATGTGAATGCAAAAGGTGGTTTTTCTGGCAGCGCACTGCAGGCAGCGTCATCTCGAGGCCACATTGACATTGTTCAACTGCTCATTGAACATGGTGCCAATGTGAATGCAAAAGGTAGTTTATATGGCAGCGCACTGGAGGCAGCATTATCTCAAGGCCACATTGACATTGTCCAGCTGCTCATTGAACATGGTGCCAATGTGAATGCAGAAGTTGGAGAATATGGCAGTGCACTGCAGGCAGCATCATCTGAAGGCCACATTGACAATGTCCAGCTGCTCATTGAACATGATGCCAATGTGAATGCAGAAGGTGGAAAATATGGCAGCGCACTGCAGGCAGCATCATATGCAGGCCACATTGTCATTGTCCAGCTGCTCATTGAACATGGTGCCAATGTGAATGCAGAAGGTGGAGGATATGGCAGCGCACTGCAGGCAGCATCATCTCAAGGCCACATTGACATTGTCCAACTGCTCATTGAACATGGTGTCAATGTGAAGGCAAAAGGTGGCTTTTATGGCAGTGCACTGCAGGCAGCATCATATAAAGGCCACAATGACATTGTCCAGCTGCTCATTGAACATGGCAAGATGGAGAAGGACAATGGGAAGAAGAGGGGATTCAGGAAACTGTGGCAGCACACTGTTGGCAGCATCATCTAAAAGCCAATGTCCAGTGTGGAAGGGGGGTATGCCCAGCCTGGAGGTTCTTGGAATGGGTCGGTAGTCTGTCTAGTGGTTGAGCAAATGATGGAAATAAAATATAGTACTTGGTTCCAAGCCGTAGAGTGCGAAATGAGCGAAGAAAGAGAGTAAAAAGGTCCAACAATGCTGTGTGAAGAGAACAAGATCGTGAGTTGTGTATTTTGGGGTTTGGGTGGCTAAACAGCCCATTGGAAACATTACAAGAGTAGGGGGCGAGGCTTTCTGGTGGTACCTCTGGGCGAGAGCCCTGCACTAGCCGTGATAATGGTGGTATGAGTGTCAGATTGCATGGTGGGTCCATGTTCACAGTACAAGCAACAACGTAACTAGAAATGAAAATAGCAACGTGATACAGCTGACATATAAGGATGGTGGGATTTAACTTATGGCTCAATACCACACTAAACCGATACAAGTTCTATTAATTAAGAACGCGTGGCGGACAGAGTGGGAGCAAGTTAAGTTGCCCCGCTCGTCCGCATCACAACAACTATATACAACAAGATGGGATCAAGTGATGGTAACGAAATAGTCCAGATGGGAAGTAATGAGTAAGTGGTAATAGAGTAAACAGGCCCGGCATAGCCGGGCGTGGCGGGTATGCATATCCCTAACACCCTCCCCCCTTGGGCGAGCTTGCGAGCCCTGCGTCTCTACCCTTCGGTGTTGGTCGTGGATGCAGCCGACGGCGTAGGTGGACCCCCTATAATCTCGCCATTCTCGTCGACACCAAGATCGATCGTGTAGGCGGGGAATATCGGGTAAAAGGTGTCCACGCCTTCTCGGATGGCACCGTGTTGTAGCGACGTCCACATGTTGTCTGCGGCTAACGTAGTGAGGGCTAAGTCTTCTGCCGAACGAGGCCATTCATTGCTGAACTGCTGGCATTCCAAGTCAGCGCTGTGGAGGAATGAATTGCAGCGCGCGCAGGAGAACAACTCGAGGGCGAGTACCGCGGCCGAGCCTGCCAGCACGCCATGCTGGATGAACCACGCCACTACATGCGACCATCTGAGGGAGGAGGTCTTGAACGGATAATGTTCCAGGGGCAAGTCGTCCGGAGGGTACTGGCCCAGCGTAACGTAGTGGTCAAAGTATCTGGGGACCGAGAATATTAAGGTCGCCTTCCACAAGAACGCGTTGCGGTCTAACGCCTTGAGTTCGCCCTGAGTGGGTGCGAGTGCGTTGAGCGTGAGCCACGCCGTGATGTCCGTCGTGAGTGGGGGGGCCGCTGACAGCAGCGCTACGGAGTTATCGCGAGACGCGCGCATCCCGATAGGCCAGTGCGTGGATGGCACGTCCCGGTACCACCGAACTGCGTCGCGGAGCGTGGCGGTGGTGACGTCCTGACCCGGGTGCCCTTCGCTGGAGATTCTGGCAGGTGCACGCAGGTCTTGATGTCGCTGTTTGGTACCGCCACTCCGAGGTAGGCGCGTGGTTCCGAGCCGTGTGTGTCGGTTTCCTCGTCCGCTCGGGGCATGGCGACCTCCTCGTCCTGCGTCAGCTTGGCCGGGGCGACATGGGTCTCGGGAGGTGGTCCCTCATGTAGCGCCAGGCCGTTGCCTGGCATGTGGCCCGCGTTGGCGACCTTGCTGCGTGGGACTCGCACACCCTCCGTCACACCCTTGTATCGGCTGATTACCTGGCTCTGGTACTGGAGTAAGGTGACACCGCCGATAGAGCGGCATACGGTGGGGTCGCGTAGGCCTGTGATGACCCATTTGAGGTACTCCATCGTGTGCGCGTTGCCGTGGTGTACCCAGTGGCACAGGTTCACTGCCTCATCGAACGTGGTGACGGGTTGCGCTTCAGCCCATACGCCCATGCGGTCCTTCATCAGTGCCATCCCTGTCCGGGGAATGGGCGTTGCGCTCGCGATCGCCTGTGCATGGCGTTGGGCCTCGTTCTCAGCGTATCTGGAGGGGCAGCTGATGCCTGTGTTGATTCCCTGACAGGTGTCTTCCTCGCCGGCGAGATGGGGCGGGAACACAGGGTGGCCCGCTTGGGTCTTGACCGCCAGTGACGTGGAGGGAAGGAGTGGTGATCTGGCGCCGGTGGCTCCTCGTGGGGTGATGGTTCCCAGAGCCGCGCGGCGCAGTTGGTCCTCGCGTGTGTCTGGACGGCGCGTGGTGCAGCCGCGTCCCGCGCCCTGGTCGTAAGGTAGGAGACATCCACTTACAGTAAATGTCACGTGGTCAGCGTGACAGCGTCCAAATCGGGGTAATTTATCGAGAAAAAGCTCCCAAATAATGAGCACGCCCCTCCGAGAAAATCGGCTCCATGAATTTGTTGCAAAAGTAGGTAGGAGTTAGTATGAATCAACGGATCTAGAAAGAATTCTGTGTGAATTGAGGAGAAGCCGAATTTGTGCTGTAATTACCCAAAAACGCGCTACTTCTCCATCTTAACACGTCCCATTGCCCGCTAAAGCCCACCACTATGCCTGCGAAGGCAAAGCACCTACGGACGCGTGCTGGGAACTTTCTAAAGCGCGTCATAAATAGTCTTTCCCCACGGAAGAGGAGGAAGACATCGCGGGATAATGACCTTGAAGAAGGTATCTCCACTGTGAGTCTGCACCATTCACGCGTCAAAACACGCGCGTTAACATGCTCCAAATTAGGGGAAGGACTCGACATCTCCCTCGGCAATCTCTATTGATCCTCCATTGACAGATCCCATTGACGTGTTGTCCTTGGCACTCGGCCATTCTCCGGCCTCACACGGCAGCTTCATTTACCAGACGTCCTCTCCGTCGGCTGCCTCTGCTGGCCCACCATCCACAGATCCCATTGATGATGTATTTGTGGCTTCTGGCCATTTTCCAGTTCCCTACGGCACTTTTTTCTATCAGAATTCATGTCCCGAAATCCCAACGGCTGCGCCGGCACAGACCTATCATGAGTTCACGTTACGCCCTCCTTGCAATCATTCACATGCCGTTACCATTGAGGAAGTGCCGGATGAGGATGACATTTCTTATCTTGCATCTCGTCACCCCAATATTTCGACCGACAGTCTGGATTCCGTGGATCCAGAAGTACCAGATCCCGAAGCAGAGGCATTCAAAGAAGCTGCTGCTGCTGATACCCCCACTCAAAACGCGTACGCGAACATTTTGGATCCATATATGGCCCCTGGGAAACTTTGTGAAGCACCCACAGTTGTCGCTGCCGCTACTGCTGCTAAAGATCTTGCTGCACTTCTTCGAGGAGAAAAGCGCAGAGAAAATTCGGCTGGCTACAAAAATCCGGATATAGATCCATTGGTTCGCAAGCGTTTGGAAGGCATGCAATTATTCTTGAACTGCTACACGAACCCCCATTCCCTCTCCTATTCCCATTGGGGTGCTTCTGCACTGCAGACTGCTGTGGCCCTTGGGCATGGCAGATACTGTGTCAGAACACTCTGTAAATTGGCAAGACAATACATTCATGATCGCTCCATTCTTCCCGTTAATCCCTTCGGAGATTGGAACGAATCACTGCTTGTCAACGAGGGTTTAGCGACAGACATCAATCTCTACCTCCTGGAGATAGGGAACACGATCACGGCTGAAAAAGTGATGCTGTTCATCAACCGGGAGGATGTGAGGCAGAAACACGACATCACCCGGACGATCAGTGTTCGCACGGCCCGTCGATACCTGCACGCCCTTGGTTATAGGTACACTGAGCTGAAGAAAGGTCAGTACACCGACGGCCATGAGCGCGCAGATGTTGTCTACCACCGAGATCACAAATACATCCCCAAAATCAAAAAACTCCAGCAGAGGATGCATTGTTATTCACGAGACGGTCTTCCGGAGTTCGGACCTCACCCACAGGGCAAGCGCGTGATTATATGGTATCACGACGAGTCAATCTTCTACGCACACGATCGCAAGCGCAAAAGTTGGTACCACAAAGATGCCTCAAAGCTTCACAAAAAGACGGCATCTCTCTTGTGGTCTCGGACTTCGTCTCCCAGGATTTTGGTTGGTCGCCGAAATCACTCGATGGTAAACGCACAGCTCGGAAGTACTTGAAACCTAGGAAGAATCATGATGGCTACTGCACCTCCGAAGACGTTGTCCAGCAGGCTGACGAGCTCATGGACATTTTGCAGGAAGTTTATCCGGACTATGAGCATGTCCTCGTGTACGACAACACGACTACTCACACGAAAGGGCCCGATGGCGCTCTCTCCGCATGAAAAATGCCGAAATTCCCCACACTTACCAACAACTTCCTTGTTTCGGTTAACACTCGCGACGCCGATGGGAAGTTGATGTACACATCAAAGGGTCATCTGAAGAAAACACAGGTTCCCATGCACGGCGCCGAATTCAATGGGCAGCCGCAGTCACTGTATTTTCCGGAGGGTCATGCACGTGCGGGGATATTCAAGGGTATGAAGGTGATTTTGGAGGAACGGGGACTGGGTCACATTGCCCAGAAGAAGGCAGAGTGTAAGGGCTTCAAGTGCCCCCCACTGGCTACTGACTGCTGTTGTCGCTGGGCGCTGTTCACTCAGCCTGATTTTGCCGAGGTGGAATCTGTCTTGGAGACAGCATGCAACTCCCGCGGATTTTCAGTATTGTTTTTGCCGAAGTTCCACTGCGAGCTCAATTTTATTGAGCAGTGCTGGGGGTATGCAAAGCGGATCTACCGCTTCTTCCCTGAGTCATCTCGAGAAGAGGATTTGGATCGCAACGTTTGTGAGGCCCTGGACTCGGTACCTCTCGAAATGATGCGCCGGTAACTGTCTTCAATTTCCCAGTCCACCGCAAACATTGATCTTTGATCTCAGATTCGCAAATTGTTTGATGAAGTTTGTTGATGCTTACCAGAAAGGCCTCAATGGACGGCAGGCAGCCTGGACAGCTCGAAAGTATCGGGGGCACCGTGTCCTCCCGGAATGGATTTTGGAGGAGCTTGAACGCGAAGGTATCTTGTAAATTACTCTGAAATCTTGTTGTATATGTTTTGCTGTATCTTGTAGCCATAGCCTTATCTTGTAGCCCTTACTGCACATTTTTGAACTCATCTGCCGAGCAATTGACAATGGTTTTTATCTTGCAAGGACATCTCCTCTCTCAGATTTTCAACATAGACCAAGACATTTTTTTCAGGGCATCTTGAGAAGCATTCAAATGATTTCATGGAAGGGATTGTCTCTACGTGCTCTACTGCAGGTATGCGACCTTTTTCTCTCTATTTTCACCTAATCCGGAAGCCATCAGTCACGAAATGTCACCACACGTGACGTTTACCGTAAGTAGATGTCCCCTACCTTAGCCCCAGTGCGGGCGCTCAGTCCTCGTCGCGCCCTGGTAGTCCCTTTGGTTGTGGTATCGCCCCGGCGTCGGAGATCGCTGGCATGGTGGCCACGCGGGTCGTCTGTCGGTGGTGGCCTCGCAGTGCCGATCATAGCTCGGGCTGCGCTGGTATCCCGACGAATCCTGCCGGGATCGTGGCTGTGGGGAGGAGCCCCTGCTTGATGCTGACGAGCTCGTGTACGAGCGCGGTGGGGAGCGACTACAGCCGCAACCGTTGTGTTCGTACCCCTCTGTTCGCCGACTACGTACGTGGAATAGCTCTTCGACCATAGCGTGGCCGGCCTCGCGTAGGACTTCCTGTTGCAAGTTCATCGTGTTGGGGTGGGTGGGGTGGAAGAGATATTGTTTTTGAAAAGAGTGCGGTACCATAGTGAAGAAGTTATAAGCAGAATCCGATCCGGGGGTATCTTTTTTGGACAGCATGGTGCTTGGGGATCGACACGATCCGGTGATCCAGGTTCATGGATCGATCACGTGGTAGGTCTTGCCACCACGTAACACCCATCGCTTCATAGAACTGGTCCAGCGCGAAGCAATTCTCGAGGTTTTTAGGTGGTTCCCAAGTGTAATCCCCAGCCGTCCATTTTACGTGGAATTTCACGGTTCGAGCACCTGTCCATTGGTGGGTTAGAATCTCGTTGACGAACCATTCTTGGTCGTCTGGCATCCCGAAGTCATAGAAGCGGCTCGCCTCTCGACTGGGAAAGATGCTCTCGTCGTTGAGTTCATGGGGTCATAAAAGTGAGGAGTGGAAGGTGGAGTGGTTGCGGTGGTGTCGCAGGTCGTCTGACAACTCCAGCGTATATGTGGATTTGTCCGGGTTGCTTGTGGTCACTGCAAATGGCCCAATGAACTTCGGTGCTAGCTTGCGTGCTCTGCCCTTCGGGAGATTCAAGTTCTTGGTTGACAAGTATACTTTCGAGCCTACATCGTAGGGGATTTCCGCACTTCGATGTTTGTTGGATTGGACTGTGGAGCGCACTCGGGCAGCAATGATATTGTTGTGAGCAATTGCGAGGTTCCCAAGAGCTCTGTCTACAAATTCCTTCACTCCGGGTAGGTGAGTTGGCTTGTCTGCGATGTTCGCGAGGCGGGGGACGTAGCCGTAGTTCAGTTCAAATGGTGCAAATCCCGTAGAGGCACTGATGCTGGAATTAATTGCGAATTCAGTCATCGGGATGTGATAAACCCAGTCTCACTGCGTGGGGTCCACAGTAGCCCTTAGTATCTGGGTGACATTCCGAATCGCCCTCTCCGATGCCCCATCAGTTTGGGGGTGAAACGAGGTGGACATCAGCAGGCGGGTTCCCGTGAGTCGGTGTAATTCTTGCCAGAACTTGGACGTGAACTTCGAGTCGCAGTCCGATATGATTGAGGATGCCATCCTGTGCAGCCGGACTATATCCCGAAGGAATATCCACACGACATCAGAGCTGGTGTCCATTACGCGCATCGGGCTGAGGGCCACCATACTGGTGAGGCGGCATATCACTACAAGTAAGTAGTTATATCCCATGCAACTCGGGAATGGTCCTACAAAGTCCATCTCAACCGAATCCCAGGGATGGTGAGGGATGGGCATTGGGTGAAGCAGTCCGGCAGGGCTTTGGGTAGTAGACTTGCTGGTCTTGCAAGTGCCACACCAGTTGCAGAAGTCTGCAACGTCACGTCCTAGCCTTGGTCACCAATACCATCAGCGCACGTATTCGGAAGTGCGGAGTTCCCCGTAATGTCCTAGTGTCTGGTGGGACTGGTCCAATATGTACTCGGTCATCATACGCTGTCTGTTTGGGCGCACTACCCTAGGGATGCAAAGCACCTTGTCCCCTAGGTGGTTCTTGTAGCAGATCAGGCCATTGTGGACGTCAAACTGGGGAAAATCTTGTGGCTTATCCATGACGTGTTTGAATACCGAGTCCGCCTGGTAGGAAATTTTGATGTCTTGGATGAACTGAGGGTCCCCTTCCACTGAGGTGTCGAGCGCAGGGCTGCGTTTAGCCCGTCCAACAGGGAGATGGCAGAAGTGTTGAATCCCTCTTGGGCCAGCTTCTCAGCGTGCTTTTCTAGCTCTAGAGCTTCAATGATACGATCCTCTTGGGCTTCGAGTATTCGGCGAGCTCTCAGCGCGGGGCCCTTGTTAGCAAGCTCTGCTGTGCATAGCAGGCTCATGTCCTCTAGGTCAGGATCCAGGCGCACGTCCGCATTTACGAATGCCTCAGGCGGGTAAGTGTCGGCAGCATCGTCGTTGTGCTCATAAAGGCGGGAGAGGCAGTCTGCGACCTTGTTTTGTACGCCCTCGACATGTTGTATATCAAAGTCAAATCGGGATAAGTACTCATCCCAGCGGACTAGGCGGCTATTGGTCCCAGATCGAGCCGTAGTTTTGATGCTGGCGAGGGCCTTGTGGTCGGAGGCGATAATGAACTTCCTCCCTATCAGCCGATCCTCCCACTTCATCAACGACTTGATTATGGCCAAGGCTTCCTGTTTGTATGTCTTGTACGATCGCTGGGCGTGAGTAAACTTTTTAGACATGAAGCCTGCGGGGCGACATGTCCTCCAGTCCTTCCCTTGTCCGTAGACCGCTCCAATACCCACTCCTGACGCTTCGCAAATCACCCAAATAGGATCGGGGTTTGCGGGGTCAATTGGCTTGAGTATGGGGGTTTTGCGAACTATGGCCTTAATTCGGTTGAGGCAGAGTTGGTGGAAAGGGCACCAAACGAATCCCATCCCTCCCCGGCAGATGCTTTCCAGAGGGGAGGTAAAATGGGCTACATCCAGTAGGAAGTGAGCCAAGTACTGTATAAGTCCGAGGAGCCGTTGGACTTTGTTGAGTGATCGAGGTGTCCGCCACTCGAGGACCTGAGTCAGCTTATCGTCGTCGGCGTGCAAGCCCTTGTCGTCGATGCAGTGGCCTAGACAGTCCATGCTAGTGGAGTAAATGTCGCACTTCTTGGGGCTCAGGTACATTCGCTGTTCCCTTAGCCGTCCGAAGACTAGGGCAAGGTGTCGCTCATGGTCGTCCACAGATTTTGAGAATATGAAGATGTCGTCCAAATAGATGTGTACAAGTCCCCTACCACGTCCCGGAAGATCCAAGTCATGAGTCTTTGGAACGTGGCAGGGGCGTTGCAATCACCTTGTTGCATGACATGGGAGAATGCGGTTCCAAAGGGCGTGGCAAAAGCCGTCTTCCAGATGTCTCCAGCTGAGATGCGTATTTATTCATAGGCGTCGGACATGTCGATCTTGGAGCGAAATCGTGCATGAGCAACATCCATCCTAATGGTGTCCTGATCCGGGAATAGAGTCACATCCTTCACGGTGTTGTCGTTGCGCTGGCGGGCGTCGACCACCGTACGAAGTCCGTTGTCCTTCTTGGGCAAGCACAGCAAAGGAGCGGCTTGGGAGGCGGGGGCCATCTCCCACCAGCCGGCGTCCATGTACCGCTTCATCTTCTCCCGCAACAGGGGTCGGAGGGCCTCAGGGCAGTGCGGCATATGGAAATTGTAGACAAGATCTTCATCCATGAGCTTGATTTCATGATTTATCATGCGGAACGGGGGCAATTCCAATGGGATGGGTCCCATAAGATCAGCGCAACTTTTGTACCATTGGGCGCAGAGGGGGTGAATGCGGTCCTCCATCTCTTCTCGATCTGCAGGCGGCTGTTCAGTGAGGATCCGGGCACTGTACAGCCAGACAGTGTCGATGGCTCCGTCCAGGGCGATCTCGTTTAGGTGAAATGGGTCGTATTCTCCTGTGCGTGATAGGGGAGCGAGGGAAGAGTGCGCCGAGACGCGGTTACGCGATCGTAAATCAGGCATACCAGCGTATTTCGCGCGGGAGTCATATGAGACTAGCTCGGGAACGATTGGGATAGAGAAGTGGATGGAGGGCTCATTGTCGCGGATCCTAAACATATGTTGGTAACTTTCCTCAGGCGGTTCATCCTCAGGAGTAGCGCTGGGAGTCTCAGGAGTGGTCTCAGGGTTGGCATGGCTGGGGTACAAGTGGTTGTATTCGAGCTCTGACAGTAAAGTGTAGGGACAGTGGTTAGGGAGAGTGGGAAGAGTAGGGCAGTCATCCTCTTCTAGTATCTGAATCCGAGAGTGCGGCGCTCTAGTCGAGCAAAAGGTAGTACAGGTGTTCTTTACAGGTGTATCGTCGGGGGTGATTTTCCGTCCTGCGGAATCATCCGAGGCAGGCAGATCTAGTCAGCCGGAAGGGGCGGGGCGCCTGGAGGAGTCCACATGCCGACTGGCTAGGAGAGACGCTTCCTCTAGAGTGGAGAGTGCCTTGATCACGCGATTGTTGGGGAACCGAATCTCGCGCGCTCCGAAGTCGAGCACGATCCCGTGCTTATTCATGAAGGGAGTGCCGATTACCCCATCGTATCGGTCCAAGTTGGCTTGATCAAAGTATACGTGTCCCCGAATGCCGCCTAAATTAACTGGTGGTCTCGTTCCATAATTAATCTTTGAGCAGCTACCCACGCACCCGAGTTGGAGGGTGACCTGCTCATCCAGAGGGATGCTCTTGCAGTTGGTGGCGCGGGCGAATTCGGGGGTGATGGAGTCTATGTTGCTCCCCAAATCGAAGAGCATATAAGCCAATGTGCCATTAATTTCCAATTGGGCCGAGAGGCAGGCGATATCCTTGCGGAGTCGGGAGGGTTGAGCTGTGTCATAGATGGTCTTGCAGTTGACATTAGAAAGGTGCTCCACGTGCTGGGCGAGCATCTGGATCCTGAATCCTGGCTTCGCCGATACGTCGTCCTGGTCAGGGTCGAGTGAAGCCAGTCGCTCGTGGAACGCTTCCCCGGGAAGAAGACGTGGGGAGGTGTCGCGGTACCCCCGTCTATCGTGTATGGGAGTCTCGAGCTCAGCCCAGGACGTCACTGTCTGGATGTGGCGGGGTTGAATTCCCTGCTTGGCGTTGCGCTTGGCGATAGCAAGGTCCATAGCTTTGCGATGCTTGCGGTGGAACACCGCGCTCAGGTAGTGGTCGGCTGGTGGTTCTTGGATCCGAATGTACAGGTTGCCACGGTGGTCGACGAAGGTGAGATGCTGTTCCGCCTCGCCGCCGATTAGCATGACCACAGATTGTAGTATGCACTCGTTGTCGGGGCGTGGTTCCGGTGTTTCCCGCACGTGCTGATAAATGACGTACTCGTCGGAGTGCAGAGTTGCGTGGCTACTTCCTCCTCGGAATCATGACTGGTGGATGGCTTCTCATTTTCCTCAAATTGTGTCTCATAATTCAAGCCCTTAGTACCAGGGCCCGTGTGCCGGTTGCACCGATGTTGGGCCGATGGTACGTGGTGCTCTTCGAGGCCTCGGAGAGTCCTCTCTCGTTCGAGGGCGAGGTTCCTTTCTCGGGATTTCAAGCGGGTGATCTGCATTTGGAGGGCGATGGGGGTCTGCCCGATGGCGGCGAATTCCTCCTCGGCAATGAGTACGCTGGGGCAGTCCGTAGGTAAGTGCAGGAGGCTATGGTACTGTTCAGGGGTGCTTTCCACTGCCTTCATGGCCCCGAGTCTGGCGGGGGTACCGTCCACAGTGTAGGGTCCCTGCACCGGGTCTTCGAACAGCTCGCTGTTGGGGGAGGAGAGGGTCTCCCAGAGACAATCTTCTGTTGATGATCCCTCTACGCCTCCGTCGTCCGGGCTCTCGGTGTAACTGGGGGGCGGACTGGGTGACGCCGGCACAGTCTCCTCATCGGGAGAGCTGTTAACCTCGGCCTCATCGTCGCTTTCAGACGACAAGGATTCGAAGTCTGAAATGTACACAAGTGGTAGCGCCTGGGGGTCACGCACCGGTCCCTCTAGTCGCTCATGTAGCCCCGATCTCAGGCTGTGCTCGTAGCGCAGTCGGGTGAGATATCGCTCGCGGCGGTATTCTGCCCGGGATGCCATGCGGATGAAGTCGGCGGTCGCGTGTACCAGCGCTTCTAACATCTCGCCCGTGGTCTCGATAATGGCCCAAAAAGGAAATTCCTGATACAATCCAATAGTCCAGGCTAAGATCATGTCCCCCACCTTCTGCATGGTCCACCACCAGCACAAACATCTAGTACATCAGCTCAGAGAGGTCAATATGGGGGCTACTCCCAGCTAACTTGGATAACTTTTGATAATTATGATGATTGGGTGTTCATATTGCCGGCTTTTCGAAAGTATTTTGCATTTTCTGCACTAATGACAAGGTCTATCCCAAAATGGTAAACACCATCAGGTAGAGCACAACAGGAGCTACACCTTTTGGTTTTGATTTATTTTTAGATTTTTCATCTCTTCTACTCTTCCTGCGAGATGTGTACCCGTCTCAAGCACCTAAGGTTACTACAAATCCTAAGAAACTTGTCAGAGGGTAGTGTTTTGATCTCTTACATATTGACCTCTCTGAGCTGATGTACTAGATGTTTGTGCTGGTGGTGGACCATGCAAAAGGTGGGGGACATGGTCTTAGCCTGGACTACTGGATTGTATCAGGAATTTCCTTTTTGGGTTGGTGCAATTCATTTTGAGTGAAGAAGTGCAATAATTATTGAAAGTTATTGAAATTACCATGGGAAGCTCCGGCATGCACTACTAGGTGCTATAATTATCAAAAGCTATCAAAATTAGTGGGATAACCCCTCAGATGACCCTCAAGTCCCATAATTAGCAAAATTTATTGAAAATAGCCTGGGACTTACTCTATACCTCCCAAGTTGTCAAAAATTTCAAAAGGTATCAAAAGTTGTTGCCATAATTATTGCAGTGAGCACTAAACGATGAAATTTGCCAGTAACTACTGTGGGGATTAGGGGCCTAATCCCACCACTAATTACTGGTGATATCTGGGCTTTATAGGTGCCTTCCTCGCAGGGAAGCTCCTGTGCCTCGGTGAAAGCTTTGTGGGATGGGGCCCTCCTCAATACGCGCCCACTTTCGTGACTCCTGCGAGCACATCAAGGCTCGCTATCTGGGTCTTGAGGGTAGTGTGATGCATGTGCCATCTGTCGATGCAACTGAATGAGTACTCGCTGCTCTCACTGTTCTCTGTGCTCGCTGTCTTCACAGATTTATATGCAGATTGGATTGTAGAGTGAGTACTCTTGGTGCTTGGCTCCCATGCTGCTGATGGCTGCGATCTAGGCCTTTCCCACGATGCATGCGACACTAAATGTCAATCAGTGTGTATGTGCCGCCCTCATTGCTTGTGGTGTGCTGACAATTACTTAGCAGGTTCGGATTTGGGACCAGCCGAGTGTGCCATGCTGAAGACAGCGTCTAGCTCAAGAGGAACACGATGGACACGATGAAAGAGGGTATGTACTCATTTCAAGTGGGGAAAATGACTAATTTCTCTACACATCAGTAACCTTCACCACAGTACATCCGGCTCTTCCTCTACCCCCCTCCCCCTCACAGCTCCCTCAGCAAACGACCCACCCTTCAACCATATCTGTTTGCTCCTCAACGATTTGGCATAGGCTCTGACCTCATGTTGCAGCGCAACAACGGTGAGGCCAGCACAGCCAGGGCAAGCACATGGATGAGATACCAATTGGTGCTGTCCTGGTCGTCTGCAGCAGCGCATTGTCGGATGGCATATAGTGGAAGTGGCCAAATAGTGCAAACAGTGCAGTCCTCTTCAAAGTTGGTGGTGTCAAAGCGAAGCACACCATATTTCGACCAAATATTCACATAATGGGTAACGGAGGGTTGCGAACTGAAACAATTTTGGTCTATGTAACAGTAATTGTTCAAATATTGGGTGGCTGTGCAAGCATCTGAGCTCGGCCAACTGTGGGAATCTGGATGTGTAAGCAGTCTGTCAGGGGAACCATTTGTCCGGCCCTTTGTCCGGCCTCTCGTACAGCTCCGGATCGTCCGGACTGTCTGGCCCCCGATCGTCCGGAACCTCCTCCTGCACCTCGCCCCACCTCACCAGTGCCCGGAACCTCACCCTCCGTTCCTCTGGCCTCTGCTCCGGCCCTCGCCCGTCACTCACACTGGCATGTGTTATGCGACCAGGCCCGGGATCATTGCTGATCCTTTCAGACACGTGCTACTAGCTAGTACCTATTAGTTATAAACCTTCACCTAGCATGGGAATCCTCATCCTTTCTTCTCTTCGGATTCCCCCGCTAGGTGCGTAGTACTTGCGCTGTATTTAGTATAACCATTAATTCTCTTCGGATTCCCCACTAGTTTCTGCGTTCCCATGCCGAGCTAAGGTTGCCCTTACACAGTCGGATGACATCAGCAGGGTTGAAAGATATCAAAGCTACAGGAAATTTGCACCTACCTCATCTGTTTGTAACCAATCTCCTTCCTTGGCTTCTGTGACCTCAGGGAGCTACATGGAGGAAATGCCCTCCTCACCCTCTTTTTAAAATTAAGCCACCCTGTCTGAAGCCATTTCAAACTCTGCTCGTCAGTTGACACAGTTGTGCTCCGATATTACCCCGCCTGGCACCCCTTTAAACTCCACTATCGGCACCACCTGCCAGACCAAGAAGGGGACGCAAAGCTGTGAAGCAGCTGAGCAGCCGCTTGTAATTTCTACAGTAATGGCACCTTATACCTGCCAAAAACGGTCAAAATATATTATAATGCACCAAACAGTTCAAATTGATTCACATATTATGTGGGACACTAGCAAATAAGACATTTGACTTGCTGTAGAAACCTACCTCTATGGGTTTGGGGAGCAGCTTCCGCTCCACTGATTAGTATCAGCCACCATTTCAGCTGAACTACTCAAACACTAACTTTCAGACTTCCTGAAAGTGCCTCTTTTCGGGTTGTAACCTGAATATCTCAGCTCCGGTGATCACGCGAAACTGAGTTAGACACTGGTTGTTTCTTGGTGTTCTAAGTCGCAACTGAAATAATTAGTTTCTGGGTTAATGTCACAGTGGCCGAAATTCGGCCAGTGAAAAAAATGATTCCAGCCATGGCTTCAGACTTGAAATCTCACATGTCAATACACTCCAGTCTGCCCATCACAGGCTGGGACGCATACCCGGTTTTAATTGAAAACAGCGACTTTTTAATGCCATGAGTAAAAAAAATCCTCATGCAAGTAGTATTATTCTTGTACCATTCAACAAAACCCGGGACCAAACCCTTAAATCGTGAAGAACAATTTTTATATCATTCAGACTGCATCAGATATCGTCCCCAATAAATGTTTCCAAGGCATTAAGTTTACCATCCAACTCCTTTCTGGCCATAAACTCATAGACTTGGGCATCCCGTATTCCTAAATCTGGTGAGGTTGGCATTTTGTCTGCCATGTGTTCCAGGATTTTGGCGATGCTTTTAAATGATTCCTTCTTATGTAGAGATATTGTTTCTGAGCTTGAAGTGTGTTTCATTATTTCTGAGGCTTCGATAAGAGTGTCATGAAGAGGCACAGAGAATGATCCGATGAATTCTGGAGTGAGTCGCTTGTTCTCCTGTTCTTGTGGGGACCAATATCCCATGACAAGTACGGCATAACCAGTACAGCGCAACATTTGCACAAATTTATATAGTGCACCTGACACATCAAAGTCTAGGTCCTTCCAAACTTTGGACAACGCCACAAAGGTGAGGCCGAGGGTTCTTTCACGGTCATCTCGGAATCGATATCCAGATGATATCTTCCAAAGTTCAGAGAGGGCCCAGTTGTAATCTGTCGCTACTGACCATTCACCTCGAAGAAAGAATACGGTGATCCATGAGCAGAGTTCTTCCCTAATATGTGACTGCCAGACAGCAATGTTTCCAAGTGTGTGCCCCATCTTGATAGTCTTCTCAGCAAGGTTAGGATTGTTACAAGCAATTCGCATGAGAGAAGCCCACACATGATGGTCCTGCAGAATGCGTTGTAATTGAATATCCTGAAACCAATTTATGACATTGTTGTGGAGTAGAAGGTGGGCAGCATTTTTAGACATATCACCAGGTTTTGGCAGCACTCGTAAAAGAAGGTCAAGGTGTCTTTCCGTGGGAGGGGCATTACAATGAAGGAGGGCACTGAAAAGGCTAGCAACTTCAATCGTGGAATTTCTGTTAAACTCCCTTGTAGATCGGCTAACAAAATCCAGAGCATCGTGGATCCAACTGTGCTTACAATACTGATGTCCAGGATGAGTTCCAATACAATGGGAATGCCCATGGTAATCTGTTCCTGTCAGAACAACAGCTGCTAACATGACATCAAGCCATTGCTTATCTTTTGCCTGGACTAACTGGGAAAGAGAGTTGCAAAAGGAATATATTTGACATTGCCATTGCTGATAGGGGTTTAGGGGGTTTAGCCACACATCGCTTCCTTTGCTTGCTAATTGCCCTGTGATCTTTATGACTCTGGCGATGGTTGCCATGGTCCTGGTCTTGAGAAGATCTGCAGATAATAGAGTGTTGAAAAGGCTTTTTAACACCTGGATCTGGACAGTGCTGAAAAGAGTTAGCCTTGGATTTTCAGATTTGAACTATCTCACCTCTTATCCACCCAAGCCATGTCATGGATGCTGATACCAGAAAGAAAACTATTCACACAGAATAGATAATCTGTAAAACTCCTAGCATTCAAGATTGGAGTTGGATCTGTATTTTCAAATTGATCGAGAAAATATTTGAAGTTCTCGTCCTTCTCCGGGGTGTCCCGGTATCGGAGTGATGGGATAACTTGTAGAGCCCATTGCATGGTCACATCAGAGGTGAAAATCACATCGGGTTTCTCATTTAGAATGTGGGCCAAATTGTTCAGTTCAGGTTCCTTGTTGTAGGGGTCAAACCGAGGCAACTGTGTTTGGCTGGGAGGAAATTCATCTGCTTGGAGGCTCCATTGCAAAGCACAATACGCTCGTCCAAGACGAATGGCCTGTAGTGCCATGCCATCAAGAATTCTTACAGTGACAGTCCCACTGTTAAAGCATGATAGCAAACTATGGTGTAATTTGTTAAGCTGTGGCCTGAGGTCCATATTACTTGGCCATTGCAAGAGTAGAACCATTTCAGCTGCCAGACTGATCATATCTGGATCAGACGAAGTCTCTAGTACCCAGGCGACAGCAGGAACTTCGGGTGATGCCTCCGGGAATGGGCAGTCAAATACTGTGCCTGGTTTGCCTGTGTCGTGCGGATGAATCAAGTGATGAGGATGCGTGAAAATCCATCTGAAAAAAATCTTGAACTTCCTCCACAAAGTTGATCGGATGAACCGTGCCACAATAGATGGAGTCTGGAAAGGGGAACTTGGAAACAGCATGGCAGACACCAGAAAGAAAACATATGAAAGAAATCCAAAGCAGGTGAGAGAGATGACAATGATTTCGAGCACCAGGTGGATTGTTGAGAGATAGAATGAGAGTGCAAGGGAAAAGAGAAATAGTCCAAGCTGCAGGAGCAAAGGGACTACTTGCATGACTAGATCAAAATCCCATTTGCGTAGGCTGTCCACTTTCTGTTGTCGCCTGCAGCCACGTGCTGCAATGGACCCCCTCTCATCTACGGCAGAGTAATACATCAACCATTGCATGGCAAGGACTGCAAGCAGTGCGGCCAACAATGTCATGCCGAGGCTGAGGTAGAGCAAGCTTTGGGCAATGACAATGATGGCTGTTCCATTGGGCTGAAGTTCGGGTTGGATTTGAATGATGAATGCAGAATCTACAGCTGAGAAAAGACCGGCCTTGACATCCGACAAATTAGAGAGAGAAAACTTTCCAGAATGCAAGTGGTACACACAAAAACCAGATCTGTGTTCAAGTCGCTGCCGTAACGATCATTGATCTCTTTATCGTATTCATCTGCAAGGGTCTTGTATGCATTCCAAAATTCAGTCTTCTTGTCAGTTGCAGGTGGTTTTGGCTTCAAAGCTTCGACTGCTTGCTGGAGTCTTGGGACCATTAATGGATACATTAGTGGAAGCACGACAGGACACATACCTTTCAGTCTGTTCCTCTTGTTTTTTCGCTTGCTTCTGCTGATTCCGTACAAGATCAGAAAAACCCGTCTGCAGCGCTTGAAGCAATCTATTGTATTGTGTTAGAATCAGATCTCAAATTATAGTTCAAGTACCTGTCATTATCAGCTCTCTCCTCCTGTTTCTTGGCCTGCTCTTGCTGGTTCCTCATGAGGTCGGAAAAACCGGCTTGCAGCACTTGAATCAGTCTACATTCCTACTGTCAGGGTCATATGGCTAGTTGCGCTCTAGGTACTAAGTACCTCTCATTGCCAACTGGAGCTGAGTTGTGCGAAATCTGAGGGTCGGGGAGAGAGGTCATAGTCAAGGTGAGACGCTGGGAGAGCTTTCACGTTCAGCCTGTCACGGGGCACGAGCTGGAAGCAGTTTAATATGACACCATCTGACAGGTGTCTCAATGACAGCATGCTTCTTTTACGACAATAAAGCCTGTCTACGTTCCGGTGTGATCCGGACTCTCTATCGGAGTCATATGGCTAGCTGTGCTCATGTAGTACCTGGTGTTTTCAACTAGAGCTGAAATCTGAGTGTCGGGGGAAGAAAGGTTGAGCCACTGAGAGGGCTTTCACGTTCAGACTCTCACGGGGCACGAGATGGAGGCAGTTTAATGACACCATCTGACAGGTGTCTCGATGACAGCATGCTTCTTTTTATGACAATAGAGCCTGTCTACGTTCCGGTGTGATGCGGACTCTCCAGAGGTTTGAATCCTCTGGGAGAGAATTCTCCAGAGAATTTGATGAGAAACTTCTCCCATCAAATTCTCCAGAGACGGCAGATACATACCTACCGCCGAGGCTGTAAGCGAATGGGCGGAGTTACCATCAGTATCCGGTATACATCGATGGGATCAGTTCGTGACTGGTTCAATTCTGTTTTAGAGCACTACTCCTAAGTCCCATAATAGTAAGTATCTTCAAGTTTCATCCGTAAGTCAACGAGGTCAATAGGTTCATTTTAATGTTGCCAACCAATAAAATTGTCGTGTGAACAATGTTGCCTTGGATGTTAGAGGTTTATGCAAGGTCATGATATTGTCGGAATCCCGATAGTTTGTGCATTGGGAATTGGTGCACAGGTGACGAAAGGCTTTGACAAAGTATTAAATTGCCCCGCAGGGCCGCCCGGAGCGAAATTTTTGTCTTAAACTGGTGCGAACCTTTCGCATTGAGCCTTTGTGACCCTGTGACCTACGAAATTTTTCGTAGATTTTTGGGCTTGTGACCTGTGACCCTATGAATTGAAGGAAATCGAACAGTACCACTTCTTTGAAAGCAGCCCAGCATGTTTCAATCAAGCTGATATCTGAGACGCCTAAGGTGTGAGCTATGGCTTCTTGAATTCCAAGTGGAAGCACAGGAGGTGGCCTCCAGTTGTTGACCCATCACATGAGCTGTTCCTTTGTAAGGTATGCAACAGTGAAATGTCACCTACCCCATGTCACACGTCCATATATGGTTATAAACATGAAAACAAATCTATTAAATAATCCTCTGACTTGACTTGACTTGACTTGACTTGATTTCTATTAGGGCTGTATCTGGTCTTGTAGACTACGCAGCCGTACTTGCTAGAGTAAACTAGCTATGGAAATGTGAGTAAAACTACTTGGGGTTGTATGTATGAGTTTATAAGGGTGCTGAGTAATTGAGAGAGGGAGATAAAAAGTAAAAGTATATGCAGATGGGGAAAATTGTATCGATGAGATCGATGAGATTGACAGGGAGGTTGGGTGGGTATGTCTACTATGGGGTATCAATGAGGTTCGGGAATTTGGTATATATGAGGGGGAGAGATGTATTTATTAGTTGGTAAAGTATAGTAGAGAGAGAGAGGGAGGGAGAGAGAGAGGTAAAGAGAGAATGAAAGGGACACACTGAGACTATGGGTTGGTCGTGCGGAAGTGACCGGTTTTGTGGATGAACGTAACTGTGGCTTTGACACATTTTCCCAAATCTGGCTCCTAGGAATTGAGCGGATACCTATCCCTTAGAGGTTGCTCATGTCTGTTTGGGCAGAGACTGTGTACCAAATATCTAGATGCAGTTTGATTGGGAAGAATCCAAAAATGATGGCATTGTTCAGAAGATGCCATCACGCATTTGCTTGCGGTACTAAACTTGCATCTAGTCCGTCAAATGGAATCCTTTGAGGCTGATTATTTTTCAAAGGATGCCTAGCATCCTAATCTACAATTGCTAGGAGCCAGATTTTTTATTATATCCATTGAAATGTCTGTAGAGCTATCTTTGCATCATTTCTCCCGATTAGGACGCGTGACATGGGGTAGGTGATGTTTGACTGTCGCATACCTTAGGTGAATCGCAAGAACAGTGTCAAGCCGTGGAAATTCAGATCATTGAGCCTGAGAAAGCAAAGCAAAGCTACAGAGATATTTTGTAGACTCATTGTAGTACGATGAAGAGAAGGGTAAGATGTGGCAGCACATTTATACCGAGCTGGCTCGGATACAGAAACGTTCTTGTTGACATAAAGTTTGCCTGCATTTTCCCACCAATTCTACCTGCTTCATCATTTTTGTCTCCAGAGAGTTTCCGCTAATCACCGCATCAAAAAATTCTCTGGAGAATTCTCCAGAGAATTGTTCCCAACAGATTCATAGCTCTCGGACTCTCGATCGGAGTCATGTGGCTACTGTAGACTTTCGACCAAAGGTTCAGGTGATAGGTGACAGACCTTCGTGAACTGAACAATTTTGCCCTAGGTGACGGTGACTTTGCAATTTGGGGACCTAGATAGGCCAAAAAATTCAGTCCGGCAAATGCTGGACTGCCTTTTATAGTAATTTTCTGCTGATTGCCGAGGAATGAACAGGTTATTTCCGAGGAGAATCTCCAAGAAGCTGTTGACAGGTTCAAACTAATTGACCAGTTCTTCATACTTTACACATCATGAGCAATAGGGGCTAATTTGATGGCATTGGATAATTCAACATGGCCCTCTGGGCACCCCTGGAACCCGAGGACACCGGTACCCACACGCTTGGTTTCCAACTATGCCATTGACCATACTGGCCCACGTACTTCACATCTTCAATTTCAACTGCTACTGTCTCGGTCCAAAACTATATACATAACAAAATGCATATAACCCCGCAATGGAGACGGTGTAATGATCAGCACAGTGGCCCAAAACTCGCTCTCGAGGCGCTGGCCGTACTGTCCCACGTCCTTCACATCCTCAAATTCAACTGCTACCATCTCATGAATCAGCAGCACAAAAAAGGTGAAATACACGACAGATGATTGGGGCTCAATAATTTTGCATTTGGTGGTGGAAAAAACCAAATACAGGTCAGAAGCGAAAGCAGGTAGAGTCGAACATAGCAGATGGAGGACAACGGACAGAAAAGCAGAGCGCAACTCACCGTATTACCGAGTCTGAAGACCTTCAATTGGCCCAGAATGCTTGGAAGTTGGTGGTGTACGATGGCGAGATAGTAATCTGAAACAGCATCCATTTGATACAAGGAATAATCCCCAATAGTTTGTGCAAGGAAGTGAATGGAAAAAATCAATGGATCTGCAAGGAAGCTGTGTAAGCAAAGAGCAAAGAGGAGGCAAACGAAAACAGAATAACCTTCACCACCAACTAGATAATGGTGCTCTGCGTGGAGTGTCAGAGTGTGAATTTTGAATAGGCGAACACGCGAAAGGGAATGAGACACAGAGTCAACAAAGACTAAAAAGAACAAAAGGACAGAGATAGGGGGAATAAGACCCGTGACAGTCCGTTATGGCAAGGAGAGTCCATATGTATATCACGGAATGAAGGAAACCCACCGAATCTGGCATCAACAGTAGGCGCGAGTAGGATAACATGCAAGGATATTATTGACGTGCCCCTGCAAACCTGTCTGAGCATGAACGGAACGAAGCGAAGGGCAGTGTGAAATGGATGTACGCGAAGGTGAGAAGCACGCACAATTGTTGGAGATCAAAAACCGCCGCAGTATGAATTTCTGCAAAGAATTTTAACGAGCAGTGATGAAAGGAGAGAAAGAGGAGCAATGAAGAGCGGAGGAAAAAGAGCAGAGGGTAATGGGAGTGAAGAAATGACACATAATCCGTGGGGAGAAATAGATACACACGCCCACAAATCACAACCCCAAGCTCACCGAAGCCCGACGACGAGCAGCCTTGCTTCGTTCTATGGATTTGATGCGACGTCGGGATAAGCTTTGCGTGGGATCCAAGCGGGTGCAGGGCTGACAGGAGCAACGCCGAGAGCCATCGCGAAACTTTGGGGGAGTCAACAAGAATTTTAGAGTCATAGGTGCCCAGCCACGCACCTTCAATGAATGGGACTGAGTAGGAATGGGAAACCGTCAGCATATAGATTCTGGGCAGAAAACCACATACAAACGGCCCTTGTTATTACCCACGTGCCCGTGGCCCAGGTCAGAGCCATGCGTGACAAGTAGCTCGGGAAAGCAGATGCGATAGTATACCATGGTCTAAGACTCCTCCGCGACCTCAGGCCCGGCCGTTGTGCTCCATGGTGCCCTTTTTGGTAGAAAATGCGAAAAGTGGTTATTTGGGCTTTGAGCGGGTGAAAGGGCTTGAAGGAGGGCAAAATTTGGATTAGAGCGTGTCTGAAGGTCGCAAACATTGTTTGAGGTAACATCGAAACTCGAAGAGGGGCATCCGAAGGCGAGGAAGGAGAAGAGGATGATGGTGAAGGGAAAGACGTAAACTCGCGACCAGTCTGTTCCTACGCACCGATCACGAGGGCAAGAAGATCGGTGCGATTTGTAAAGATGAATCCTGAATGAAAATGTTAACGTGACCATCTGAAATCATATTCCGGAAAATCAGCAGCGACTTGATTTGCGTTTTAATTCCGAATTTGCACTCTGGAGATAGTGAACCTGCGACAGTCTCCCACAAGGTTTTATCAGGCGACCTCCCTTCAATGGGTGAGGGCCAGCCAGCCGAAAGCCCCCCAGCCTCATAGTGTATAACCGTAAACGGCCTGAGTGCTAGTATAATATATTGATTTCACATGATCAGCATCGTTACGTTTCACTGCAATTTGTTTGATCTGCATATTGTCATGCAGCAGATCAGACCAATTTCAGTTACGATGTTTCTTCTTTTTTTCGGACCTTGATGGTACCTTGACATCCCACCAGACCGATCTGCGGCATTTGACAATCTGCAGATCTGGCCAATTACAGTTGTTTCACCCATCGCATGCAGTTCCCGTCACATGGATCGCATTCAGTTGCATTGGAAATTATGCAGTGGGCACAGGTCCAACCATGTCTCATCTTGCAGGTCGTTGGAGTACACCAGAGATATGGGGGCAGACAGTCTTGCCAAGACATGAATGGATGGAGCTCTCTGCCTTTTGATTTTTGAACAGGTATACATTATCCAGTCCTATGTAGTCAGATCTACTAGCAATACATTTGCAGACTTTCTGGACGAAGGTGCGAGTCGGTGCCTGCGCGCAATTTCAGTGAGGATGTAATCTTCAAGCTGGTTGCATTGTTGAGCTAATTGGGAGATATTCTATGAAATGTGTTTGGACCATTACGTACACTATTCCGATTGGGAAACGGTATATTGCCATTTTTGGACAGCACTTTGAAGAAGCAACATTTTGAGTGAGGGGGACGAAACGGCACGTGTGGTAAAGCCAGAATGGGGTTATGCCCATATAAGGAAACTTTCAATTGCCATATTGGGACAGGATTTCCAAAAAGACTTTGCGGAGACCTGTAACCTAAAGGTTCCAGGAACATTTGATAACCATTATCCGAGTTTTATCGGTAATGATCGGAGGTAAGAGTGTGGACGGCAACCGGTTTCCGTAATTTTGATGGGCACGGATTTCCTTTTACAGTAGCTTTCATAATAGTGACCATTTGTGACTATCCGTGACTCTTGAGTGACTCGACGCGCCGCTCGCTCCATTCACCATGCCTCCTCGTCGGACGAGTGCGTGGGATGACATCCTAATCGACCCGGCCCTCCTTGCCGAGTCCGCGACTGCTCACCAGCCACCAACACCTGCTGTTCCCAAAAACAGTGCTTGGACTGCTGCCGACGAAACAAAATTGCTCGACTTCCTCGCACAGGAGGCTGCAGCAGCTGGGGATGGCGCTAACTTCAAAGCACCGACCTACACTTCAGCTGCCGCACTCCTGAACCAGAGCATCACGAAAGGTGGGCCGAAAACAGCAGACAGCTGTAAATCAAAATATCAAAAGGTGCGTAATCGACAGACATCTAATGCTGTAATGCCGTTCTGACGTGCCCTGTAGCTGAAAGGGATATATCAAGTCGTGCGCGACATCATCGGCAACTCCGGGTGGGCCTGGGACGATGTCCGAGGGGCCTGCATTGGCCCAGCGAACGAGGGCACCTGGGATGCATGGGTTGAGAAGAACCCCAAAGCAGCTCCTTTCCGGAATGCGGGGTGGATGCACCTCGACACGTTCCGCACGCTGATCCCTGACGCAGTTCCCCGTGGGACTCATGTCTTCCGGCCGCACATCGCTCCATCCCAGCCAGTTTCCCAGCCATCGCAGGATGATGACGAGGAGCCTTATCCCGATTGGCCTCCTTCGGATGGGGAGAACGATGTACCGCATGAGAGCGCCCACGAGAAGCCTGAGAGTGACTCTGAGGACGAGAAGGAGAACCAGGTGCGCAGCTACTCTCTGGCTGTCTACATTTATTTAATTCAATGCAGCTGGCTCCCAAAACACCCGCTGTTTCGCGTAAGCGCCCTGCTGAAACACCTGGTACCAGTGTGGCCAAAAAGGCACGCGTATCGGGAGGTGCTGCTGCCCTTCAAGACATCGCTGGCCAAGCGCTCGACTTCAACACCATCTTCCGTGATGCCTTCGCTCCGCAAGCCAGCAAAAACGATGTTCCCCCAACTCCAGTTCGTCTCAAAAAGGCCATCGACCAGGTCAAGAAATTGGAACGTTGGCTTGACAATCCAAGACTCATCACGCTCATTGACGTGCTGGAAAATAGCAAGAATGCGATCGATGCCTACGACTCGTTGTTAGACGACGAAGAGTTGCGAGTGTTGTGGGTCAAACGTAAAGTTGGCATTCCTATCTAGTTTGGCGTAGCTACTCGTCTCCGAATTCATCCCCCCCGCTCACGCAAAATTGTCTGATAACTGTCCCACATCTTCTGTGCAATCTCATCCCTTCGTCGATCGGCCCTTGTCTTCTCCTGGCGAGATGTTGGCCCCCGTGCAAGCTCTCCATGGTCGCGGTAACCTGGAGCAGGATCCCGTTCTCCCTCGAAGTCCTCCAAATCAGTTGGGTCGTGCTTAATAATGAGATTGTGGATCGCCGCAAGAGCAGGAAGGATACGAGCTTGGATATCCAAGTCGAACTGGGGCGGGTGGGTGAGGATGGCCCAGCGCTTTTTTACAACACCGAAAATGCGCTCAACAATGTTTCGGGCTGAGGCATGGCGTAGATTGTACAATTCTTCTTTGTTCAGTGGCCTGCAATTAATCAGAATTGAGTTATTGTTGAGACAAGATGCACACACACCTCACGCTCGCTCTTCCCCATTCTGCCAAATGGTAGCGGACTCCGCGATAAGGCACAAGAGCCGCTTCACAGCTCCCAAAGCCGGCATCTGCCAAATAATACTTGCCCGCTGGTATATTCAGATCACTGAGACGCGCGTCAAGATATATCGCAGCATCGGCGGCAGACCCTTCCCATCCACTGAGGATGTAGAGAAAAACCATTTCCTGGGAGCAACAGGCAAGACAATTCATTGTAATCCCACCTTTGCGATTACGAGAAGCCTGTCGGTTGGCCGCGCTCAGGCAGGAATTGATGTGGGTTCCGTCCATGGAACCAAGGGCCCCTTCAAAGAACGGGAACAATTTCGGATTATTGAGGATCGAGGGTGGGACGGGATCATGGATGGCAGGGAGCCGCACATAAAATGTGTAAAATGGTGGGGAGGAAACTGCCATGAGAATGAGCCGAAAGTACCTGGAAAATTGATTCAGCAGATGAATGGCCAAAGTAGCAAGTTGGAATTCACTTCGAAACCGTGTCTGTGGATCGTTGGAAACGCTCCCCGACATGTCGAAGGGATAAACCTGTTACACAGGTGTATAAAAATATTGCGGCCTGTTCGCGCAGGGTAACATGTCGAGAGTCGGAGAGGCCGCCAACAGTCTGTAGCTGGGATACAAAGATGAGGAAGACGTGAAGCCGCATTCCGAGCTCGCTTTTAATGCGGTCCGGGTGCCCGAGGATAAGTTCTTTTACCCAAGCTTCACCGGTCAAAGCAGAGGTGTGGTATGGCTGTTTCCAGTAGAGGGGGGAGGCATAGAGTAACACAGCCAAATAGACTGTGCGCATGAAGCAGCATGCAGCCATGAAGAGTTTACGGCGACGCGTTGCCTCTGTAGCAGCACGCGAGGTAGCGGAAGGCATCTTTAATTGCAATGTAACGCGTTTGTCACGCTTCTCTCCGGGCCGATCACATGTCTACTGTAAAAGGAAATCCGTGCCCATCAAAATTGCGGAAACCGGTTGCCGTCCACACTCTAAACTAAATCGGGGTGGGCCATCATTTTTGGCTGTGACTGTAACCCAGTGAACGATCCAGGTGACGGGTGGCACTCCGTGAACCTTCAAGTTTGGTTGAAAGCCTACAGTAGTTGCGCTCCATGTAATACCTGGCTAGTCTCCCTAGTCAGATCAGTAAACTATTGCCTTGAACAGGCTCTCCAGTTGTCTCATCAATGTCCACACTGCCATCAAAATAACACTGCCAAATGAGAATGACTTCAGAGTGAAAAGTCCATCCTGCGCACTACTTAAATATTCAATTTCCACGTAGGAAGGTGCAATCTTCTGCCCACGGACAATATCCCAGTAAGCTTCAGAGAACAACATTCATTCCCCGAGATCTTTAAGGATTGTGCTTAGATGTTGACAATGGTGTGAGGTAGCACTAACCAGCAGACTTGCACTGGATAGCAGCAGGGCAAGACAAGAAGATGATGGAAGAACTGAACTGAACTGAACTGAATTTCTATTGGTTGCTGTACCTGGCCATGGAGGCTATGGACCAGTACACGAGGTAAAATAGTCTGGGGGTAATCTGCAGGAACTATGACTAGCTAAGTAAAGGGACCATTTTCGATATAGAAGAGAGAGAAATGAAAAGGTGAGGACAGACAGGAAAACATGCCGTCAAAAATAACAGCACGGGGGCAAGATGGAGGGCGTGAACTGACAATGGTAAGAGAACTAAGGTAGGTATGGGGTGAGAGGTATTATAAATAAGTGACATAATATATCTGCCAAACCATAAGAAAAGAAAAAGAGGCAATTTATAGCTATTGTCGCAGCCCAAGGCGCAGCGAAATTTCACCCATTTTGAGACATTTTCGAAGAATTACCAATAACTTGCTCTGTCCTTGACTGATTCCCATAAAAACCAGATGGATCTACTCAGCTAATTCATACACAATTAGTGATAGAAAACATTCACGAAAATACTTTATATTGAAGGACATGGGAAATCTAGCAGCCTTTGGGATAAATGATGTCGAACATGGTCCATCGCAAATTTATCGAGGGCGTGGTGGCGCCGACGTCGCGGAGATCACCGTGATTTGACGTCGACGTGCTCTCATCACCTCGAGTCAGCGCACAGACGCCTTGACCAGCGAACATCCCAGGGCAGACGACTCGCGCACTCGTCTGCTCGTCTGCCTACGCCGCTCTTATGGGCCAACCCGTCTCGAAAGACGCGGCGAGTCGGGGAAGAGCACGATCGTGAAGCAGATGAAGATCACTATTTTTTTCTTACCTGGTTTTGGTTTCGTCGTGCGGCGGAGGGAGCCTACGTCCCCCGCACGGTCTCTGCATCTGGGTGCTGTGAAGGTGGTGGTGGTGGTTGCCGTCTCCGCGTGCAATAAATAACCCCCGACGCGCCCGCGCCCGTAACGCGCGCCTGCAACGGATACATGGTGCCGGCGCTGCAGTTGCGTCGGCGCGTGTACGGCACCTCCATACACTCACCTGCGGATGAGACACGGAGCAGAGAGATCTAGGCCTGGGTCAGGGTTCAATTTCAATTCCATTCGGGGAGAAAGGGCGCGTCCGTGTGTTGTCTTCGGGACGTCGCGTGCTGTGGTCCTAGCTATCCCCGCGTGAAGAAACAAGGAGATCGTATCTCACACGCGCGCGGAAACGGACGGGCCTCTCCAACACCTTCACCGTGTCGGTGCGCGCGCGGATGGGATGTACCTGTGCAGCCCATCCATGGCTGTCTTGTACTCCAGGTATCTGTACTCGACGAGGCGCGGTGCTGAGTAGCTTCGTGGCTTTGTGGCATTGGCTTGGGCTTGGGCTTTATGGACGGTGGCGGGGACAATGGCTCGGCGGACGGGGGCAGCATACATATTCGGCCGTGCGTTTGGCTCGTTCTCTTCTCTTCTGCCCACCTCCGTGCCCCCTTTTCGCTCTCTGAAAGGCATCGCGGAAGATGGTGCTTGCTGCGGATATGCTTCTCGAGTGTGCACTTATTATCAGCCCGCCGAGATTCTATTCCTCTTCCCTCTTCCTCTCCCTTTTCTACATTTCACATATTCGATTGCTGCAGGCACTGCCGCTGTGCAGTGCTCCCCAAGATCTAAAATGTTCGTGATGGGCTAGCAAGAAGAATCCGTGTAGAATACCACCACAGTATCAATCAAGTACACAGTGGGATTATGCCAAAGTACAGTTGAGTGAAATAGAATAAACCACTGTACATGTATGCGAATGGGACCGCCACCGAGAGATTGTGAAGACGTGTGATGTAGACAGTACCAGTATAGTGAATGCAAATGACCCGAGAGGTATGAGTAGGTAGATGATAGACCAGAGAGATACAATGACGAACAGCAAAGACCAAAGAAATAAGCAAGCAGGAGACAGAGCGCGAAAGCGATTATGTAAAAGCGAGGATATCGTGCGTATTCCATGTCCGTCCTTTCGCCTGCGTGGACGAGGTATCCGGGATTCGTGGCCCTCCCAAGATCCACCGTCCACATCCGTCCGCGGCGCCGTGCTGGCGCGCCGGTCACAAGAATTCCGGTATGGACGTCGGGGTGCGTCCGTTTGGTTACGGTGTGTCCCTGCGTCTGGGTGGGCATAGAAGCATCCTGACCTTCTTCCCAGTATCATACGTCCCGCGCCGCGGCATTGGCTACGAGTATCCGAATGTATGAATACAAGTCCGAGTGGAGGTCGTTGCTGGCATATGGAATCGAGCGCGGGGTATAGCGGCGCGGAGGGTCTCTTTATCGGGGGCGGGCGCTGGGCGGACTACAAGATCCCGGAGTCCTTGAGCGCGTCCTGCAGGATCGTCTCCTTGACGGCGGCGAAGACGAGCTGGATGTGCTTGGTATTGGTTGCTTGGGTGACGCTGGGAAAGAGGGTTAGCGAGAGTAAGATGGGGCGGAAGGCAGGATGAGGAATGAACTGAGAGGAGAGGGAGTAAGGGAAAGGGGGGAAATGATGCACGTCTGCAGGACATGAGAAGCAATGGTGCAGGCCCGAGACTAGGGTTAGATTCCGCAAACGCGGAGCTGGAGTTTGGGCGCTCATGTTGGTGTGGAATACGGAAAGATGAGTAAGGACCTCCTCGCCATGGACCATAGCGTCGTCGATGCAGCCTCTCGCTCCTTTTACGTCTAACAAGGGGACGCAGGGGCAAGACCGAATGAAGGGTCCCAACGCCAACTCCAGCTCCAGCGAGCCAAGAAATCTACGCCGAGCATTCACCCATTCTGCTCCAATCCACGACCGAATGAAGGGTCCAATGCAGAGAGATAGGGAGCGCGACGCGTCCAGCCGATCCCACTTCGACGTGCACGAGTCCCTCCTCGTTCTGCCCCTGCCCCGGAATCCCATCTCGAGCGCCGCGATCAGCTCGCGCGTGCGAATACCCTTGCTTCCCTCTCCTGCCCCGTATGCTTAGGATAACTCCACATTGAGAAACCAAGTAGGGGAACCATCGTCGGCAACGGGCACACCGCACACATCGCCTCCCCCGCGCGCTCGGGCCCTCCAAGAACAGCAAGGGCGTAGGCGGGGAAATGCACCATCTCTCGAGGAATAAACCCTCCTCTCCGCACCCAGAAAGCACTAGAACGCCAAGACGCCCAAGATCCCGGCTTCCAATGCCTCGCCCCACAGCCGGCTGCTAAGAGGAAGAAGCGTGGTCTGAGACCCTCATCCCGGAGGCTCCTGCGCACAAAACCAGCGCGCAGGCAGGAGGGAAAACCTTCGTCCGCGCCACACAACACCTTCTGCCCCACAAGAACCGAGAAGACAATGCCGACCCAACGAGATGCATCGTGTAAAGAGAGCAACGAGTGAGTGCATTCGAGCGATGAGAACGCACCGCACGACGACGTGCTCCTGCAGCCCCACATGTACGGCAGGAGCAGCACGACCCGTTCCGCAGTAAACCCCGTCCTGCTGCTGCTGCTCGCCTTCTCCTTCCTTCCCACTAAGCAAGAACAGATCTAAGCATCGCCCACCCCAAACCCCACCAAACCCTGATGAAACCCCCACCCCCGTCCCAAAGACAAAAAAACCAAGAAAGTAACACTCACTGCGGATACACAGTCAGCTTCGCCCGGTTCTCCTGCATAAACTTCCAGAGGATGTACTTTGCGGCCTTTTGAAGGTCGTTGCCGCCGGCGTATTCGGGGAAGTAGCGGCCGAGGGGAATCTGTGGGAGGAGGAAGGTGAGTGAGAGGGAAAGCGAGGCGAAGGAAGATGGGAGGCAAGGGGAGCAGAAGGAGGAGGAGAAGGGGCCACTCGGCTGCACACCGACCCGTACGTCCATATCGTACAACACGGCGAGGGAGACCCAGACTCCGTGAAGAGCTCTCGCGACGTCCCCCACCACCCGCAGTCGCACAACGAGCTCGAGAACACGCCAACTCAGCTCCCGAGCATACTCGCGTCGCGTCTCGTCTTGTGTCACCTCCAAGTGCGTTCGCCCCACTGCTGCTGCACCTCCGCCTCCTTCCACCTTTGGGCAGGACATAGCACAAACGCGTCGGGGATCCGAACCGGCAGAGGAAGTCTCGTTTTGTTTTCACCGGCAATCCGCACGCCGTCGAACCACACGTATCGGGAAGCGAAACACCCTCGTTCCTTCTTCTGGCCGGACGCATCCGACAATCCCACTGTCCCGCCGCGGCCGACCACCTCACGCGGCGTCAACTGTCTCTGCGCTGCCGACCTCGCTGCTGCAGTTCGGCATGACAACGACCACCGTGTGCGACAATCCCACTACCCCGCCGCCGTTTAGCGGTCTCTCCATCACGCGCGGTATCTAGTCTCCAGTCTCTCCTCCCTCCACTGCCGCGCCGCGCTTCTCCGCTCCTCTCCCCTTATCTCCCATCGCCATCGCCATCCCCACCCTCCCCCCTTCAGCCTCGGAGCACCTCAGCCCGACTCAACGGCGGACTCGCGCCTCGCAGCGTGTTCTCCTCTCCTTTTCACTTCTCGAGGAAACTTGACCACTCTCGTCTTATCTCCTCGCCAGGGCCCCCGTTATTGCGGACAACCCCACCCTCACACACCAGAGAGCACCATCCATTCTGCGGAGCACCATCGTCATAATGGGCACTCTGCCGCTTCCAGGACCCAGTCCGCCCCTCGACCAGGCGCGTCTCGACGATGACCGCTCGGCTCGAGCTCGCGATCGTTCTCCTCGCTATGAAAGCACCCTACTGCCGGAGTCTGTACCGCCGGGGTCTGTACCGCCTCGTCTCCATCTCGCCCCGCCGCCCCACCGCGCGCGAAGAGAGTGCGACCCTGCGATACGCACCTCCTGCAGCCCGCCGCACCACATTCTGCTTGGCACGCTCCTATCGACGCCAACGCCGGCACTGTGCCCGTTGCCCGTCTCAGTCTCAGTCGCAGGATGAGTTCATTGCACGTTAGCAGCCGCACCAAACCACACCACACCAGGCGACGACGAGCTCGCCCGCCCCACGCGCCACTGCAGACGGCAGACAGGCCGCGCGAGTGCCATGGACTGCAGGTTGTGCGTGAGACACATTCATTGCATTGAAGGACGTCCGTGCATGTGCATGTACGAGGGACTCGCGTCTCGTTTGTCCTCCGCCGGCTCTGCCTGTCTCGTACCCGATCCCATACTGAGAATGCACATACCACCCACGACACGCACGCGCACACACACAGTATCTATCCTTCCTCGGGGGCGGATAACGTGCGCCTCGCCTCCCGATATCCGCATCTGCATCCACCCACAAGAGACGAAGGGAACACATGACGAAACGAAGGGAAGGGAGGAAAGGGAAGAAAACGCAAGGGCACACACCTCTCGAAACAACAGATCCACTTCGGTAGCACCGTCGTCAGAGGAGCGAGGGCAGCGGTAGTACATTTATCGATGGCGGTCATGGGGACATCGGTGTCGCGTCGACGCCAGGGATGTCATCATGTCGGACATCGTGGCGCGTATTCTGCGCTATTTCCAAGTATACCCGCAAGAAGCCGGAGGGGCATTTGTTGTGGGTGCGCGCCTTTATAGAATCGCGGTTTTTGCTGGTTCGCTCCACGCACCAAACCGCCAAGTTCGAGTCCGCTCGTTGCCGCGCGTCAAACGGCATCACGGTCTCGTGACAATCCAGACGTGATTGACGTCGGAGATTGAAAGGAAGACTACTTATAAGCCCAGCGCATGCGCTTCTCCCTCCATTTCTCGCTTGAGGATTTTTCGTTTTTTGGCCAACAGGGTGGCACCCTTTTCTCCTGAAGTGGGAGGCGCAACATGTTCGGGCAGAACGATTCACCAGCTAATCGAACCAAGCGCACGAGAGGCGCGCGATCAATGGGCGGGAGGCGCATGCACGGGCCAAGTGCCATCTTTTCCATCTTTGGAACCGGAAGTCATCTGTCATCGCCTTGTCAATGTAGCGGCAAAAGACAACCGAAAAGACAGGATGCCCAAAGATCCGAGATGCCCAGCCAAGATGGAAGATGCCTTTCCAAGATGAAAGATGCCTCGCCCAAGACGAAAGATGCTTTGCCCAAGATGAAAGACAGCCCTTCAAGATGAAAGATGCCCAAGACGAAACTGTAGTTTTAGTGACGAACTTCATTCACACGGCTTGCACACGGCGCATAAATGCGGCAGCCTTGCGGACGCGCCGACCCAAATGCTTGCATCATTGGAATTGTTGACTATGTTGAGACTAAGTATATAGTTTTGAGGGTTACTTACACTGGGGGCAAGCGATGATGCACTTTTCAAACCTTTGTCGCATTGACTGACGCACTATGGGCTGAGTGTGTGTAATGCACTCAACTTCCAAGTGCATTGTCGCTTGCCCCCGGTGTTTTCTCAGTCGTGGTCGACTCAGCTCATCCCCACGCAGCGCGACCCTTGATTATCCTCACATGTGTCCCCTCCGAAGATTGCATTGGCCAAATCATCTGCTCTTTTTTAGATCCTAGGGTACTGCCTCAAGATCTTCTAACACCATTGATCAAAACAATCCCAGTATACGGATTTTGATCAAGCGGTGGGCTTCAATTTGAAGCCTCGATTTTTCGGCTTACCTTTATTCCTGGGAGTCTCACACTGGCGGCTACACACTTTCAGACCGCTCCTCATTGCTTCCTTGTTCCATTGGATATTTTGTTGGGTCCGGTCCAGCCCCTTCCGGTCGTGTTTCTAAAAGCACCCCTCATCAAAACCTCATCACCGGCAGCGGGAGCCCAACTCCAAGCCACAGCTTCACATTGTGCAGCATCAGCAGGCGATACAGAAGGGCTTAGTTGAACGAAGGTACCCCACGATCAAAACCGGATGCTCATCTCAATTTTGGTCAAAATCTCGCAGGATCATGGACGATTCTGTCATATCTTCATTCTCATTTATCCCGAAGCCAATACTGCTGAAATTTCGGCATCGCCGGCGATCCATGGCCTATCTCAATTCACTTCCACAGTCAACCTACTTTTTGAAACGGGGTTCTTAATGTTTCAAATTGTCATTTGCAATCCAACTCTAAATTCAACCCACCACTATGTAGCGCTATCTTCCCGCGTGCTTTCCTGTGCTCGACTGAGGTAAGTGTGTCCGTACTCACACCTGTGCATGAGAAGCGAAGCCACATCGATTGCTAAACAAAGGTCGGCATCACTGTGACGGCTTCGGTTTCCATTTCACCGTTGATGCTCCACTCCGAATGCCAAAATATACTAGGGATCATATGTAAGTGACTTTCCATTCTACTGCAATATATGTTCTACCGCCTGCAGATCTTTTTTTTTCGGCACGGCATCCTGTCCATTAATTTGTCGGCAAGCTTGTGGACTTCCGATCGAATTCTGAATTCATCACACCCCACTGCTACTATCTTAGCATGCACGTCCTGTGCTCGCGCGAGCGTGTCCGTATTTGCGCCTGAGCATGGGAAGCGCAGCTGCACAAATTTAGATGGCTCAAATAAGTCGCCATTTGCGGACGATCTTGCTCCTTCCCTCCACCTAGTACCATTGCTGCTGTTCCCCTTCACAGAAATCCCATCGACCAAACATCTCCTCTATCTTCGACCCCCTCTTCAGTGCTGCCGTGAACTCTAGCGTCCTGTATTCCGCCGCTATCCAAATATCCCAAGTCCTTCACACCGATAGCCATGTACCTTGCGTCTCTCGAGACGGTCGAAAGGATACTGGGATACAGCGCGGTAGCGGCAAACGCCCTGCAAGACACCGCAGCTGTGACACAGATCCCTTTCCTGAACGGTGTATGCACGCTGTCCTTGGCAATTATTGGTGTCGTGCAGGTACGAAGGTCCGAACAGTGCCTTATCTCATTTACCAATCTGAAATCCAGAAAACCAAAATCCAAAGGGAACAATATGTTCAAATAGTAGAGGGCATCCATCAATCGCTGTGTGCACTAATGGGCCTGTGCGTGTACTCCGATGAAATAGGATCCTCGAAGTTTCTCAAAGACATTGCTGATTATGTCGGGTGAGTTTAAATTGCTCTGTTAGTTTTCTGCTGTGTTTAGTGTTGCCGGGGCCAGGTTCAGAACCGATTCTGAACCTGAACCGGACCCGAACCGAACCTGATTTCATGTTCGGAGGGTGTCTCTGGACCGGATCGAACCCCAAGGTCTGGTCCGGGGTTCGAGCAATGTTGATATTTGCCGAACCTGTCCGAACATGTGCGAACCTGTGTGAACCTGTAATTTTCCAATGATAATTTCCTAAGTGCATTTGTGTTTCCAGAGGCCACAAAGACCCAGAATATCAACAATAAGGCAACCAAAACACCACTTGCCATTACTCTATCCAACTGCCTATGAGTTGGGAAAGCTCATCGGAGTCCCAATCTAGCTCCACTGGATCCGCCCTACCATCACAGGTGAGATGAAGCTCGCACGGAGACTTGTCCAAAATTTTGAAGGAAGAGAAGACGAAGATGACAAGGAAGATAGATCTGCCCCAAAGGACACCCTTGGGAATGTTCTCGCACTCGTCAAGCAGGTACTATGTATTTTTCCGGAATTAGTACTCAATGCTCTTCACCAGATTGGTGTCCTCGCAAGCGCAAGCGTTCCTCAGGAAGATGTTCTCCAAGACTGGTGTACCCATGCTCCAGCTGTTTGGGTGGATTCGGTGGTTCAACATCAACCCCGCCTATCATTCTTCCAGGCTGTTAATTGATTTGTGTTGCTGGCCGACGACGGCGCGGAAGTGCCCAACCTCGTGAAGAAGTCGTATTCAAATTTTCGGTTGTCCTCCAGGGACTGGGAACAGCTTGTAAAAATCCATTAAGTTCTGCAAGTACCTAATGTTCTTGCTATTTGACCGAAATTGAATTGAGTGCTTTTTCTGTTTGTGATAGGAGCCCGTGAACATTCAGCAATCATTTTAGAGCGCCAGATCCCCAACAGATTGGCGTACTCTTCCTCTCCTCGGAGCTCTCATTGTTTAGTTCTGTGTATTGTATTGAGTTCGAAAAAAATTCCGGTTCGTTGAGGTTCGGACGTGTTCGGAACCCGAACCGAACCCTTTTTGGACTGGACCGATGTCCGGTCCAAGGTTCGCGCCTTTTGGCCGAACCGGACCCCGGGTCCGGTTTGGGGTTCGCAATTTTTGGCAAAGAACCGGACCGAACCGGACATCGGCAACACTAGCTGTGTTGAGCTTCTTTCGGAAAATCGCAGCAGTCTTGAAAATTACATGCGTGTCTGAGAGCACAGCAACAGCTTGGAACACTTAAGCGTCTCTTCAAGCAAAGCGAAATTAGTACCCAATTGGACAACTGCGAAGGCGAACTGAAAGCTGCATTACAGATTTTCACTGTAGGCTCCAATATACCATTCTAGTTATGTGATGACTGCTAACATCGGCTCTAAGATGAAATATGGAACCGCGATCTCCAGCACTCTTGTGGAGCTCAATGTGGATACCGACCGGCGTCACCAAGAGCTCCTCGAACTCATCTCCTCCCAGAGTGTATTCTCAGATAATCAATCTTCATTGGTGAGCCTTGTATATTCATTGTTGTTGTGGCATATCCTCTTATTCAGGCCCTCTTGAAGATGCAGCGAAGTTCGTTGAATATCAGGTGAGAAAATTGTCAATTAGTCAACTGGCGCTGATTTTGAGCCAGTTCCACTGATTCGTTCTCGCTACTACCTGCTTCCCCGAAATTATTTTATGGGAGAGAAACCGAGCTCAAAGAGATTGTCAACACTCTTGCCACCGATGCCGCCGCACGAATCACCATACTTGGACCCGGAGGCATGGGAAAGACGACCTTGGCCATGGCTGCGCTTCATCATCCCACTCTCATCGAAAAATACAGTTTCAAACATTTCATCTCGTGCGAGTCTGCCAAAACTTGCGCTGAATTGGTGACCAACATTGGATTACACCTAGGCCTGGAGCCATCGTGCCTGCTCTCGAAAACAATTGTTCACCACTTTGGACAGTGTGGGTCATGCCTGCTTGTGCTCGATAATTTCGAGATACCCTGGGAGCCACTAGAATCCCGTGGCCAGGTCGAGGAATTTTTATCTCTGTTGGCGGATATTTCGAGTCTTTCTTTGCTGGTGAGTGGAGAGGATACATCACAACATTGCATCGTTTGAGGGATACTCGGGCGCTCTATCACGGTGGCGGATCGAAAATATTACTCTCCTCTCAGACGGACATGACAAGCGATCCAATCTCGAGAAATCAATCACACTCTCACTCACCAGTCCGCGTGTTTCTTCCTCCCCACATGCAAAGAATCTCCTTTCCTTGCTTTCGTTGCTCCCGGACGGGATAAAAGCCGAGAATCTCATAGCAGGTCACGTCCCCATTCCCGATGTTCGGTCAGCGCAAGCACTGTTAATCAGCATGTCGCTGGCATATCTCAATCCAAAAGGACGGCTCACAGCTTTGAGCCCCATTCGCGAGTACATCAAACGCAGTGACATCAGGGAAAACCTCCCTCAAAATTTTTTGCTATTTTTCCGCAAAGTTTTTATGTGCCTCCAAAATTTCGAAAATTTTCACAATTTTATGCAACTTTGAGGAGAATATAGGTCAATGTGCGGTCATTGTTCCAAAATTTTCAAGCACCAACATTATTTCCACCTATTGTGCTGGAATTTTGACAAGCTTCTCCTAAATCTGATGATGAACTATGCATGCGTACACATCAGAGAAAACCTCCATCGAAAATTTGTGATAATTTTTCAGAAAATTTCTTGTGGCTACAAAATTTCGATAACTTTCGCAATTTTGGTCAACTAAGCTGGCAAGCTGCATGAAATGTTGTGTCTTCGTTCAACATCTTGGTAGGCCCGATAGTATTTGGTCATTCTATGGGAAGTTTTTGATGAGATTGAAGCTATGTGTTCTGATCAAAATATGTTTCAAACGTTGCTGAGTAGTGAAACTCCGAGTGGGGCTTAAAGATTCAAGAGCACCAAATGGAAGAACAAAAGCCAGATGGAAACATGTTGCCCTCAATCCTACATAAATATCAGGTAGTCTTTCAGTGGGATTTGATTGTTGCAGGCACAACAGTTTATAAGCTTGATAACTTCAAGTTCAGAGCGGTGTCAATGACAAGGTATGAATGCGCCCACCCTAAAGTTTACGGCACTTACGCGATCGGCAAACCGTGACATGGTTACTAACGTGTTCGCAGAGAATGGTTGATTTTGATGTGATACCAATATGTCCAAACAGACCACTTTTCTTCCTTTCCCCCCATCTCCCTGATCGTCTCCTCCTCTGAGGCCCCAACGTCTAACTGCACTGGGCTCTTTCAAGGTTCCGTCCACTCTTTACACCCTTACAGCATCTCTTCTCTAACACTACACTTGGTACATCCCAGCCGCCGTGCTGGCCAATCAGTGTGTATTTCTTTTATGCGTGTGCCTTCCTTACTGACAAAGAGGTAGAATGTCCAAGTTTAAATGTGTCCCCACTTTCCGGTGCGCTCTTGCAAGCTGAAGGTGAGTGAATTCACGCATTCTACGATGCACACTGACCATCCCATTCATTGCAATCGGATAGATCGCCAGCGCAGCGCTGTCAAAACCACGCCCATTTGTGGAGCCCATTGTCGGTGAAGCGATGGAGGGACCGCGGACTCAGGGCTTCCGGTACGTATGAATACATTCCTTGACACCGCCGACGGGGAGCATTTTTACCGTCGACGGACAGCGCGCATTGTCGGCGGAATACCAGATGGAGGTATGTTGACACATTCCGTCACCTGCGCCGTACTCACCATCTTTCACGCAGGCTACGGTGGACAGACAGCGCGCATTGTCGGCGGAATGCCAGATGGAGGTATGTTGACACACTCCGTGTCCTGCGGCGTACTCATCATCTTTGCGCAGGTCTAGGGTGCTCCTTGTCTCGGTGGACACAATGGAGAGGGTTGCAGGGAGGCAAGTCTGCCAAGACTTTCAATACTACGATGCACAAGTTTCATCGCAAGGTTTCATGAGTTAATTCCTAGATGAATCAATGTTCCGTCTCCTGATTGCTTCACAGTGATACTGCAACTGGGGTGGAGGTCTCCAGATCTGCTAGCAATGTGATTTGTCTTCCCTTTGATAGTGATTAAATAGTTATTCTCTACTTACCGTACTGCTGTCCTTCTCTTTCGTCGTGTTGGTACTGTACTGTGATGAAATTGATTGCAGTTGTCTGTTCCGCACCTACATTTTGCTGAATTTGAGTGAATTACTGCTACAACTGGTGATTAATCTGCACAAAATTGAGTGAAACTTGTGTGGAAATTATGCCAAAAGTTGTCGAAATTACTGCATTCTGAAATGGACTCTCATATTTCCACGAAATTTTGCGCATTCATGAAACTGGAGATATTTTCGCGCATTTTCTGAAGATTTCGCAGAAAATGCGCGAAATTACCAGGGGGGGTTTTCCTGATGGATCCTCCCTCTCTCTCTATTTCCAGGCCCCTTCGCGTCTATTTCCAGGAGCTCCTCGAACTCTTCCGATCAACTCAAGAACTTCCTTCTGGCAGCCTTCCATCAGAACTGGTTGGGAACCTGGGAAACATCAACCAACTCATGCTGGATGGGCTTATAACAGATGACAAATCTGCATGGTCATCCATTGGGTCTAGCATCATCACACTGGATGAATTCTCATCAACGATGATAAAAGGTGGCAGTCCTCTGTTTCAGAGGCTTCCACATCTAATCGAAGTAACTGGTGCCGCCGAGTTGCGATGGAGATATGGCTGTAGATGTCTTCGCACCTCGTCTAACCTTCGGCTCTTGAGTGAGGATCCCGAGGTTTGGATCAAGGAGGGTGTCGAGTACTTTGGCACCGGAACTCACCCTGTTCAACAAAGATCATCTTCCGCAAAATTGGAATTGACTCAATTTTGGGTATTCAGTGGTTGGCTTTTACGATGCTGTGGCGTGCTATTATCATGATTATCACCAGTCCGCAATCGTTAGCCTCCAAAAGGCCATTAAATTCAACGAACGTGCCTCCACTTTGGCTAAGGATGCATCCGATATCACACTTCAAATAATGTGTTTGAAAACAGACTCCGCACAACTATTCTTAAACTTTGCCTCGTGTTGTCCTGTCACCTCCCAGCTCTACACTTCACCAATGTCGAACAAGACAGAACCGAGCTCCGACACATCAACCCCAGCCAAGGATGCGCCTGCTCCTTTCTCTGGTGTGGTTGACTCGGACAGCGATACCCGTCCCGCAGATTTCATCCTCCGTTCTGGTGACGGAGTGGACTTCCACGTCCGCAAAGCGATACTCACAGCTGTTTCCGATTTCTTCGACGGTCTGTTCACCCTGCCCACTGGCAGCAACCACAACGACCCTGGCGACCTCTCCCGTGACGGAAAGGCCGTGTTAGCGCTCCCAGAATCAGCTAAAGTGCTGTACGCCCTTCTCTGGATGGCCTACCCTCGACAGTCGTGGGCAAAGAACCCGCTCGAGGAAACGGACATGGACGGGATTGCTGGAGTGCTCGCGGCGGCCAACAAGTACCAGTTTTTGGTCGTGGAGCGCTTGGTGATCAAGATGTTGGACGCGCCGGCGCTCCTCGACGCGCATCCATACCGAGTGTTCGCCATCGCTGAATTACGTGCGCTCCCTGCGCTGGCGCGCATGGCAGTATTCCGGACACTGGGGTCTCCGGCTTCACCTCCGCCTATCGCATTTCCGGAGATGGAACTGCTCCCTTGGTCGACTGGCCAGAAAATGCACGACTTTCATCGCCAGTGCGGTGCAGCGGCGTGCGAAATGGCGAAGAAGACTGCGATTTGGATCACACCGGAGCAGTCCGACTCTCCCTTATACCGCAACAACGAAACACAACAACTATTCATATGGTGGGAGAGGAAATTCCACACGGCCGGTAAATGTTCGGTGCGTCCATCCGATGGCGAGCATCTGCCGGCACAATGGTTCCGGAATCACATCGAATCACTAGCTTCTCAGTTGCGTGCATCTCCAGCAGCGGCCACAGTGGCTGTTGAGGCGCTCAGAATCGAGCCAGCGGAACGCACCATGATCGAGGTGTGTAGAGGGTGTTCGGGACGAGCGGATAGCGACCTGGCAAACTTTGCACGTCAACTTGAGACTAGTGTTGCACAGGGCAGGGCTTCGGCCCTGAAGCCCTGCCCTGCCCGGCGCGGGCAAGCCCTGCCCTACACAGGGCAGGGCCAGGGCTTTTGAGGGCTCAGGGCCGGGGCTCCGATTCTCTGAGACCCGCGGCCCCGGGCTTCGGCCCTGGTAAGCCCTAGTGTGCCGAGTGGCATGCCGATACTTACGCAACATCTGGCGCACCTTTTAATTACATCAGAAACTGCCTGTTGACGCTTTGCTGACACCCCGCACACATTCTTGAGGCCGGAACTGGGCGGAACTGAGCATGCCGATGGCAGTGATGGCTATTCATCTAATGGAAACAGCGACTCTGACACCACTAAGGGATGATTTAGACTTACTTGGCCCTTCCTACAAGAATGACAGCGCATTTTACAGAATACAGTCTTATTTTTTCACTGTTTAAGTTGCTCCTGAGGAAGAAAAAATAATCAGTTGTGGCCCAGGGCTCAGGCCCTGAGCCCTGGAGGGCAGGGCCAGGGCAGGGCTGAGGGCCAGGGCTTGGACTTCCTCAAAGCCCTGGCCCTAAAAGCCCTGCCCGAGCCCGGCCAGGGCCAGGGTAGCCCTGCCCTGAACATCACTACTTGAGACACGAGTCGAAGCTTCAAATGTCAGCCTAGGTAAGTCACTCAACTATTTTTCCGCTTTCTTGACACTCATAGGTAAACATCATGAAGCCAAAAAGATGTTCTGATGAGAGCCCCACAGTAGTCTATTGCTTACCGCGGGGGTCTGATTGGGGTGTTCGCTTATTATGTAATTCGGAGCTTGCCATAGCACGTGCTCATGCAAGTCTTACTATTAACCACGCGTTTTTTCGCCCACCACCCCATCAAATCTCATTCTGCATTCGGTTATATGCGCTTTAGTAAAACCAGACTTACAAGGCCCATTTGTAGCACGCGCAAAAGCAAAGCGAGCTCAACACCAATTGATGACGGGCGCCCCATAAGTACCTTGCTTCAATTTTATGGGCCGCAATCTGCCAAATCCAAGACCACTAGCACATGTTGTGAGGTATACAATTCTTCCATGTTCTTTAGAGTGGCTGTAGGAGAGGCTGGCACGATGAGGAGAGACGACGCGTCGGAGAACACGACTTGCACGTGATTCGGGAGGCTCCGAATTACATAATAAGAGAGCATCCTGATCAAACCCCCGCGCATAACAACAGACTTTATATAGCGAGGTACGAGCTAAGCTATAAAGAGTCTGTCTACGAGAGACTAGCCCCACAGTGCGGCTTGACGCACAAGGTGTATGATTTGGTTTTTTCTCTTGATGTAGAAAATCCGTTCGTGTCTTGGATATCTTGAAAATATGGTCTGTGAGGGCATGGATTAATACAAGAGAACTTGTCGTTGCATTCCAAGTAGCCCAATGTCCCGGCGGGTTAGCGGATACGGCCAAGCTCGGGCCGTGTGGGCCGGAAATTGTCGATTTTTAGTTCACTGTTGTTACACCCCTGGCAGAGAAGACCGGATATGGCGCAGAACTGAAATGAGTGATTGAACGATGGCCGAGCCGAGCCAAGCACATTCAGCAACAAGAACTGTGACTAAATCCTTGTCTTCAACTGCTCCCTTCATTATTCCTAGGGATTTACCTGATTTTTCAACAAGGTGGCACTGCAAAGCATGCAGGTACGCATGTATTTCTTGCAGAGGATACTTACGAGTAGATGCAGGAGGTCGGCAGGTAGCGTGACACGGCACCACGGTCCGCACGGTCCTGCTTAGGACTCTAGGAGCTTCAGGTTGAGGGAATACGGGCAGTATCAATTACTTATACCAGCTTTCCTCGACATTTAATAAAATCTTGAAATTGTGTTGCCAGTCTAGGTTTACCATGTCACACGATAAAAACTTTACCACTAGAACCCTTCTGTAATCATATGAATGCATAATGAATTTACAATAGTTTTATTGCGGGATGTTCCGAACAAAAGTGGGGTGGGACTTGTAAATGGGGCGGGCAGGTTGAGTTTGTGTTTGAGGCGGAGATAAGTCCATCTTGCGGGAATCCCCCGCAAAACATGGACCTTGACTGCATAATATTAATACAGCATAATACTGTACAATTTCGTTCAATTTGGCGGTCACGCGTCACGCACCCCCTGTGCCGCGATGAAATATGGTCTCGGTCACGGGTCACGGCACCCAGTGCCGAATGTAAAATACGTGATATTTGGCTGAGATCTCTCTTGGAGGCGCAAAAAAGGCAGAATTTTGGATTTTTTTCCTCTTGAATGCCGAATTTTTAGAGGTGTCATGCGAAAATTTGCAGGTCGCCGAAGTGCCAAATTGGTATTTCGGGACACAGGTTACAACCCATGCCGAATCAAACGAAATTGTACAGTATACTCATATTATGGGAATTTCTGCAGGGAGCACTGATCCTATCAGGGACGTGTGCAAAACCTCGTGAATCACTCATTGGCCGAGTCCACACTGAATGCCTCTTACTCGGCTCTCAGGTAATGGTCGGACCGGGAGCCTTAGTCAGTTTGATGCGCCATCATTCGGGCTTGGCAGTCGAAGACGGCGGGATTCCTGATGACATCCAGGCTTCGGAGATAAACGGCAAGGTGTGGAATGAGGTCTAGATTCTCCAGATGGCCAAAAAGATGGCTAGGTTTCTTTTTCTGCGTGATTTGTCGATATTTGAACAGACATTACTGTACTATTTTGACCAAATGTCCAGGTGACAGGTGACAGAGGCTCGTGAACTGAACAATTTTGGTATAGGTGACGGTGACTTTTCAATTTTGTGTCCCAGATAGGCAAAAAAATGCCAAAATTGTCAGTCCGGCATTCTCTGGACTACCATATATGGCAACTTTCCCATGCCTGCCGACAAATGAACACCATTTCCAGTGAACATTTGTGGTGACAGGTGACACCTCGTGAATGCAGATCATATACTTGCTATCACCGAAAGTAACCAGAAACAGCTTACTTGGGGCTTACCTCCAAGAGATAAGTATATTGAGTGTTGGCTGTTTATCTCTCCAGAATTCAGAAAGTGATTCTCCTCCACACATCCAACCCAAAAACACTATGAATTGCTCCTTACTTGGCATGAAAATGGGGGTTTAAATCAGTCATTCATTAAATGAGGAATTTTCGCTTCCTCTTAATTTATTCATTGCGGCCTTTAGAAAGTGTTCTGCCTTCTGATATCTTTTTTGCGTGTTTCTAACGCTCAATCAACTTGTATGCCATGTCGAAACCCCCCGAAACACTGCAAAACCAATCACGAAGGAACAAATACCATTATTTCCTCAATTGAATATTGCCCTCATTATTAGAGCTCGTAACTTGTGTTGAATTGTCACATCCAGAGCCAAAGACATCACATATCGAGAATCTGCCCACAAAGATGCGGAAAGGTCCAGTTTTGTGCACTAAAAACCGGAATTCCGGTTACTTTCGGTGATAGCGAGTAGTCCTTGTGGGAGGTTTGAATTCTTGGGGACTAAGTTCGTGAGTGCGACACACAGCCGGAGCCAATTTGACAGCTGCTCCGGGATCCTGATACCACCTGCAAACAATTTCGGTCAATAGATTTGAAGGGGATTCAGGCACATACCTCGGGCGAATCAAAGAGATGTGGAAAGGTAGGTTTTGTGCATCGATCCAGGCACGGAAGAAATGGTGACATGGAACACCAAGATTGAACGGCATACAACAGTCACAGAGGTACCTCTCATCCGACAGGACGCAAATATAATGCCCAGCGCCGGTTGACTCATGCTTTACCAAGATGAGATGACGGATTGAGAGTCCTCGCTTTGTGACAAGCTGAATGAGCCATTTTACTGAAATATGGGCCTTGTCATTGGTGAAAGTTACCTTCTGAACAGAACCACCGCTCCCCCCGCTTTGACTGTCCGATCTGCCATATATGTCCGTGAAGTGCCTCGTGCTGATATATGGCGCGCTGGCCCTCTGTACGGGTCCAATAAAAGGAGCCAGCACCAACGGTGTCCACCGTGGATAAGGTGCGAGTTGAACCCGCAGTTTCGAGTAGTTTGACCGAATTCTCCTCATCAGAACTGCATGGGGAGGGGACAGTGTCGATTGGATCAAGCACTATAAGGTCTGATTCCATTTTGGGTTTAGAAAACGAGAGCACCCGACGAAATGGTGGCTGAGCGAGCTCCGGAGAGAAAGAGAGGTCAATGACCTCATTTTCAATTCGTTTGTGGTTTGGCGCAGGACTCGGTGTACACAAGTCAATCACTTCGACCCTCGACGAGAATAGTTGGGGAGTGATGCCTTCAGTTTTGATTGAGAGACGAGGTGGACTCGGAGTGCAGAGATCAATCATGGCGGGAGATGATGGCTCCGAGGTGCACTCCAATTCGATAATTGGAGAGGTGCAAATCAGAGGGGTATCCCTGAATGGCGATAATAGAAGGGAATTACAGCTCTTTGCGGTACAACAGGCGCGAGCCGTTTCTTTTCCATTTTGGGCCACTTTTGAGTGTTTTACGCTAGGACAGTCGCCCTGCCCTCAATTCTTACCCATTCGCCTTGGTTATAGGCTCAATCGATTCGAATTCGAAATCCGCAGCAAACAGGCTCCTCTGATTTCAAACCGATCTCCAAGGTGGTTTTCCTGGCAAGGGAAATCACCTTTTTCCGGCCAGTTTTGATTTTTTTCCACTAGGACAGTCGCTCTGCCCTCAATTCTTACCCGTTCACCTTGGTTATAGGCTCAATAAATTCGCCTTCTAGTTACGCAGCGGACGTGTTTCTCAGAATTTCAAGCCGGGCGCCACGGTGCTTTCCTGGTAAGCGAAATCATTTTTGTATGGCCACTTTTGGTTGTTTCTCAATAGGACAGTTGTCCTGCCCTCAATTCCTACCTGTTCGCCTTATTCATGGGCTCGATCGATTCGCCTTCAGAATCCACAGCGAAAGGGTGGCTCAGATCTTGACACTGATCGCCAAGGCGCCTTTCTGGCAAGGGAAATCAGTTTTTTACAGCCACTTTTGATTGTTTCTCAATAGGACAGTCACCCTGCCCTCAATTCTTACCCGTTCGCCTTGGTTATAGGCTCAATCGATTCGCCTTCGAAGTCCGCAGGGAATGGGATTCTCAGACTTTCGAACCGATGACCAAGGCGCCTTTCTGGTAAGGGAAATCAGTTTTTCACAGCCAGTTTTGATTGTTTCTCAATAGGACAGCCGCCCTGCCCTCAATTCTTACCCGTTCACCTTGGTTATAGGCTCAATCGATTCGCCTTCATAATTCGCAGCGAACGGGTTTCCCGGGTCTTCAAACCGAATGCCAAGGCGTTTTGCTGATAAGGGAAATCACTTTTTCACCGCGACTTTTGAGTGTTTACTCAGTAGGACAGCTGCCTGCTCTCAGTATTTCACCTGTCCCCTTGGTTATGGGCTCAATCCCTTTGCCGTAAAAGTGTGCAAGGCATCATTAACTCAGATTTCATCATCACCCCAAGAATGTTTCCCTGGCACAAGACTTTAGTTTCAAGTGGATTTTGGCACAAGACAGCTGTGTAGGGTTGGATCAGGGCCTGTTAGAAGCATTATTTTGTTGTATGTTTGACTTTTATCCTATAACTAACATACTACGTTTTTATATTGGTGTAATACACACTATTGTATGTTCACGATGTGGTGCTGCCCACAAAGGAGGTAAAAATAACAAATTGTTTTAGGTGTGAAATGAGGGTTTCTGGGGGGACCGTTCGCTGCGGATTCTGCAGGCGAATCGATCGAGCCTATGACCAAGGCGAACGGGTAGAAATTGAGGGCAGGGCGACCGTCCTATTGAAAAACAATGAAAAGTGGCTGTAACAAACTGATTTCCCTTACCAGGAAAGCGCGTTGGCAATGGGTTTGAAACTCTGAGAAGCCCGGGCGCTGCGGAATATGAAGGCGAATCGATTGAGCCTATAATCAAGGCAAACGGGTAAGAATTGAGGGCAGGGCAGCTGTCCTTTTGAGAAACAATCAAAGTGGCTGTAAAAAACTGATTTCTCTTACCAGAAAGGCGCCTTGGCCATCGGTTCGAAAGTCTTAGAAGCCCATTCCCTGCGGATTCCGAAGGCGAATCGATTGAGCCTATAACCAAGGCGAACGGGTAAGAATTGAAGGCAGGGTGGCTGTCCTATTGAGAAACAATCAAAACTGGCTGTGAAAAACTGATTTCCCTTACCAGAAAGGCGCCTTGGCCATCGGTTCGACGATCTGAGGAGCCCATTCCCTGCGGATTTCGAAGGCGAATCGATTGAGCCTATAACCAAGGCGAACGGGTAGGAATTGAGGGCAGGGCAGCTGTCCTACTGAGAAACAATCAAAAGTGGCCATACAAAAATGATTTTGCTTACCAGGAAAGCACCGTAGCGCCCGGCTTGAAATTCTGAGAAACACGTCCGCTGTGTAACTAAAAGGCGAATTTATTGAGCCTATAACCAAGGTGAACGGGTAAGAATTGAGGGCAGAGCGACTGTCCTAGTGGAAAACAATCAAAACTGGCCGGAAAAAGGTGATTTCCCTTGCCAGGAAAGCCACCTTGGAGATCGGTTTAAAATCTGAGGATCCTGTTCGCTGCGGACCTTGAATTCGAATCGATTGAGCCTATAACCAAGGCGAACGGGTAAAAATTGAGGGCAGGGTGACTGTCCTAGTGGAAAACACTCAAAAGTGGCCCAAAATGGAAAAAAAACGACTCGCACCTGTTGTACCGCAAAGAGCTGTAAGGAGGTATGAATGGTAGTTTCAGAATCCTCAGAATCCGTGTCAATGGGCTGCGCCATTCATAGTCAGATGTGAAGATGTTATTATGGTTGAAAATAAATTTACCTCAGCTTGCTGATCATGGCACGACATCCTGTCCAAAAACCGATGAATCGGATGGGATCACTAGACAAAGAATTAGACTGAAAAAATATTCGAATGAAGTCTTACATTTGGGGCTAGAACATTGAAATCATCGTAGCCAACAGGGCCAAAGTCAATCGATGGCTCCTTGGGCAAAGGCAGTGGTTCGTCATAAATCTGATGTCCAAATGATGCAGTACAAATTATGCAAGAAACATAATCACTTACATTTTGAACTCCTTGATCCAATGAGGTCAAATGACAGATAATGAGATTACCCAGGGCATCGTCACGAAATAAAGTGCTTGTGGTGGTCCAGGTAGGAACACTCGAGTTAAAATCCGCCTCCACAAAATTGAGGGCAGCAATCGCACAACTGCTCAAACCTGTGCCCTGGACTTCCCGTCGCAGAGAGGAACCACTGGAAGACTGAGAGCACATTTGCATCAGGGTTGAGATGCATCGAATCCCGGTAGGTGAGGCCAGAAACCTCGCATGCACGGTACACGGAGTAGTGGTTGGAAGGACAGTTCAATGCGAAGATTTTTTGACAGACGTGCTTCAGATTCGGGAGCGCAATGCGGCAAGATTCTGGGAAAAGAGCTGAGGTGATTGATCGAAGAGGTATGCAGCTTTATTCAGGAAATGGGTGGGAAGGATAAGGGTGGATGGAAGGGATGTGTCCACTGCTTGACGGAAGTATGAGAGTTCTCCCAGCACATTGAGAACGTCCTCATGCAGCCATTGCTCATTGAGCAAGCACGATAATTTCCAGAACGGGAAATGCGTGACACAAAATCCCATGATGAGCGAACGGATAGGTAGAGCCAAAAAGCACAATATTGCCCGGCTATGTGGGGAACCACAGCGGGACATCTTGAAGATCGTGCACAAAGCTCGTGATCTAGGGAGATATGCATCAAATCCCAGCCTTCTGGAAATCGAGGCCATGGCCAACCTTCAGATTGGCAATCTACTGCAAGCTCTCGACCTTTGTGCACAGGCAAAGAATATCCTAGTGTCTTGTGGGATGCACAGATCTGCCTCTTATTTGACAGTCTGCGATACCCATGCCGATGTTCATTTCCAGAAAAGCGAGTACGTGGAAGCACGTCAACTGCATGAACAGATTGTGAAGGAAACCTCACCAACGACTGCGGCCAGGTTCCATGCTAATTCTCTTGTCAGCATTGCACAACTAGATGTCATCACCGAGTGCCCAGTACTAGTAGCGGGGATTCTTGCCAATATAAATGCCGCCAAAGCCATTTGGCAAAGCCTTGGCAATCCCAGAGTGCTATCATTGTGTTCCCTTGTGACCGCCGAGCTGAAACTCTACTGCGGGGATGTCGGGGAGGCATGCAAGGAATTTCTACAGTGTTTGAACAAAAGTCAAGGTCTCTATATGGACCTTCAAATGTTCTGCCTTGCAGCTCTTGGTGACCCCAGAAACGGAATGCACACTGGATCGGAAACCTTCCATTGGGCCGTTGTTTCTCTCGCATTTGTCCAAAAGATGAAAGACCACGTGGGCACTTTAAATGCCCTTCGGCGTCTTGCAGATGTACACAGTATCTCAAAAGGCGACGAAACAGCTCTTAGTCTCTTTCACACGGCACTGGAGGGAGGAACCAACATGGATATCCACCGCCTCCGAGCCGAATGCATGGTGGGAATTGCCGATATCATGCTCCGGCACGGGAATTTGGTGCAAGCGAAAGAAATGTGGACAGATGCCCATCCACTTTTTGTCCAGTCATCACGAATGAAGGACGCCATTGCAGTCAAAGAGCAACTGCAGCAATTGTCAAAGAACTCACTTTTGAACAAACTCAAACCAGCTTCAGCGGCTGCCACTACAGTCGAAGAGCGACTTCAGCAATTGCCCAACACCTTGCTCTTGAATAGACTTGAACCAGTTCCAGAGATACAAAAGACAGTGGGTTGAGCAATGCATTGCTGTCTTGATCAACTGTCATTGATACTCAGAATAACGACTGGTTCAAACTTTTGAGCTAGGAAGTTTCCCAGAATGTTAGTATGAATTGGTGTAACATCAGACTCAATATGTGCTTTCTTCAAAATGTCCTGTCTTGTAATAATTTGCTGTGTTCCTCACGTGACTGTGTTCAAGATCCGCAATGTTTTATTTTGTTCAATTCGTAAGGTGGTTTAATGTGTGACACAATCCTATGAATTGACCCTGTCGTAACCGGTCCCCTTTTGGGAATTTGCTCCGCCAGCATCTCTCAGCAAGTTCAAGCAAGGCCAAAATCACCTTCGTGACCCAGTGACTTATAAAAATTTCGTAGATTTTTGGTTGTGTGACATATGACTATACAAATTGAATGAAATACCACAGTATACTAATTTTCTCGAATTTCTAGGGTTAAAACCGTTCTCAGATCACATGATATTCACGTGCTCACCACACGATTTTGAGAAGGAGCTTGTGCCAAACTTAAGAAAAAGCAGGGATCATCCATCTTCGGCTTTCTACTGTTTCGGAAAGCACATAAAACCTTTCGGACCCTTGGTATACCTACTCATGTCTAATTAATAAAAAAATGGGTTGTAGTGTGAATTTCTATGTTTTTTTGTTTGAATTTTAGGGAAAAAATGCGAAGTTGATGGTTTCCAGCTCATAAAAACATCATACAGAACGTGTTGAGAAGATTCAACATGATGAAAAAACACAATGTGGAGTATGTTGAAAAATGACATGAATCACCTGGGTTCCAACTTTTTCGCACATAACTACAGACACATCCAACTCACATGACGACATCATGGGACCTTCTCATGGTTGCAACCCAGAGCACAGGTTTCAAAGATATGGATACAGAAAGACATTACAGCTCTTTGCAGTACAACAGGCACGGTCCTTTTTTTTTTTCTGTTTTGGCAAGTTTTCATGACAACAGCTGCCCTGAGCTCAATTCTCAACTGTTTCCCCTCAAAATAGGCTCATTCGATTTACATTGAAAATCCACAGGGGATAGAATACCGGTATTTTTGATCCTTTCACATAATAGAATTTCTTCCGGAAAAGCTTGGTGTTGAGTAGGACACCTGTAGCACTTGGAAGACTGCCTTGATTGGCCTAGTTTTTGGATATTTTTATACATCTGATGTGATCCTAGCCAATGTGGGTGTTTACGGAGCTTAATGTACTCAAAATTCCATGGACAGCTTCACTTATGGTAGTGTCTGGATATCTACCTTGCTAAAGTGTGCACTAGATCACAATCACTCAGCATGTAATATAAATAAACATGCAGTTCTCCAGGGCTGCCTCAGATGTAGAAGAATATCCAAAAACTAGGCCAATCAGGGCAGTATTCCAAGTGCTACAGGTGTCCTACTGAACACCAAGTTTTTCTGGAAGAAATTCTATTATGTGAAAGGATCAAAAATACTGGTATTCTCACACTGCAAATGGAAATGTTTGCGGTAGGATGAAAACTGACTCTGATTCTATTGGTATCAATTTGAGTTCTCTTCCTACCTGAAACTACGAGCATCAATGTAATATAAACCAAAAATGATCCAACTTGTTTCAGAGGGCCCTTCAATGTCACAAAGAACACCAGTTTCTTTGCTTCATGAAAGCATGCTAAGGACTATAGCTGTCAAGGCCCCTTTCAAGACCAATGGAAGGAGGAGTTTCACAAATAAAGAAAGGCATGTTGAAAGAACCACTTTCAATGTGCCTTTCAAACAGATTGAAATAATGTGTTTCAGGCATCAAGAAACCTGCACTATTTTTGCTATTGGTCTGGCATTGTCCGCGCCAATAGCAAAAATAGCTCAGCCACTGAAACTGATTGTTTCAGGGTGTCAGAAAGCCGCACTGAAAGTGGTTTTTTCAGTGCTGCTCTCTTTATTCCCGAAACTGGATATTTTGATATCATTGAAAGCTGCAATGAAACTTCAAGTTTGTGCAAGCCTTTCATGATCTGCAGAAACTATCTTTCTTTGTGACATTGAAAGCACTTTCAAAACCATTTGATGCATTTTTGGTTGACATTACATTGATTCTCGTAGTTCAAGGTAGGAGGAAAACTCAAATTGATACTAGTGGAATCAGACTCAGTTTTTATCCTGCCACAAACATTTCCCTTTCCGGTGTATCTATCCCCTGTGGATTTTCAATGAATCAAATGAGCCTATGTTGAGGAGAAACAGTTGAGAATTGAGCTCAGGGCAGCTGTTCTCATGAAAACTTGCCAAAACAGAAAAAAAACGGACTGCGCCTGTTGTACCACAAAGAGCTGTAAGGGTCAAGGCCCCATACAGCCAGGCCCCTTAACCCCAGATGCTATGAAGACAACACACAGGGACTAGGAGCATCAGCATTAATGCTCCTTAATTCTACGGTACAGGTGATCACAATCATATTTAATTTATTCAGAACATATATAAACTCAGTAGAATCTCTTGTAGAGTAGATTCTACCTTGTCTAATCTCAGGCATCTGCTTTGGCTTGACATAGGCATTGTCTCTACTGTCAGCACAGAGCCAATTCTGGGTTCTAAGATGATGAGGGCAACTGAAGCATGAAGAGTTCCAACAAATTGGTCTGGAGTTGGGACTAGAATAGTGTAAAGTACAGGAAAGTAAATAGAGCTTATATACTGTGGACCCTAGGGGCTGTAACTAAGGTACTATGTCAGATCACAACAGATAGGGTAAATTAAAAGTAAATGCAGGGGTATATGAGCATAAAGGAGGACAATAGAGAACCTAGTAGGATGAGGAATCAACGGAAGTCCCAAAAGGGAACTCATGGTTTGATTGATCAGATAGTTGATCTGATCAATGATCAAGTTATTCAGGTTCTAAGGTTGAATGAAAAGTCAGTTCATGACCTCCACCCTGCCTCATTTCCTATCCATCTTATTGCTGGTTACATCCACATGCTGGGTGCCTCCAACTAATATGCAATCAGTTCAGGATCCTACTGTCATACCATAGGCAGGAGGTTTCAGATAGTCCAAATGAGCATCAGGTATGGCTGTAATAGCATTGCAATATTATTTGGTCTTCAACTTGGGGTTTTTTCCTCTGAAATCACACTACTTGAGCCAAAATAGTGAAAAAAGACACATGTGGAAGGTGACTGGTCATGAATTCACAACTGACACTCAAAAAAACCACAACCTCGATGAGTCCCAAATATTGCAACACCACCTATGTCTGACATGATGAACCAGCACAGGTTCTTCAAATACAGAATATCCACATATTGAACACCATAAAAAATAAGTCACAACATTTGATTTCCTGAAATAAAAGAACAACTTTAATGAATGCAAAAAACATGGCTTTAGGAGGACCAGTCTTTATTTACACAACCTTGGCAGATGGTTCAAAAATAGTTGATGTGTGACCATCTGTGACTGTCATTGATGTGGTTTCAGCATTTGAAGTTTCAGCAACCCATATAATTGGCAACACTGGTTGAGCATTTCAAGCATTTCAGTGAAAATGTGGGTGAAAGTTTAAATGAGTTTTTCATGTCCATTTTCAGTCAAAAGGTGGATGAATTTTTTTTTATCCAATTCCTGCCTGAAAAACTGATGAAAAACTTTTTGAGTTTTTCATCCGCTTTTGAGGTTGAAAACTTGAATACTTCAACCAGTGCAATGAGCAATCTATTCCAGCATACACTGAATTACCACAGGTATCATATCCTCATTGTTATCCCTTCAATTCCCATGTTGCAAGAGCAGTACCAGCAGGGTTTTCAGGACATGAAACTCCAGCCAACAATGCCACTGTTGTTGGCATCAGTTACTGCAGGATCGGCTGAAGTCACACTATGGCCTGCTGAAAAGGTCTTGACAGAACGTTGTGCATTTTTTACTTTGCGTGCTTCCCAAGTTATGCCTTCTGTTGGCAGTCTGTGCCTTGTGCATTTCGGTCCAAACGGTAGGTCCATGGCGCCTGCTCAACTCAATTAGCTGAATGGCATATCGCTGGAGGCCTCCTCTACTTCGGAGGGAAGATCACCGTCCCCCGGGATAAAGACCTCCACCAGCGTATCATGGAGCTGCACCACGACACCCGGGTGGCAGGGCATGCTGGTCACTTCAAGATGTTAGAGCTCATCTCTCAGAACTACTGGTGGCTCCAGATGTCCAGACACGTTGGCCAGTACATTGCCACCTGGGACCTATGCTGCCGGATGAAGGCATTATGCTGACTGCCCACTGGTGAACTCCACCTGATGGAAGTTCTGGCCAAGCACTGGGACACCGTCTCGGTGGACTTCATTGTCGAGTTGCTGGACACTCATGGCTTCAACATGATCATGGTCATAGTTGACATCCTTGGTAAGAGCGCCCACTTCATCGAGTGCCATACTGGCCTCAGCGCAGTCAGCACAGCTCAGCTTTACTACTGGCACATCTGGAAGTGCCACGGCACTCCTCGGAAGTACATCTCTGATCGTGGTCCACAATTCATTGCGGAATTCACCACAGAGCTCTGGCAGCTTATTGGTGTTACACTGGTGACCTCAACAGCGTACCATCCGCAGACCAATGGCCAAACTGGGCACGTCAACCAGGAACTCGAGCAGTTCGTCCAGATCTTCGCAAATTACAAACAGGATGACTGGGATGAGCTCCTTCCAACAGATTGGGTGAAGGGCGGTGATTTGGTGCATGCACAGAACAATGTCATCCAATACTCACGCAAATTGTTGGAAGAATAAAATAAGATGGGACTTACAGGTTCTGAATTTCATGGGAAAGAAAGAAAGAGTGTGTTGATAGCAGAGTCGTCTCCGCATCTGACATCATCACGCATCTGGCCAGGATGACAGTGGACATTGAGGATAAAAAGATTAAACCCATAATCTTGGTTTCATCCACACCCAAATTTAAAAAGGGTCAGGATGTATCCCGTGCCCCAGTTCATGTTAGCGCCAGTGTGACTCCGACGGTGGATGGCTGAAGAAATGGGGACTGGTTCTGGGTGCAGAATTTTCTGTGACAGACTCAAATGCGCTTTGGCTTGGGTATGGTATGCTTATGATAGCTGTCGCAAATTCTGGCTGGCTCTGTGAGTATTTAAGTTCTGAGTGTTGAAATACGCTATACATTTGCCACTCCTGGTACAAAACGGATGGCTGTGTCCTGGCATAGCCACAGTTGCGTATTTTTCGCCCCACGACTTTGCCTCCACGGGATTCCGCTGCTCAGCAGATTTGATACTCCGCTGCAACACAATTATAATATTCAGTGCTGAGTACCGGTATTTTTTATGAAGACTAAGGGTTCTTACAAAGGTTTTAGCTGAGGACAAATGATTTGGTTGAGAAATTGCGAAACGAAATATAGGATATAAAGATCTAGTAGCTCTAATTAAACACATAGCGGCACGCAGAAGAATTTGGACGTGATTTGACACGTCAAAGCGAGGTGAAAAACGGGATACAGATGTAAATCCTCCACTGAAACCTATGGCTGCAGTCCCATCGCGTTACCGCGCCACCTACCGCGCCACCAGATGCAATGCCACCTGGCATAGACATTCGAGCACAAAGCCGATGCCACCCGAGATCGTTGCAGACAAGGTATAAAATATTCATTCTTAGGTCTATCAGTAGGGACGGAATGGACATTAACTGCAAGCTTCCAGCTCACTGGGTGGCAAATAGCACTGGTCTATCCATCTAGAATGGGCAACAAGTGGCCCCGACACACGGTGGCAATAGTATAAGGTTGGGGTGAGCGTCAGTGAGCGGGAAGTGGGCATCAGGAGGATGATCTGGGGTGGGAGTGGCGGAGACACATGAGTGGCATCAGAACATGGTGGTAGAGAAGAAAGAGGTGGGATGACCAGGACGTCGGGGGTTCAAAATGCAGTGGATGTGCCGAGCTGCCACTCATATGTAGAGCAAAGTTGTGGGGCGAAAAGTAAAAAACTCATAGCCGCCAGTAGCTGGCTTTATGTGTGGTTAATTTGGGTACCCAAATGAAGTAGCCATATGTGCAGAACTAGTGTCTGGTCTGCTAATCCAAATGGTGTTATTTCCTGCAGCGGCATTTGGAACCTGTGAGGCAGAGACGTTGCATGTTACAAGAACAACTCTATTCAGCCGTCTGAACTCGGTAATATGAGAACAGATTGGGTATTGGCTTTTCGATATCGTCAATGAGATTGAATAAAACACTAGGAGAGGTACAGAATAAACTACTTCCTAGCTACTGTTTAAATACTGTGAACGGAACCGTGTGATACTAACTACTATAATTACAACTACTATTGTCCTGGTGGTTACCACGCGTTATTGTTCCGTCTGTCATGTGTCAACCGTTGCCTTTGCACAAGGCGTAGCTCCACTATTCTCATGTCAATGTCAATGTCAACAATAAACATCTGTTGTCCGTTCCGTAACCATGTCTCCATGACTAAAAACATGTGCTTCATGTATGGCGCCAAGTTCCCGTGTCTTTAAATAAGACCTAGAGGTATATGCATGTCAAACGTCGTCATCCTCTGGAACTTCTTCGATCGTCGGTAGCGTCGGAAGGGCGGTATCACGTGGTTCACGTGTGGCGTTGTCACGTGCGTTGGTCGGATCAAAACGTTCGAATCGTGACATTGCAAGGGACAAAACTGGATCTCAGTACCCATTCGGAGTAGCCAGAAAATTTCACCGTTGGTGTATGAGCTCAAACCTGAATAAATCCAGCCCAGATTGGATTGATCCAACTCATGTCTCAACGTGAAGTCGGATTAAGCCAAATAGTATATGGGCATACCTTTACTGTGCATATCCTAATAACTACGGGAAGCCGAGGATAGGTGTACTGTGGTATATGGTGCATGCCGTTTAGGAACTATTAAAATGCGGTGATTGGAGAAGTCTACAGGTTCAAGAATGGTCCCTTGTCTTCCAAAATGGAACAAATTGATCCAGCTTCTGTAGCAGATCAGGATCTAATTGTGGGGAAGATCTTATGTGGCGACCTCAGTGACAACCTTACCTGGCATATTTCAGCATTCTCCTTCAGAAAATTGGTACATGTTCAGCTGAGATTAGCCTTGGCATGATTCTGTTTACCAGGACATCATGGGCCATTGTCCTCTTCTTTCACTTCGTCTTCTGTTGTTTTCGCGCTGCTCGCCCGAGCGAGTGCACTAGCATTTCTAGTGCTCGCATTTTCCATTGGACTCTTCACCCAGGTTAGTGTAGTCCTGGCCCTGCGTCGTTTCATTTTTGACACTATGGCTTGTATGAGCCTCCCATTTTCCAGGTTCATGAAGCCCTCATCTTTGTTCTTCCTCAGGAACTTCGTCATTGCGTCGATGGATGCTCGCAAGCTGCTATGTATCGCCAGGGGTGTGTTTACGGGACATTCTTCTACAGCCTTCAGGATTGCCACTAATTCGGCTGTGTTCTTCATAGGTCCCAGGGTCTTGGGAATGCGGATAGACATGTTGCGCGATTTGTCTGTTTGGAAGTATATCCCTGCGCCTGCTCGTGCATTTGGTCCATCGCTATTCCTCGCGGAGCCCTCTGTGTGGACGGTTATCTCCTTGTCATCACTGTCCACGTCATGTCTCGTATCGGGCGTGGTATCATGGAAAGTATTCGGGGATCATTTCATGAATATTCTGAAGGTGTCAGCCAGTGTGCCTCCCATTGTGATTCTGGGGTCAAATGTTCGGGTTTCTGACTCCTTGTCCTCTTCAGGCCCTGGTTCTTCCTCGTAGTCTTCAGGTTGGGGTGACCTCGGGTCCCATTTCTCTTCGAGTTCATCCAGTAATTTTCTGGCTTGTCTGTAGCAGTTGTGGGGGTTCTGACAGCCGGTAAAAGTTTTTGTCATCGTGCAAATCGCGCACCGGCACCTACGTGTTGGCCTGTCTCTTGGTGCATCCATTTTGGCGCCCAGTCGGATGGTGTTTCTGACCGTTCTGATTTTGTGTTTGTTTTTCAGGCATTCTGTCATCACTATGTCCCGGTGGAATACCGGCCTGTTCGCACATGATTTTTGGTGGTACCAGACCGGCATCGATTCCTGTCTCTCCCTAGATATGGCCATCGCATCCATTACAAGGCCGTTTGCCCAACCAGCTTTCACCATTCCAGCTAGGTCCATTCCAATCGCTTTGGCAGATAGTTTTGGGGACCATGATTGTAGGTAGGCATTCATACGCAGTTCCTCTTCTATGTTTTGGTCCCTCCCTGGGACCTTCTTGGCTAACAGCTCGTTTGCTACAAAGCACTAAAGCGGTCTTTCGTGGCTGAAGCTCAGGTATATCTTGAACCAGGTTACCGCTATGACCTCATTTCTTGCCACTATATCTAGCAGGTTTTTACCGCCTGCATTTGCGGGCACATAGTATATGGTTTCCTTGTTCACGGTTATGTTGATTTTTTCTGCCCAAAGGAACAATCTAATTCTCTTCTCGAGTCTAGCTTCGATCACCTTTGGCATACCTTGAGCAGTTGCTAGATACTGGGTCATTCCCCCAACCACCATTGGTATTATGAGCCGACGACCTTCCATTGTTGGGTGTCCGAGTTCCCATCTCTCCAGGGACTCGTCCATCTTCTCCAGTGTTCGTGCCCATGTGTCGACTTGGACAACACCATTTCCGACCCAGGCACCCAGGATGCGTATGGGTTCCCCTTCTCTTGCAATTTTTATGTGCTGAGGGATCATAGTGCCATTTATCCCGTTTACAACCCGGGTCGCACGGACTCTGTCTCGATGACCTATTTTCCCTATCGGGATCATTTCCGTTTTGCTGATGTTGAATTTAGCGCCGGCTGCAATACACCATTCGTCTAGGATTTCCAGAAGCGCACCGAAGTCGTCTCCCTCATCCAGGTAGACCATGGTGCCGTCCGCAAAGAGTGTGGCTATTAATTTATCTCTCTGTCCCTTGACTTTATAACCCTTCAGGTTGGATTGGCGTAGGGATTCAGCTAGTGGCTCTATCGCCAAGTCGAACAACAGGCACGAGAGAGGGTCTCCTTGGTGCACCCCTCTTGTTACTCGAAAAGGGTGCTCACTTCTCTCACTGTTGACCATCACGTACGTCCAGGCGTCACTATACAATGCTTTGACTGTGCTGATAAATTCATCCATGATGGCTTAAACCAGGTTTAAACCAAAAAACTTGGATCAAAAGACTTCAAATGGTGTGGCTTGAACCAGTTTTAACCAAAAAGGTCGGACCAGAAGAGTTCAAATAGTGTGGTTTAAACCAAAATGGCTCAAACCAGGTGTAAACCAGTTCAAACCAGAAAACCATAGAATCAATCATGATTGAGTCAAATTTCAGATTTGGTTGAGTTCTTTGAAGATAATTAGATATTTCAATCAGAAGAATTGATTTCATGTAGTTGTCATCCACTATAACAGCTGCACAATCAATTTTTGGATTCATGTGCTCAGACCTGATATGTTGGGCAAGACTGACTCCAGCCTTGGGCCAAGTGCTGCCAACCTTTTTAAACTGCTGTTGCACATCCTTCCACATCTGATCATGCATGCTAGTCACCTTCAATGCACACACCTTCTTTCTTGTAGTTACAAGCAAGGACAGTCCAAATGGACTTGAAAAGCAGGTACAACCTACATGTTACCAGAGCTCAACCTTTCAACTCACAACTTCGAAGCAGACAACTTCAACTTTCTTATGGTACATCTTCAGCAGTGCCAACTTGCTTTTGGCTGCAACACAACTATACAAATGTACAACTTTGGGTTGGTCAACTCTGAAATTGGTACAACTGTCACACTGACCAGGTGGAACTTGGTATTGTGAAATTTGACCGGCCATTCACCTACAGCAGAGCACAGCTGAGATTCTGCCTGCTCTTCTGGACATATTATAAATCCACACTCGATTTGAGAGTGCATTTAACATCTGAACTTGAATTTTGAGTTCTGAGACTTGGCGAAATCTTAAATTTCAGATATAATTGTATTCCTTGAGTTGAAATGATCTGACCAATATTCTTCAGGGTCTCAGTACTTCTTGAATAGTATAATGTATGTTGGAATACACCCACAAATTTGGGGGATCGGAACCTATCCTCACACCATACAGGAATAAATTACCAGAGAGGACACATCACAGCCATTATCAAGAAATTGATCAACTTTGGCTTTTTCTCGCAGGCCAGCATAAGTTGAGACCCTTTGTGTCATGTAACACCAAGGGATACCCCAGGGAGTTCTCAGGTACAATTTCAGCCAGAAGGACCTGATTCCTGAACTGGTATGCCCTATTGTAGACTGGTCAGTTACCTTTTGCAATGCCAAGTAGAATGAAGTTGTATTTCAATAGGTTGCCAATTGTGTCCATCAAATTAAAGTTTGCACACTTCAATGTGCAAGAGATGAACCTCTTTGTAAATTAGATGTGCTTTCTGGAGTTGTTGGCTTTACAATAAAGTTGTCATTATCTACAAGCTGTGGTTCATTCTGAGTTGTCTTTTTTCTGTGCTGATTCTCAAGTTGTCCTCAATGAAAGATGTTATTTTTCACAGAGTTGTCGCAAATACCTTTGACACAGTATAACATCCATAAACTTGGTCCAAGGCTTGGAGTCAGTCTTGCCCAACATATTAGGTATGAGCACATGGATCCAAAAATTGATTGTGCAGCTGTTATAGTGGATGACAACTACGTGAACTCAATTCTTCTGATAAAGAACTCAACCAAATCTGAAATTTTGACTCAACCATGGTTGATTCTATGATTTTCTGGTTTAAACTGGTTTACACCTGGTTTGAGCCATTTTGGTTTAAACCACACTGTTTGAACTCTTCTGGTCCGACCTTTTTAGTTTAAACTGGTTTAAAACTGGTTCAAGCCACACCATTTGAAATCTTTTGATCCAAGTTTTTTGGTTTAAACCATCAGGTTTAAACCTGGTTTAAGCCATCATGGTTTAAACCATCAGGTTTGAACCTGGTTTAAACTGTTCTGGCTTAAACCGTACCTGCTTTCCCTATAGCTGGTTTAAACCAGGCCAACGTTGGCAATGTCGTGGTTTAAACCTAAACCACCCTACAGTATGGAGATGTCCGTCGTGGTTGAGGATATGTGGAACTACAACCTGGTTGACAATGATGTGCCCATGCCTTCTTCGGAACTGTTGATCACAGCGGACCCCTGCAACTATGACCCTGAGTTAGAACCCGTGCCAGCCATTATCACTTCAGAGCAGCAGGCATCTTCATCTCGCGTGACTCTGGACAACCAGCTGCTGGCTCCCACTACCCCGGACTCCTGTTTCCTCAGGCTCCACCCTTGTCCTCTGGAGGAGCCTATGGCTGCTGCGCTTCCCTCCTTCATGGACAAGGAAGTGCTGTGGGCAATTGAGGGTGAGGTAAATGAGGCACGGGTTGAGAGCTCACTGCTCTTCATGTCTGCTGTTTTCAACCAGGGGGAACACCTTGGGCCAGTCCTGTTGAAATGGGAAGGGTAAGGGGTGTGCCAAGGAGTAGTCAAAATCCTTTTCAATTTTTTTGTATTTTTCCCATATCCAGAATAAAGTGTTGTCCTTCTGGGGTTTTGTTGTTTGATAAGATTGCCAAGAGATCAACAAGTTGGACAGATAAGAATGATGGGGTATGGGTATGGGTATAACCCGTCCACGGGTTTCTTGCTCGCACCACCTGCCCTCTACTGCTGGTTGGTTTGTGCCATTTCTATGTGTGTATCCTCTCTAGCTGGGTTCTAGTGCAGGCACTCAGCCTTTCTTCATACGGGGGTGTTGCTTCAAATTCCTCATCTGTTACCAAGTTTGGGATCTCCGAAGGTTCGCTGGGAGGAGGAGGGGGGTCACTGCGAGACCGGGTTGCTAGGCCGGCAACCAGAATGTTGTCTGTGAACATGGAAGGTATTGCCCTGTTGTCTAGGATGGGGTACGATCATCCATGGCTGGTGTAGCCTTGAGGCGTTCTTGCATCAATGAACAATTGAACTTTCAGTCATGAATTCTCTCAGTTCAATATATGAAAGCCCTGCCTGGATGAAAAGGCAGGTGGTATCTTTCACTGTCAGGCAAAATTGTGGAAAAAAATCAATTTCCTTCAACAAAATATTCAAAGGGTTTGCACATGTTTGGACAGGTTCGGGAAAATTCCGAAATCCCCAAACCCCGAACCGGACCTAGAGTCCGTCTGCATATACAACATCATGCAGTAGATATCCCAAGTCATGGAGAAGACATTTCGAATATCTTTCAAATATTGAACCAGTGACTATTCAAACGGCATTGCATATTAGTTCTTGATGTTTTTCACATGTTTGGCCAGTACAAAATTGGTTATCTGCCTTGTGTGAGGGACAAAGGTGAAAGGACCAAGTGCCCTGGTGTTGGGTAAACACCCGCTCGGCAATTCAAGCGGAGGCTCACAAGGTTTGAGAACGGAACGGGGTTCAATTCCCCGAGGGCGCATGTGCGTTGATGGAAAAAGTTTTTGTTTGGTTTATATGTCCCCCTCCTTTCTTTTGTTCCATGCAGAACTCTGTCTTTCTTAAGCTGTTTTCCATATTCTTTTTTGGTTTGGGCTGGTTTTTCTGTTTGGTGCATCCATAATCATTTGACATCAGTATTGGTACCACTTCAATCATCCAACAAACGAGCAGGGTGCAGGTGTAAATAGGGGACAAAGGTGAGAGAATGAAGTGCCCTGGTGTTGGGTAACACCTGTTCGGTCTTTTATGGTCGAATAACTACTCCTTTTCCCACGGCGCAGGGTTCGATTCCCCGAGGGCGCATGCTGGACCCTTTCCATCCTTTTTTCATTCGGTTCGCTTTGGTTGGTTGGTTAAATTCTCCCTATTTTTATTTATTTATCTATTGAGATTGCTACTTCAATCCTCCTACAGATGAGCAGAGTGGATGTAGGCAGTAGGTATATCCAGGGTGTAGCAGAGGGTACCAAGTGCAATTGGTGTTGGGCAACACCCGTTCGGTAAAGTTGGTGGATGTGAACCAATAGGCGAACGACGCGGGGTTCGAATCCCTGCGGGCGCATTGGTTCCCCGTATCATTGTATTTTTCCAACTTGAATCCCCTGGTTGATTCGCGTATTTTTCTATTCGTTTTACTTTACGTTGGTTTGGGGTGGTTTGGTTTAAATTTCATTTGCGCATTCCTAGGTCAATTTTTGCACCATACAACAAATGCTCAAATCTGTAAAGTAAAATACCGAGTGAGGATGTAGATAGGCAAGGGGCAAGGGGAGGGAATGAAGCACCCTGGTGTTGGGTAAATGGCACCCGTTCGGTATTATCAGGGCTCACTGCGTTCCGTGGCCTGATCGACACACGTGTGCGGACACGTGCCGACCCGGTGCGGACGTGGGTCGGCACCAGGTCGGCATGGTGCGGATCTGGTGCCGACCCACGTCTGCACCCGATCGGCACGTGTCCGCACACGTGTGTCGATCAGGCCACGGAACGCAGTGGCTGTCAATGCAAACCACACCAATTTGCGAATGGGACGGGGTTCGATTCCTCGATGGTGCATTCCAACTTAGGAGGCAGCTTTTTTTCTCTTTGTGTGGGTGATCTGTTCTATGTCTTTTTATTTATTTGGTTTGTTTGTTTCGCGCTTCCCCAATTTCCCATCGTTGAAACTAGTACTCCAATCCTTAAGTCTGTGCAGTGCAGGTGTAGGCAAGGGACAAAGTGACCATCGCACTCTCTTTTGTTCTATTCTTATTGGTTTCATTCTATATTGTACACGTCCAGCCTACTTTGAATTTCTTTCTACAGTACTTATTCTCATCGGGTTTGGTTTAGGTTCTATTTGGCGCATTTCCAACCTTTCGTGACAAGACAACCCTCAGCCCATAGAATAGGTTGAAGGTTGCAGGTAATATATGTAGGGTGCGGAGTGTGGACCAGGGACAAAGGCAGACAGAGAAGGCGCCTTGGTGTTGGGTAACTTTGGTTAAGTTTTCTGTTATTTTCACCTTGACAAACGGTGCGGGGTTTGATTCCCCGAGGGTGCATTCCAGCTTAAATGGCAACTTTTTTTTCTCTCGGTGTGGGTGGTCTAGATCTCTTCCACTTTTTTTTTGATTTGGTTCGCTTTTGGTTTGGTTTGTTAATTCTCCATAATTTTTTCGTCTGTTGAGATTCCTACTTCAACCCTCCAACACATCAGCAGATCTGTGCAGTGTATAGCGAAGGGACCAAGGAAAACAGAGGAGGAACGAAGCGCCTTGGTGCAGGGTAACAGTGACCCGTTTGGTCCTATGTTGGAATACGGATCTACTTTAAGACTTGCGAATGGTGCGGGGTTCGATTCCCTGGAGGCGCTTACGCTCAAATTTCTTGGTGTTTTGTTTTGTGTTCTGTTCTATATGTCCGTCCGACTTTTGTTCGCTGAATTTCTTTATTCTCTCCTTTTCACCGTGGTTGGTGAAATTTTGTTTGCGCATCCCTGTCTTTCATCCATTGGGATTACTACTTCAATTCTCCAGTATATAAATAAGGGAATCTGTGCACGTGTATATGTATTATAGGCAAAGAGACAAAGCGCCCTGGTGTGTGGTAACACTCGTTCAGCCATTTTCTGATCTCGAGACCTGATTATTTGTGAACGATGCGGGGTTCGATTCCCCGGGGAGCATGGGTGAAGTATGAACTGTTTTTCTTTCCATTCTTAAGTTAGGTTCAGTTCCACCTCCCGAGGGCGCATTCGCTCGCATTTTTATTTTGGTTCTATATACGTGCTTACATCCGTCCGACTCTCTTTTATGCTTTCTTGGTTTGGTTGAATTTTTCAGTCTGACACATCCCATTTCTCATCGTCGACACTGGCAACCTCAATCCTCCACCAAATAAGCAGATCTGCGCAGATTGGCAGGTGTAGGCAAGGGAAGGACAAAGGCAAACAGAGAAGGTGCCCTGGTGTTGGGCAACACCTGTTCGGTGTTGTGTCTGAGTTCCCGCGTCAGCGGACAGTCCGGGGTTCGACTCCCCGGGGGCGCATGCAGCCTTTCTTTCTTTTTTTCCAATCTCCAGGTGTCAGGCTGATTCGAGCCTTTTTCTATTATTTTTACTTTGGTTTGGAGTGGTTTGTGTGAATTTTGTTTGCGCACTTTTAGGCCAATTTTTGCACCATACAAAAAATATATACTCAAATCTGTAAAGTAAAATACCGAGGGAGGATGTAGATAGTCAATGGGCAAAGGTGAGGAGACCAAGTGCCCTGGTGTGTGGTAACACCCGTTCGGTATTGTCGGGGCTGCAAACCACACCAATTTGCGAGCGGGATGGGGTTCGATTCCCCGATGGTGCATTCCGGCTTAGGAGGCAAGTTTTTTCTCTCTCTTTGTGTGGGTGATCTGTTCTATGTCTTTTTTTGATTTGGTTTGCCTTGGTTGGTTGGTTTGTTTGGCGCTCCTCCAATTTCCCATCGTTGAAACTAGTACTATACATGAGCAAGTCTGCGCAGTGCAGGTGAAAAAGTGTCCATCGCACTCCCTTTTGTTCTATTCTTATTGATTTCTTTTGGTTGGTATTTCTTTTTGTGCATTCATCGCTTAGAGCTTCCAACCATCAAGTAGTAAGCAGAGTGTAGGATCTAGGCGAAGGAGAGGGACAAAGCGCCCTGGTGTTGGGTAACACCCGTTTGGTAACTTGTAATGGATATCTCCGAAGTTAGTCTGCGAACGGTCCGGGGTTCGAGTCCCTGGGGGGCGCATAATTCCCCCGGCTGTTTTTTTTTTTTCCGTTCCTTTTGAATTCTATATGGTACACGTCCAGCCGATTTTGAATTTCTTTCTACAGTACTTAATCTCATTGGGTTTAGTTTAGGTTCTATTTGGTGCATTTCCTATTTTTCATGGCGAGACAACCCTCGAAGAATAGGTTGAAGGCCGCAGGTGCGGACTCCGGAGCGTGGACCGGGGATGAAGGCAGACGGACAAGGCGCCCTGGCGTTGGGTGACACCCGTTCGGTACCGTTAGAGTGCGGTCGTTAATTGGCGAACGGCGCGGGGTTCGATTCCCCGAGGGTGCGTCATGAAGTGGTCGCATCTGTCTTTTTGCTTTGGTCGAGACAGAGAGTAACCCATAGGATAATTGATCCTCCGTCGCCCGACGCCAAGCCTCGCCAAGCCTCCCTCGGGAATGATACCCATCTTCGGTAACCCCATTTCGCTGGGGATCAGGCACGCGAAAGGCGCATATGATACTCATCTTGTTTGTTTGTACCCCGCCCTCTATCTCAACACGCATCGATGATCGAGTTCAACAACATGCACTGAGCGCGCAAGGCACCGTTTCCAAGCGGATGCTATTGCACTTGGTTTAATTTAGACTGTTTGGGGAGGCGGGAGTTTATCGAGGGCGTTGTGGCGCCGACGTCGCGGAGATCACCGTGATTTGACGTCGCCGCTCACAGCTCTTCCTCTGCTCTCATCACCTCGAGTCAGCGCACAGGCGCCTTGGGCTGCAGCCAACATCTCAGGGTAGACCTGCGAGTCTTATACGCCGCCCTTACACGGCAGACAACACGCAGCGCCGCCCGTATGGGCCAACCCGTCTCGAAAGACTCGCGCTCGGAGAAAGCGCGGTCGGATGCCATCGACCGGCAGATCACCGAAGACTCGAAGCGGTACAAGAAGGAATGCAAGATTCTGCTCCTGGGCAGCGGCGAGTCGGGCAAGAGCACGATCGTGAAGCAGATGAAGATCATCCACCAGGACGGGTTCGACGAGCGGGAAAGGGCGGAGTATCGCACGACGGTGTATCGCAATGTGCTCGACTCGGCGGGGACGCTGGCGAGGGTGGTGAGGCGGGTGGGTGTGGGGGCGTTTAGCGAGGACAGGCTGGAGGGAAGAAGGGAGAGCGAGCGGGAGTATGCGATGGCGGTGTTGCGGGCGTTCCCGCCTGTGCCGGGGGCGCCGCCGAGCGACGGCAGCAGCAGCATTGGCGATGGGGAGACGGAGGAGGGCGAGGTGGATGTGGGCGTGGACCCCGTGCCGTTCACGCGCGCCGAGGACCGCGAGTACCGCCCCACGCGCAGCGGGATCCAGACGGGGAGGGTCAGCGCAAGACCGGGGACCGCCGAGGCGCAGGCGCCCTTGGTGGATGTGCTGGCGCAGACGCACGCCGTCCTGACCCCCGCCCTGGCGGATGCGATATGGCACGTCGCGAGGGCGCCCGCCGTCGAGCGCCTCGTTGACGAGCACGCCGCCGAGTTTTATTTGATGGACAGTGCGACGTAGTGAGTGTCTCTCGTTATCCTCTATGAATTTTATATACGCTACTCTATGCTAACGCGCACCCGCAGCTTCTTCTCGTCCATCCACCGCATCGCGGCCCCGACGTACGTCCCCTCTGAGGAGGACGTCCTCCGCGCGCGCGCAAAGAGCACTGCGATTATCGAGACAAGGTTTATGATGGGCGATTTGATGTACGTTTTCCCTCCTCTTGTTGCTTGTCTACCTCGTCCCTCCATCCTGTGTCTAACACCCACCCAGGATCCACATGTTCGACGTGGGCGGCCAGCGCTCCGAGCGCAAGAAGTGGATCCATTGTTTCGAGAGGTACGCCTTCGTGGCCTTCCCTTCATTCATCCATCCTTTCGTCATTTTTTCTTTCGCCATTTTTTTTCTGAGGCTTGTTCGGCCCGCATGGTCTTGCTTTTCGTCTTGTTCGGGAGCGCAGGCGGGAGTGGGCGGTTGTGTATTCCTATTTGGATGATTCACACCCGTGCCGCCTGTCGCCCCACGCGCGGGTACGGGTGCTGTCTGGATGTAGAGGGGCGCGTGGAGTGCAGTTATCTGCGCCCGAGCCCAGCCCAGGAAGGATAAATATGCGCGGGGAGGTGGGTGGGGTGCGCCGGGAGCTGTTGGTCGTGCGGAAAGGGAAGGAAAGCGCGTATGTGTGGGGGTGGGTGTGCACCGTCCGCGTCCCCGTGCGCGTGGGGACCCGACTGCGATGGGGGTGGAGCTCGGTGTCTGTGTGCGTGTGTGCTTTGTGTGAAGTGGACTTGGACTCGGACTCGGAGGCTTTCTTCGTCCCATCCCGTTTGTATGGGATCGAATGGGATGGTAAGCCGGGCCCATCCCACGGCCGCTTTTGCCCTGCGTGCTGCGCGCGATCTTCTCCACGGGACGGAGACGGGCGTTGCGTTGCGTCCGCGCCCTCCCAAGCCCACGCATGCGCATGCGCATTCGGGGCCTCTGGAGCGGAGTGCAGGGGAGGACAAGATTGTATGCATTCCGGAGTGGGGACTAGAGTGTGTAGGAGTGCAGGACGGATAGGAGAACGGGATTCCATGATTCCATTCTTTCCTGGGGACGGACGCATGTCTCGTCTGGTCTGTCGCTCCATGTGGCTGGCGACGACGGAGGGGCCGGAGGGCGAACGCGTTTGCTCCCTGGTTTTGCTTTGGGCTTGCAGCATACTCGACACGACAGCTGAACGACTGGGCGACGCGACGACTTGATGGTGGCTTAGACGGCGGCAGCCGACCCGCCCCAGTGCTTTGCTTTGCTTCGGTCGTGGCCTTTGTCTTTTCTGTGCCAAGGCCAAGTAGCGCCCAGAGTCCGGGGTGCATACAGGAAGGAGAAGGAGCGCGCACCTTTCCTCGGCGTCCATGGTGGTCTGCTGCATGCTGCGTGCACCAGCGCTCGTTCGTTTGTGCGAAGGAAGGCGTATATTTCTCTTCCTGTTCCCTCCCATTTGTCTTTCATCCCTCTTCTCCTTCTGTCCTTATCTTGCCTTGTAACAAATAAATAAACAGACAAACATGCTAACGCCGTTTTTTTCGCAGCGTGACGTCCATCATCTTCTGCACCGCGCTGAGCGAGTACGACCAGGTGCTCGAAGAAGAGCGGAGGGTTGTAAGTTGTTCTGTTTTTGTTTTTTCTGGGCTTTTCTGGGGTTTTACTCCTATTGCTTTCGCTTCTTTCTTTTGGATGGACGTTGTTTTGGATTTGGGGGCGGGCAATTTTTTTTTCTTTTGCGGGGGGTTTGGGTTTCTCGGAGCAGAGGCGCGCATGTCGTACTGCGGCCATCCCGTCTCACGCACAACGCATTGCACGCGCGCTCGCGTGACGGCCTATCGTCTGCGTCTGGTGGGCAGCGTGCGGCGTGAGGGCGAGTTGGTCGGCGTCGGTCGGCGTGAGATACTCACGGACGGGAACGGTGCTGGTGTTGCGGGTGGACCCGCCTAGCATTGGCGTCGATGGGAGCGTGTGTGCCAAGCAGAATGTGGTGCATCGTTCCGAGCTGCGGGAAGGAGCGAGAGAGGGAACGCGTTCGGCTGTCTAGTCTCCCTCGACTCGAGCCTGTATCCGTATGGGGCTGGATGGCTGAGACGAAGGGCCGCACTCTCTTCGCGCGCGGTGGAGCGGCGGGGTAGGTAGAGCGAGACGAAGGGTCGTGCATCGAAAGTGTCGCTCTGGTGGTCAAAGGGCAGGTGCGCGAGAGCCGGGGACGGTGCAGATTCCAGCAGTAGGAGACGGAGGGACGAGACACCTGTGGATGGCGAGGAGAACGATCGCGCGAACCAGAGTGGGGTCATCGTCGAGACGCGCCTGGTCGAGCGGGGACTGGGTCCTGGAAGCGGAGACCGCAGAAGGGGATGGTGCTCGCTGGGGTGGGAGGGTGGAGTTGTCACCAGTAACGGGGCGCGCGCGAGGAGACGAGACGGGACTGGACAAGTTTCCTCGAGAAGTGGAGAGGAAAGCCCCTGCGCCGGTACGCTTTGAGGGATGAGACGAGACGAGCGCGAAGCCGCCGCTGAGTCGGGCTGAGGCGCTCCGAGGCTCTCAAGGGCTGCGCGTCTTTCTCTCCTCTTCCGTTCCCTCACTCCGCCTTTCTTACCCCACGCCCGCTCACCACTCTCTACTCTTGTATATGAGGGAGCGGGAGTCGGGGCGGGGAGTGCGACCAGACGAGGCGGGTCCGTCGATGGGGGCGAAGCAGATCGACGTGTCGTCGCTCGCATCGCAGATTTCTGGGTGGGGGGAAGGAGGAGGCGTCTGTCCCGATGTGTGAGACGCTGCGCCGAGGACGGCCGTGCATCTTTTGACGCGGGGGCTGCGACGAGGCGCGTGCACAGATGGTGGTTGTCCTGATACGGCGGAGAGTGGCGAGGAGCAACCCGCGCTGGCCGGCCGTGCTCGCGTGGAGATGTGGCATCGACGGCGTGGACGGAGGAGGGGAGGCGCTCGTACCCAGGTTTCTTCCCTGGGCCGGGCAGGGCAACAAAGGCATGGACTGTGGGGTGGGCCCGAGAACGCGCTGGGTGCTGGGCGTCGCTCAATTTTTTTCTTCTCCCACCTTTCCTCTCACTATCCCTTCCTCCCGCTTACTATCCCTTCCTCCCGCTCACTATCCCTTCCATTCGCAGAACCGTATGCGCGAATCGCTCTACCTCTTCGAGTCCGTCATCAACTCGCGCTGGTTCCTCCGCACGAGCGTGATATTGTTCCTGAACAAGATCGATGTATTTAAGCGGAAGTTGCCCAAGGTGAGCATCGTTTTCGTTTTTATTTGTGAAGGTAAAGCAAGGGGGGGAGGGAAGGGAGGAAGGGTGGGGGGTGGCGATGCGGGATGAAGGGAGAGGAGAGGTGCGGCACGGCAGTGGAGGTAGAAGAGACGGAGAGACCAGACCAGAGACCGCGCGTGCGAGATGGAGATAAGGACGTGTCGCGCAGCATGGGATCGGGAGCACCTACTGCGGGGCTGAGGCCTGCGTGGGGGCGGTCGCACACTGTGGTCGTTGTCGTCTGCGGATCTCTGCGGCAGCGAGGTCGGCAGTGGAGCGGCGGGGCAGTGGGATTGTCGGATGCGTCCAATCTATTGTGCCGGCCCCAGAAGCCGGGTTTTGGGGGCGTGTTTCGCTCCCCGATACGTGTGGCTGTCGCTGTCGAGGAGTGACGGCGTGCGGAGTATGTGCTATTTAAGGGTGCTGGTGAAGACGAAACGAGACGAGACAAGCCTCGTGCTGTCTTCCTCCGTCTGCCGGTTCAGATCCGCTCCGCGTTTGTGCTATTTCCTGCCCGAGGTGCAGCAGCAGTGGGGCGAGACGCGACGCGAGTATGCTCGGGAGCTGAGTTGGGGTGTTCTCGAGCTCGTTGTGCGACTGCGGGTGGTGGTGGATGTCGCGAGAGCTCTTCGCCGTGTTCTACGTTATGGGCGTACGGGTCGGTGTGCAGCCCTGTGGCTCCTCCCCTCCCCTCCCTCCTTCTCTCATCTTCCTTCCCTTCCCTTTCCCTCTCATTCACCCTTCTTCCTCCCACAGATCCCCCTTGGCCGCTACTTCCCCGAATACGCCGGCGGCAACGACCTCCAAAAGGCCGCGAAATACATCCTCTGGAAGTTCATGCAGGAGAATCGGGCGAAGCTGACGGTGTATCCGCAGTGAGTGTTATTTTGTTGTTTTCTTGTTTTTTTTTGTCTTTGGGTGGGGGTGGGGGTCTCATCAGGGTTTGGGGCGGGCGATGCTTGGATCTGTTCTTGCGAAGGAGGAGGCAAGCAGACCGGAGTTTATGGCGCGTAGCAAGGAAGGGGTCGTGCTGCTGCTGGACATGTGGGGCTTGCAGGAGCACATCGTCGTGCGGAGTGCGCTCGCTCGTTGCTCTCGTTACATTCTCGGTTGATAAGGGACGATCCCGCACCCGTCGCTGTGTCAGCATGGTTTTTCTCGGTTCTTGTGGGGCAGGAGGTGTTGTGCGCGGTGCTGCGCGGACGAGGGTTTACCCTCCTGCCTGCACGGGGGTTTTGTGCACAGGAGCCTCCGGGACCTCAGTTGATGAGGGCTTCAGACCCCTTCTTTCTCGGGCGGAGTTTCGGTGGAGCCTCTCAGGAGCAGGCGGGTGGGGCGAAGGGTCGGAAGCTGGGATCCTTGGCGGTCTTTGCGTTCAGGGTTCCCTCGAGAGATGGTGCATTTCCCCGCCTACGGCCTTTCTGCTCTTTTTACTTCTCTGGGGAGACCCGGACGCGCGGGGGAGGCGATATGTGCCGAGAGTCCATGGTTCCTGCGCACATGTGTCCGTTGCCGATGATGGTCTTTCGAGGTCCCCTGCTTGGCTTCTCGATGCGGGGTTTTCTTGAATATGTGGGGTAGAAGAAGGAAGCAAGGGTATCCGCACGTGCGAGCTGATCGAGGCGCTCGAGGACGTCGCGCCGTATCTCTATCCCCGCGGGATGAGTATCCCAGACTGGACCTTCTGCTGTACCATTGCGTTGAGGCGGGAGTGCCATCGCGCTCCATATATTTCCACTAAAATTCTCAAACTAAACCCTACCCTGCCATTTGCTGCTCTGAGGCGGTGGGCGCCGATAGGATTCCGGGGCAGGGGCAGAACGCGGAGGGACTCAGACACATTGAGATGGAATGGGCTGGACACGTCGCGCTCCCCATCCCTCCGCATTGGACCCTTCGTTCGGTCGTTGAATGGACGGATGCTCGGCGTCGACTTCTTGGCTCGCTGGAGCTGGCATTGGCGTGTTACCCTTCATTCGATCTTGCACTTGCTTCCCCTTGTTGCACGTAGAAGGAGCGAGAGGCTGGGTCGACGACGCGAGGAGGTCTTTGCTCAACTCCAGCTCCGCGTTTTCGGAATCTAACCCGAGTCTCGGGCCTGCACTATTGCTTCTCGTGTCCCGCGGATCTGTTCCCTTTCCCTTTCCCTTTCTCCCTCCTCTCAGTTCATCCCTCCTTCCTCCTCTCATCGTACTCTTGCTAACCCTCTTCCCCAGCGTCACCCAAGCCACAAATACCAAGAACATCCGGCTCGTCTTCGCCGCCGTCAAGGAGACGATCCTGCAGAACGCGCTCAAGGACTCGGGGATTTTGTAGTCCGCCTAGCGCCCCGGATAAAGAGACCCTCCGCGCCGCTATACCCCGCGCTCGATTCCATATGCCGGTAACGACCTCCGCTCGGACTTGCATACATATCATTCGGATACCCGTAGCCCACGCCGCGGGACGGATGATACTGGGCAGGAAGGAAGGACGTTCCCCATACCTACCCAGACGCAAGGACGCATCATAACCAAACGGACGCACTCCGATGTCCATACCGGAATTCTTGTGACCGGCACGCGTGTACCGCGCGTGCCAGCAACGCGCCGTGGACGAATGTGGATGAAAGTGGATTGTGGATCTCTGATGGATTTGGGAGGGGCCTCGAACCCCGGATCCCCGTCCACCGCAGGCGGAAGGACGGACATGGAACACGCATGATATCCTTGCTTTCAATTGCTTTCGCGCTCTGCTGCTTGCTTATATCCTTATGGTCTTTTCTGTTCGTCATTGTATTTCTCTGGTCTAGCATACCTCTCGGGTCATTTACATTCACTTACTGGTATTGCCTACACATCTACACAATCTCTCTCGGTGGCGGTCCCACTCGCATATATGTACAGCGGTTTATTTTATTTCACTTATATCTCGGCTATGTATCTCCACTACTAGTTATTCTCAGCAACTATACTTCCTATGGCGTACTCCCACATGTGCTTTTATACTGGATAGCGTCATGCGCAGATTCTTGACTGGCCCAATGACGAACATCTTGGATCTTAGGTAGCACTGGACACTGGCAGTTTGGCACCAATCGAGTATCATGTGGATCTGTTCCCTTTTCACCCTCGCGCGAAAGGGTTCACCTTTCAGGTCTTCGGTACCAGTTTCTTTAAACGAGAAAGTCTGTTGCCGCGACTCCGCAGGCGTTTGCTTTTTGTTTGTAATTGAAAACATTCTATGTTGACCAGCAAGTCCGACAATCACGTCAACTCGAGAGGTTTCCTGAACTAAAGTGTTCAAGGCTGCACACACGATGTATCGCCGAGCCGTCACCCTGCACGGGAACGAAATGGTCCCTAGGCCGAATCCTCCGTCGCTGGTTCTCGCCTGGCGTCTGTCACATATTTCGGATTCAGCTGGGCACCCACTGGAGAGACGGTCCATCTCATGAGTATATATTGAATATCCAGCGCCAGCGAGCGTGTAATACATCGGAAATACGTATGTCTAATCTGTGAATTTGATCCTGAATTCAGGAGGAACCGCGCTCTGCATAATGGAGTGCCAATCAGACGAATCGGAAACCACGAATTCTATGCCCTGGGACCGGAGCAGCTGTATCCGGTCAAGAATGGCTGTTGGAGGCTCTGGACAATACAGTTTGACCGATTTTAACCGCCTTCGCGACTCTACCGCTTGCACGAAACGATTGTGAATCTGAGCGTCATGGCCGTCTCGGCTAGCTGGGTCGTGTGGGAAAGCTAAAAGACATTCCAGCACAGGCGCCATGCTTGGGCGCGAACAAAAGTCGTGGGTGAATTCGTCGGGCAGAGGGAAAAGCAGAGCTAAAGTCGTGATTGTTGGAACTGCCTCGATTATGCGCGTCAATTCGGTAGGAGCAGCAGCCGCCAGCAGTTGATCCAAGGGACTCAAGCTCCCCCACATCACCAACTTCTGCAATTTACAGACCTGTTGGCAGAGGAAAGCATGGATCAAGCCACCGTAGCTGCAATATAGCTCGATGAGGGCAGGCGTCTCGAGACATCCCAAAAATCGGGAATTTGAAAGGGAAAGGCGGAGCAAACGCGGTAAGAGGATGGGTATTTCTGGCAGGGGGGACGTTCCATGGATGTCCAAACAACAGTCGACAAGATTTTGGGCGCTCTGGAGGTCGTGGAGGTGACCATTCCATGAGGCACTTCCTGCATATCGCAACAATTGCGACCAGGGAAGTTGTATCTGAAGAGGACTTGACAATAACGATTGATTGACAACAGCTCTCTGCAGCAGCGGAGCATTGGTGAACATGTCGAACGTTGGAATTTCGCCTTCGTAGTGGAATTCAATCGTCAACTCCCGTAATCGAGGGAATTGGTCCGAAAAATAACTTCGGACGTGTCGATATAGCGATTGTGGACCCGAAATTGCCGCCACTTCCCAGCGTGGGGCATGCCACAAAAGTAGATGCATCATGCGAAAGTCTTCTGTTTTCCAATTCGGACCCGCGATGAAATTAATGTTCAAGGGTAGTGGTGACGATCTGCTGAGCTGAGTATTGAGCCTGAAACGGTTCACGAATCTGTGGTGATTGATCATTGGGTGGAGGGGAGGATTGAAGGTGGAGTTGTAGTCGATATATCTCCAGAACGATCGTTGAGAAACCACAATTTCCCGCCAGCGCCTGCAAACAGCGCTAACAGTCCATGGGGCTGGTTCATCGAAATCGTGTGGAGGCAAAGTGAGGGCAAATATGTGGGAGATTATCTCGGGTGGTATGCGGCGAAGAACTGAGAGACTACCCTCGTGCATCCAAATCTCAATATCCAACTCGTCCTTCTCCTCGAGAAGTTTATCCAGTGAAGACTGGATCAGTGCTATTTGGGCATCCAAGGCGGCCATGCGCGCACGTCCCCCGGAGATAAAGTCCCGTAGAAGGGGGATCTGGGATTCAAGGGGTGGATCGTTGGTCTCCAGGATGTCGTTCGATACGGCAGTTGGAGCTAAAGGTGGTAGGTGCTTTTCGGAGAGACTGAAGACGTGGAAGCATTTGCGGCAGGAGTGAAGAGATTCCGCCATTGGATATCGATCAGGTTCTGGGTACATAGGAATGCAAGGAGTTTAGGAGGGAGATAGCTGCGTTCGTTGTGAAGGCTAAGGCGGAGGCAGGCAAGGGGTGTGGGAATTTCCCCTCTTTATAATGGCGGATGTTCGTGTTAGTGTAGGAGAGCGGCTTATGCCTTTGGAGGTCCGATCCTGATGCGGACGGAAACGCCCTGAAAATGCCCTCGAGGTCCGATACGAATGCGGACAAATCCAGCGAAAAATGGCGCGATGTCCGATCAAAAGCGTGGACGGAGATGGCCGGTCGGAGGCAAGGTCCGATCCACCTGGCGTACACTCTTGGTCAATCTTGTCAAGACCTCGACGGCCCAGAATTCTTTTTAACTCGCAGTCCACAATGTTGCAAAGTTCCTGCAAATCTCTCCGGTACCTGGTATCAATGCGAGAAGACCTTTCATCGAGGTAGGTGACCGGTGCGACGCGTAGTACTGACACGACACATTTGAAATTTGAATTCGCTTTCGCAAGTCTTTCGCTTGTGTGCCCACAGGTCTGCCGTTGATGTAGATACTCTCTAATGACTGCAATTCACGTCTAGAATCATCCCCAATATTTCTGAAGCACCCATAAACCACCCCGGACCTACAGGTACTTGAGAATTCGGCCGGGATTGACGAAACCTACCTGCGCGCAGATTCGGAAACAGTGCATATTCCCATCAAACAGTACACATTCCGTCAAACAGTGCACTTTCACCGTGAAACAGTGCACTTTGCGTGTGCAGTGTTTCGTCATTTTGACGGTCCGAACCAAATTAGAGTCAACAACTCAGAGAGAGAGTCTCATTAATATTGTCTATTCGGTCCAACAAAGTGAGGCATATTCCTATTTACAGAGATAGTATTTCGTACTTCTAATAAAGTAAATAAAGCATCCATCACATATTTATGTAAATACATGGATGCTAGTGTTATTCCATCGGCGTCCGTGGTTGTTCTCACTGAAGGTCAGAAAATATTGGATGGTACATTACGCCTTCCTCTTCCCCTTCATCTGCGGCTGGTCCGAGAACATCGTCTCCAGTGCCTAGTTTACGAGTCAAGGGAGTTCGGGTGCGCTTTGAATTTGCCAAATATCTGCTTCGTCTTGGCGAGGACGGTGCGAGGCGCAATCGCTCCCAGTTCCAAGGTGGCTGGTAGATCTCATGGCCAGTGTGAATCAGGCGGTAGAGGGGGGAGCAAGGGCGACGAGTCAGAAAGAATTTCAAACCCCTCGTGGCCGTTCTCGATTAACGCACGCATCTTGACATCGTCAGACTTGGAGGCCCGGCGCAGCCTGGGCAATGAGGGCAAAACAGGTAACGGGGCTTCGATTTTGATGCGGTGGCATCTAGGACAGAGAAGAACGCGTGCTAGACGCGTCTGAGTTAACCATCGAGCTCTGGGCAGTCCGCTGGACATCCTCCCAAAAGAACCCAATGTTTACCTACTTTTCACCGAGAAATTGAGCGCGATGTACGTGGGGGAAAAAATGCTTTTTGGGGGCGGTCAGAAGGGGTCCATAGTATTGTACGTAGTGGGCCGAAATCCGTCAACTGACCAGCTGTCAAGCGGTCAAGATACTGTTTTTCTGCTGGTGATCGCGTGTCGACATCGGGAGGCATTGGGCGCGCTTTGAACACGTCGGGGGGGAGGCGGGAATGGTGGCCAGTGGGAAGACGGAAAAATCCCTGCGAGGCACGTGAACGAGCGTTTAAAGCATGCCACACGCCTACAACCGAATGTGCCCCCTTTGAAGTCAAACAGTGCACATTGATGGGAATGTGCACTGTTTCCCAATCTGCGCGCAGGTAGGTTTTGTATATCCTCGAATTCGGCGAAGTTGGCGCGTGGTGTCACAAGTGTGACTTTCTCGCTAACCTTGCAACGTCCATCCTCGTCCCTCTCGGCCATCGTTTGGTCCCAAGACCTACCTCCCTGACTTCTCAACTGCAGCGATAGCATAGTACAGATAATGGACACGTGAAATTCGGCTCTGAAGTGACTTTTGCCCTGCTATTCTTTGACTCTCGCTGCTCCGTCTAACAACTCCGACCTACGCCCTCTTAAGCATGTGAAACACGCTCCTTGTCTTCGCGTATGCAATCTCTCCACACTGGTACCAATGGGAATATGGTGCCAGGCACCCGGCATTTATTGGGCGGTCTCTATAGCTGACCCTGTTAAAACTTGATTGTCAGGTTCGCAAGATGTCGAATTTCCAGTTTACATATTATTCATACACATTTTTCAGACTCCCCACATACCCAAAAATTCTCTTCTTGTCTTTACCTCACCCGCCAAATCCCAAAATCCAAAATGCGCAAAAAAGGTCAGTTTTTCTCGCTTCCCTCAATGCCAATCCTTTGGCTCACCGGTTTTATTCAAGACATTCGTCGCCACAAACCTATGTTGTGGTCGTCCACCCGTCGGCACTTAACATATCAGTTCTGGCCACTTTTGCAATTTTTTGCCGCCTTTGTTCTCTGTGTTGCTTCCTTCAGTTTCGACCCGTATGTGTGCTTTACCATAAAACTGGTCGCTATCGACAGTGGAGTGACTATCAATACTGTTGCTGCCGCTCTCGGAATCTACCTTCTGGAGACATCCCTGCAGCTTGTCTTCATCCGTATGTTTTTTTTTTCTGTTCAGAATCCGATCCAACGCACTGACATCTCCTCATAGTCTGTCTACTCCGTCCCAACTGGTTGCCCCTGCATAGATACTTTGGCCCTCGATCCAGATACTGCCGCACCCACATATCCCACCTACGCCTCGATAGGGCAGCCAAACGGCTCTACCCACCACCAGTCGTGTATCCTTCACCCAACACGCCCTTCCCGTCCTTCCCTATTCCGTCCTTTCCGAGCACCTTCTTCTCTACTCCGGATTCATTGCCTCTCTCGGCCACCGCTTCCTCACCACTTCCTTGGTTTGAGGAGGACGAGGGTTATGCCAGCAGCCTGACAGATGGCGTTCCCGAGCTCGTCGACGTGTCTGATGACGACAGCGATGAAGAAGATGTGGGGGTGCCGCCTTACTCCCGATCCAAAAATGGCCCTCTCCATCCTCATTGCCGCCACCGCTACCGTACAACCTTGGTCATCAAAGGTGGAGGCCAAGGCGAGCCTGAATTGCAGCCCCAACCCATCGACGTCACTTCCGATGAGGAAGATCCAAATGCGCACGCACGCAGGACTGCGCGATATGTGCCGCTTGATGCACGGTCATCAGTCATACCGGACGGGAAGGTCTCCGTGTCGGATTTGCTGCACGAAATCGTCCCTCCCCAATCCACGGATACTCAGCCAGCCTCATTTTCCAACGAACCAGAGAATATGGAAGGCACTTCGAGCTACTGGTACCACACTCTCACCACAGCTGTACACTTTCTCCCCGGTCTTCGTGCGTCTTTTAATGATGCGTGGCTTGGTGGAGCCCAATCCATCTGTTTTCCACATCTCCCTGGCAAAAAATATCCACTTTGGACGGAGAATTTCCTGTCTGATATCAAGTCCTTCATCACCAAGCGGGACCGTTGGCAGTCTGCACGGGAATGGCTCGACAGGATCCAGGTATCCCAGGAGGAAGACCCGCATGGTATTCCGCATGCCGATCTTCTTGAGAGATGTTGGCGTGTGATGGGTTACTTGCCTTGGGATGCAGTTATACCAGGACTCAGTCCTGCCGTCCATCTCACTTCACATGACCTCGCGTCATTCCTTGGCAATGATTGGCTCAACGACGAAATGATCAATGGCGGGGTCGACTATATATTGCGACGTCTCGAGCCATGGAGTCGGATTCGTATCCTCAACTGCCTCTTCATCCAGTCTCTTATTAACATGCACGCTGCTGGCAGCGGTTATCATCCACCCAAACTCTCGCCGATTGACAAAGCCATCCGCGCAGGCAACGTCGATATGGTCTACTTCCCTCTTCACGTATCCGGAAACCACTGGACCCTTCTCAATATTGATCTAACAACAAAGACAATCGCTTTTGCCGACTCATTAGGCAGCTCCCTGCCCCTCCGTGAGCTAGCGCTCGTTCAGTGGTGGCTACAGTCACTCCTTCCTGATTCTTCTCCTTTCACTCTCGTCCCTCCCACTTTCCTTTGTCCGCGCCAACAGGATGGTCACTCTTGTGGTGTCATCGTTCTCAGTATCCTAGCCTCCATCCTTCTTGATTATGCTCCCTGGACTCCAGAGGACGCGGAATGGCATCGCATACAGTGGTTTCTCAACCTTGCAGAACCGTTTCCATTTCCTGAGGTTCGTTTTTTTAATGATTTACATTATTATATTTGGGTTGACGCGATTTTCGAAGCATGAGTTTGACACTGATTCCGATTTTGATCATTGTGCCCCCGGAACAACTCCTGAGCCATCCGACTTCGAGGACGGAGTCCTTGTCCCATCGGAACCATCTGTGCCCCCCAATTCATCACCATCCTCGGCATTACACCAATTGTCGTCGTCCCCTATGATATGCGATCATCACGCTCCCGACTGCCTTCAACTCGACGATGTCGACTTCTTCCTCGATATTCTTCCTTCAAATCCAGTTGTCACTATTCCGGAGCAGTCCAGCATTCCCGGTTCAACAACGGATGACTGGATCTCTGTTCCGCGACCCCCTGTTCACTACTACGAGTCAGATGGTGACGACTCGGACTCTCATGAATCGCAGGCGAGGCGTCACCGCCGGCGTCACAGTGGTGGTCCCAAAGCTGGATCTTCTTGGGCAAAACAGAAAGACCTCAAATCCCGCGCCAGAGACCCGGAGTTCCAGGTGAATGTCACCCGTCTGGGCACCTTCCGTGACGGTGTATTGAAGGATGATCCCCGAGCTGAGTTTGATGACTCCGATGTCCGTCGTGTCCGATGCTCTCGCTGCAGCACTTGGGTCACCATGCGGGTTTTGTATGATCTGGTACGCTGGCGTGAGCATCGCAAAACTGGGAAATGCAAAAAGCATACGGGCTCGACAACGCAATCCCTCTTTTCGCTGGGTTTCAAGAAGTTATCCCCCGATTTTTCTACCCCTCCACCTCCTCATCGCCATATCCCTCTGCCTTGTCCTGGCCTCACCCGAGAATCAGATGAGAAGATTGCGAATTACATGGCGCGAACATCAGTTTCTGGTGGCGGTGCACCATCTCGTAGTCGCCTTGCGATGGACCTGTTCTCCTCAAAATGGACAGATCTTACAACAGATGAGCAACGGATGATTTTGCGGCGGGAAATTACTCTTCAGAAGTGGAAGATAGCCCGAGCTGTTGGTGCAGTTTTTTCAGCCTCGTGTCTCCGAGACGTGCAGATCTACGACGACGAGGAGCCTCAGCCATGCACCGAATGCGAAGGGCTGTATAAACTGCACCCCTTCCAAGTCGCCCTCAATCGTCCAATGCCTGACGAGAATTCAATGAAGTTTGTTCCTGTCGTGTACCGCGACAAGGAGCTGGGTACCTTGTATTTACGATATCGTGGTGTGCGCGACTTGATCGAATTGGTTAGTCCGCATATATTCCATAAAATTTCCTTACTTACTACAAGATGCAGGATGATGGTCGTTCTCCGTGGCTTAAATTTGCTCAGGGCTGTGTCGATGGTACTTACAGCTCCGACACCTTGACCGGGATGGTCAAAGCAATGGTTTTGAAGTCAGCGCGCGTGCATAAAGGAAAATCCTTGAAGAATCTCCAGTATCCGGCCGAGTTCGACCAATTTTGCAATCTTCTCGCCTCCACATCACCACGCGCGTACCTGACATTCCAGAAAAGCTTTGGTGGACCAGGACTTCGTGCCATGCGGTATGCATGACTAATTAATAAACAAATACTTGTCTAATTCATTGTAGTGCCAAACGGGCCAAGCTTCCGCGCTTCAAGCCCGACTTGTCTGCCTTCAATGTTGCTACTGCTGCAGATACTCTTAAGCGGCTTAAATACAACGGTCCAGTTGCGCTTTCATGGGACGATACTGCGCTCGAAGCCTGCATTTCTGTCTACCAGGAATCCAAGAACATATGTCTAATTATTGGCGGCGCGGACGGTACCATTCGGGTCACCGAGGAAGACGATCTAGATGAGCTTTTCAAAGCAGCACAACTCAAGAAAGCCGACAAGGTACGATCATTTGTCTTCCATTAATTTACTGTCTCTCATTATATGATAGCTACGTGTTTGGGTTCTGTCCATCCCTCTTCCCAAAATACCCCCTATTCTCGTTGCAGCCATCGCTCGAGGATCCTCTACCAAAGCCGATGACCTATTTCGAATGCACCAAGAACTAGCGCAACTTCTCCATGAGGCTGACATCCATCCGATTTCTCTCGCATCGGATGGCGCGGAGGTCGAACGTGCTGCACAGCGGATGATCGCTGATTCAGCTGCAGACTACTACATCTATCATATTCCCAACCCGACCCCGGGCTGCCAGCTCACCTTGAAGATCCCACTGTATGATGGCCGTCATCCGACCATTGTTCTGCAGGACTCCAAGCACGCCCTCAAAACAGCTCGCAACCAAATCTTGACGGGTGCTCGGATTCTTGTCATGGGTTTCTTCGTTATCCTATACACGCAAATTCGGGATCTGGCCGCCAATATTGCGGGACCGCTATTCACGCGGGATGTAGAAAAGGTGGACAAGCAGGATGATCGTGCCGCAGCGCGGATGTTTTCAGGAAACACGCTCGAGTTCCAGCTCAAAAACTATCCGGGACAGACTGGCCTTTCGGTCTACCTGTTTGTCCTTGGGGAAATGATTGACGCCTGGCAAAATCGGAATATCTCTCATCGCGATCGGGCCAAAATGGTATTGCGAGCCCGCTTCTTCCTCATGGCGTGGCGATCTCATATCCAGGCTCACCCGGAGTACACACTCCAAACTCAGTTCATTTCACGCGAGTCCTACGACATCTTTCTCACCATCTGCGACGGCCTTCTTTCCCTTATGGTCGCTTACCGGAAATATTTCCCAACGTATCCACTGTTGCCGTGGCTTCACTCGACAGAGGTCTGCGAGCACCTTTTTGGCATGATGCGTCAGCTCAAGAAAGATTTTAACTACGCAGACATTCTCTATCTTGAGCGCAAGCTCCGGGTTCTCATGATGGGCGCGTTTGGGAACCTGTCTCCCGACCAACAAGAAAATCAAACATCGGCAGGATACGTTCACACATACTTCAAAGCTGATGACCTCGACCTCGCTGCCCTGAAGGAGTACCCTACCGACGAAGACTTGGCGAATGCATCCAAGTTTGCCGTTGATGAGGCCTCGCAGCTTCTGAATGCTGTCGGCATCGATGCTGGGCTGATGCTTCGAGAGTATCAAGCCCCGGAACCCTCTCAGCGACAATCTGCCCCACCAAGTGCCAGATCATGGCCGCCGCAGACAATACTGGAGCTTATGGCTATGTACCCGACCCCCAAGGCCTCAAAAGTGGAGGAGATAGTTGAGGCTTGCGAGATGGCCCTTGCGGCCGAAGGCCTCGACAAGTCTCTTGCCATGTGAGTAATCTCAATATGGTTTTAATTCCTGTTTAAATATTGGATGTCTGTTATTAGTGCCGCTCTGCCTGATTCCACACAGGAATCATTAGACGACCTTGGTTTGTTGCTAGAGGCCATTCTCGCAACACCCCTCAAGGTGCATAGCAAATTTGAGTGCGACAAGGGTGTGACTGAATTTTCATCGCAGGAACAGCCCGTTCGGTCATTAGCTGACTACGCTCTTCCGTTGACCCTCAACGTAGAGCTCCACGATGTCATCCTCGTCGCGGAACGCATGCACCATCAAACGAAATCCACGGCTAAAGCAGTTCGCCAGCATGGGAGACTGTCAACGATCATGGAGAAGCGTGCAGCGGGTCATCCAGACTCGGAGTCTGGTCCCTCCCTTCGACAGATGCTGTTGCAGCGCCTGGCTGCAGCCGTACCAATCTCTAATGCCTTGAACAGGACGACAGGTGTGGATCGTCGGGTTCGGCATGCTGGTACATTTGGGGGATCGGGTGCGCAAGCAGATGTGCGAGTTCAAAACAAGACAACTGTCAAGAGCGTTGCGGCTGCGGTAACTGTTGGATTCCAAACGCTGAACCCCCTTCTCATTACCGTCTCTACAGAAATTTGGGGTGGCTCGCGCGAAGGCGTTTGCAAACGTTCAATGGATGCATGAGAACATGTATCTCGCTGGCATCACAGAGCTTAATCCCCTCAAGCCAGACGACTTTGTGATTGTCTTGAAGACCGTTGGTTCTTCGCCAGAGGTTGTTCTAGGTACAGGTCAGCTAACATATCTCTTTTCATTACATCGTAAATTAATATTTTCCAGTCATTACTATGTACACCAAGAACACTGCGCACGATTGGATTCCAAACACTTCAAGCGTCGGCACGCCATCGTACATCTGCATTCTAGCCTATCGCCAGTTTGCGTCCTCGTTATTCAGCTCCGTCGCGTGCGAGAAGCTCTCGTGCCCGACTGTGCTTCAAATCCCACGCACCCACATCCTTTTCTCGCTCGCGTCCTTCAAGATCGCTCGGCAGCCTCTGCCAACCGCGGAGGGTTACCCACACACAATGGCCACCCTTTGTCCCGCTTCCTTCAAGCTGTTCCAGACGCTGCGTCAGGGTCAAGCAGCTTTGCAAGCCTGTGTGCGCGACCTTGTGCTGCTCTTGAAAAATAACCAGTCCTCCGATGTGTTAGGTACTGAGGACGCACCAGAGGATGAGCAAGAGATGCGGGAGGACGAAGAGGAGTGACGTCGACACTGTTTGCGTAGAAATGTACCGTATTTCACTTAATGCTGACGGAAGTCCTGCGGGCAAAGGTCCGATCCCACATGCTGACGGGGCTTGGTCGCCAAGATGTCCGATCCGCTTTGCTGACGATTTCAGCCAAAAAACTGCCTACCCGATCACAATGCGTACAAAATCGCCCCAAAATCCGACGTACGGAAATGGCCAAAATCGGCAATTTCGGATCGGACCTCCAAGGGCATAAGCCGCTCTCCTGTGAGAATTCAGAAGGCGTTCGGTGGCACGCACGTGATGGATCTAGAGCTGTAAATCGGCGCCAAATATTTGGATGGTTCGTCTTCCCTTTCACCTTTACACTACCTTCCTTGCATCGCTCCTTACCTTGTTGGAAGCTGTACACAATGTGAGTATTCTAACCTCACAGCAGACACACGTAGTGGTAGCGAGTGACTATATTCACCTGTACACAATGTGAGTATTCTAACTAGATACCGTTAGCTATAGTGTATGTGAATATAATATAAGAACATACCCTCACAGCAGACACACGTAGTGGTAGCGAGTGAGGGATGTTGACGCGGACTGTCACGGTATATCAACACACGTGACATCCGGTCACGATCTAATCTAATCGTTTCCGTTGTCCAAGCTGCACGTACGTCTCGTCCAACACACCCCCTCAGCATGGACTACGGAATCACCCCCTCACGCCAGAACACCCCCTGGAACAATACCGAGGCTCTCGCGGTGGCGGACGAAGTCCGTAAACGGCAGCGGCTTGGTGAGCGTGTCGGCAATGTTGTCATGGGATGAGACTCGGGGGAGGGTAATCTTGAGCTTCTCGACACAGTCGCGAATGTGGTGGTACCGGTTGTCGATATGCTTCGCGCGCGAGTGGAAGGACTGGTCCCCGGCTAGGATGATGGCAGCATTGTTGTCACAGAAAATGCGTGATGGACCGCTGATGGGGACACCAATCCCGCGGAGGAGCATGCGTAGCCAACATGCCTCTTTGGCAGCTTCAGACGCGGCGATGTACTCGGCTTCGGTCGAGGAGAGGGTCACCACCTTCTGCTTGCGCGATGCCCAAGAGATAGTCCCAGATCCGAGATTGAAAGAGTATCCCATGATCGACTTCCGGCGGTCGCGGTCATTTGCAAAGTCAGCATCACCGTGGCCGAGGAGCCTGATCGTGGTCTTGCCGCCGAGCACGAGTACGAAGTGGCGGGTGAGTTTTAGGTATCGTACCACACGAACCGCAGCTAGCCAGTGCACATAGCGATAGCAATCGAGGAAGCTAGCGAGGACATTTACGGCGAATGATATGTCGGATCTCGTGCCGATTGCGACGTACATGAGGGAGCCAACGAGGGATCGGTAGGGTATAACGGCTAGGCGATCCGTGTCCTCGCGAGACAAAGTGTCGGTGGGTCTTCGTAGGTCGGACTTGGCTTCCATCGGCGTGGTGACAGTGTAGGCGTCGGTCTGACCGAATTGCGCAATTATGCGGTCGATGAGGGCAGTCTGGGAGAGGGAGATAGTGCCGCGTTCGGGATCGCGGACGACGCTGATGCCGAGGCAGTACCTGACCTCACCCAGGTCGGATATCGCCCATCGTGTGCGTAGCTGGTCCTTGAAGGTGTCATTCGCAGCCGGGGTGCTCGATGCACATATCATGTCGTCGACATGTACGGCTACGATGGTCGTCTCACCCCCGGGGCTATGGCGGACATACACGCACCACTCGCAGAGCAACCGTCGGAATCCCCATCCCACCATAGCGTCGTGCATGTGCTTGTTCCAGGCGCGCCCAGCCTGTTTCAGCCCGTACAGCGATTTCACCAACTTCCACAGCCACTTCTCCTTCCCTTTCTCCTCGAAGTGCCGCGGTTGGCGCGTGTACTGGAATTCATTAGGTGGGAGATCGGCATTGAGGAACGCGGTCTTGATGTCAACTTGTTGGATGTCCCATCCTCGTGAGGCAGCGACGTGCAGGATCGCTCGGAACGACTCAAGTCGTGCGGTGGGGGATGTGGTTTGGGTGTAGTCACGGCCGTAGACCTGTCTGTATCCTTTAACACAATATCTGACTTTATTGCGTACCACATTTCCTTCAGCGTCGCGCTTCCGAACGTACACCGGTTTGACATCGAGAATTGTCTTGCCGGTCGGGACGTCCGCTGGCGGCACAAGTTCGTAGACACCGAAGCGGCGGAGGGCGTCGAGCTCTTCGTGTGTTCCCTCAATCCATCGATCAGCATCGGGGGAGGCCATCGCTTCCGCGTATGTCTTCGGGTCGTCGGGGAACTCGACATCGATGGGGTTCTCGGTGAGGTAGGCGTTTAGCTGTGCCCACATCGCGGTCTCCTCTCCGTCATCGTCTTCGGGGGTACTCGCAATCGTCGCTTCAATGTCGTCGAGGATCCGTTGCTCACCATCATCTTCCTGGTATCCCTCATCGGCGGCGAGCGCGTTACGCGGGCGTGCAGGTATACGGGCACGTTCCGATCGTCGTAACGGCGGCGGCGGAGGAGGTCCAGTGGAAGGAGTGGGAGGTCGCGCAGGCGGAGGTAGGGACGGAGCGGGCACTGCACGCACGTCGTCGGATACGTCCGGAGCGGAAGTTGTGAGGCTGGGTGGGTTGTCGGAGGATTGATCATCGGGTACTCCAGCGGCAGAGGGCGCGGGCGTGCCCAGCGCGGCGCGCTCTGCGAGCCGAGATTTATCCCAAGAGACCTTTGACATCTGACCCGACTCGATAAACCGTACGTTGATCGAGTTATAGATCTTCCCAGTAGATCGCTCCCAGCAGCGATATGCCTTCGACCGTGGCGTATACCCGATGAGAACGCATTCGAGGGAGCGGTCGTAGACCTTGGGGTTATTTCCTTCGATGAGAACGAACGCGCGGCACCCAATTTCGCGAAGATGGGATAAGTTTGGTTTCGCGCTCTCGAAACATTCAAACGGGGTGCGACCGCCCTGTGCTCGAGATGGTGTTCTGGCGTGCAAGTACGCAGCAGTCACGCAAAATTCGTCCCATAGATGGGGGGGCGCCTTGCAATATATGCGCATGGCGCGGCCCTTGCTATGAACCGACAGGTGGTAACGCTCACACTTCCCATTCATCTTGGAAACATGTGGTGCGGTGTAATGTATGGCCGTGCCACGCGCCGCGCACCACTTCTCGAAGACGTCGGATTTGAGTTCACCGTTGTCAATGACGAACGCGCCGATCTTCTCACCCGTCTTGGCTTCAATGGCGATCGCCCATGTACGAAGGTGACAGAAAGCGGTTGATTTATTAGGGACGGGGATTGTCCAGCCGCGAGAAGAGTAGTCGTCGACGATATCGAGAGTATAAAAATTTCCGCTGCGTGAGCGAACCGCCACCTTTCCGCTCAGGTCAACATGCACTTGCTCCAGCCTCCGCGTCGACTTTGGTCCCTCCCTCACTTTCGGTATGAGCGCTCGAGTCTGCTTTCCACGAATGCACGCGTCACAAACGGGAGCATTGGAAGATGGGTCGAGATCCATACCGTCAGCAAGTTGATCTTGGTAGAGGTCCGCGATGTCTTGGTGGTTGGCGTGGCCGAGGCAGAGGTGCCAGCTGCGCAGGTCGCGCGCTTCGGCAGATGCCACAGACGCAGCGGAGGCGGGAGACACTGGGGACAAGGTGTAATATAATCAGCCTTTATATTACAAGTATATCAGAGGTATATTTTGCATATACGGTGAATATAATGAAGATATACAAGGCTGGTATATAGTCAGTCTATATGATATATACCCCAAAAATACCACAAATATTCAGGGTCTGCATATCCCCAGTATATTGCCTAATATACTGAGTATATACTTGTAATATACTGAGGTCTGATGGCTACCATATATGGACTCGGTATATTACAAGTATATTGCAGTCAAACAGTATCAAAATAGATGCTAACACTTTCTATACATGGTAATTTGCCTATCTCCCACCTGCCTTTCCCCAAGGAGATCATTTGATGTTATATAATGAAGCTTACACTCCTTTCTGGCTTCAACTCCCATGTCAACAGAGAAAAAATTGCAATCTTCCCTAAAGACATTCTCAAATTTCATTGCCCTGGTGGACATAGATGTATCATACAATATGGAGAATCTATGGAATGGGTCACTGTGGTTCAGTCTTTTATCAAAGCAGCAAGTGTCACACCTCCTTGAGATTGCAACTATTCATTTGAGTTCAAAACTTAGGGGATTTGTCTCCAAGATTCCAACAAAAGAACTATCCTCCGATAGAACAAGACAAGCAAGAACAGGAAGATGGGAGAATCTGACTTCACTTTATCGTCAGATGATGTTTCACTATGAAAACAATCTGGTCAAGCCCACTGTGGAGTTCTGCGTCCCAGATCTGGTGGCAATTGCACAGAAAGACACAGATAATAATGGCATACAAGCCATCGTGTGGATGAATGCTCTGATCCTTGGTGTCTATACTCACTCTCCCGATGGCTTAACCCAGTTTCGCAGGTTGACAGAAGCCGATGAGTCAACCCTCGAGAGCGATATGATTTATGTTGGTGCAGGAGCACCAGCATCTCTCAATAAGAATGATTACACTGAGTATGTTCTTTTCCATGTTCAAGCACACATTTTGGTCATTCAACATCAATTCAGAGAGGAGCATTACTATTATCTTCGCTCACAGTATTATGGCTACATCACTCAACTACAACATGATGCAGAAGATGCCAAGGTTTCGTTGGAAATGGTACAAGGAGAATTGGAAAATATTAGAGAGTCCTTCACCAACAATCAATTGAAGACCGAATTACAAGAGCGGAAGTTGCAGGCACAAATAGTGCAGATAACTGAAGAACAGGAAGAATGCAACACAAAAATGTAAGTTATTCTGCGTTGCGTATGCTTGCCTCTTCAATTCTGCCCAGAGCAAATTTCGAGGCCCAACAAGATGACGAGCAGCTCAAATACGACCAGCTGCATGACAAATATTTGGTTACAGCCATGTTGCTCAAGAATATGGATTTGACTAGTAAAACCAGCAACCAGAAGCTCGTGGAACTTGAAGCAGAACTGGACAAGCAGAAAGAGTTGTTGGATCAAACATATAGTTTCCAGTTAGACCCAAGTTGGGATCTCACCCCAAGTACAGCAATTCTGAATTGAAAACAGAACAAGAGAAATTGATATCTCAAGACAACACCATGAAACAAAGTCAAGAACAGGGGATCACCAACGAAAAGTATATTGAGGTAATTGGACTTTCGATTACTCTTGATGGTGACTAGCCATTTAATCAAATCAATAGGAATTGGGGGCATTCATTGAAAATTTACAGCTGGAACATGACAATCTCAAGGGCCAGCATGAGTTGGACCTTGCTGCAAAACAAAAACTGGTTGGTGAGGCTATGAAAAAAGATAGCACCATTATGGATCTTTGCCAAGAAGTCAAAAGGTTGGGAGCCGATCTGGACAAAGCAGTCCACGATATCAACATCCAAGTTGAAGTACAAGGACAAAAGGACATTGAAATCAAGGAGCTGGAAGCTCAGCTGATGAATAACCCAGTTGAATTTCCAAGCTCAAGTTTTGCGGAAGAATCCAAGATTGCTGAGCTAAGGGAAGATCAAAATCAGTGGAAAATTGAGCTGGTGAGTGGATGCATAAACAAAGTAACTTCAAGCCCGCACCTGATGAAGGCAACTGAGCAGCAGAGGTCTATAATCAGCCACCAGCTACAAAGGGACCAAGCAAATCTCAAATATTCACATGTTGAAGGTAGAGTTGCTGACCTTGAGAAGACTCTCAAAGCAGTGAAAACAAGAAATTTCAATATGAAGGAAACTCTGGAGAAGGTTGAAATTGCCTGGAATGTACAAAAAGAGCACACAGCAGTAAGTCTGTTTGGACTAATCAATAAGCAGTGTAAAGGTTGAGGTTGTGCTCTCAGCAGCTGCAAAAACAGAAAGACAAAGCGGAAACTGAGAAGAACGAGCTCCGAAGTCGCCTCAATGAAATTCAGGTGTGTGGGTCCCAGAATTCAAGTGGGGTTTCAGGATGAAATCATAGGACAAAGGTGTATTTGGCGGAGATTGAAGAAAGGCGTGACCAAGCAGATCAGGATCTTATGAACCTTCAACATGAGAGGAGGGAACTGCAGGAGAAAATCAGTTCACTTGAGGCAAAGAATACATTTGCACGTGATGCTTTGAAGAGGGAAAAGATTCAACGTGCAACTAATGAGGCAAGAGTTTCGCATCAATACTATTTACCTCACAAGTCTGACATTGAGACCACAGAAAGCCTTGCAAACACGATATAGCGAAGCACAAGCAAAGATTGTACTACTGAATGAAGAGATTACCCAAATGAAAGTGTGTATTCCGACTTTCAACCTCTGGGTGTGGGGAATATTTATGGTATCGGAAGACAGCAAATGACGAAAAAGAAGAAAATGATTTGATTGCAATGAGTGCAGTGCATGCATTAGGCATGAGAGAGGAACGAGAGAAAGGAAGGAGTTCTGGATCCAGAAATCATGGTCCGACTAGCACATGAAAATCATACCCAATTAGCTCTCAATATGGTACCTATTTACTATCTGAATGGTGGTGTACATGCCTTGGTAGGGCTACTCATCAACCTCCATGCTGTCACTCTCCTCTTGCTCCCTTTCCTCATTATCACCTGACCTTAGCCACCAATTGCAAAGATTCAACTGAAATGATGAGAATAAATTTTGCACATATAGCAGAGACTTACACGACTTAAAGGATGTACATGCATCAATGAGTGGCCATTATATTGCATTGGTGTCATTGCGAAATGGTTCCACACATGTTTCGCTTCAATCAGGCGGGTTTCGAAGCAGTTTTGAGTACAAAGATATCCCACTGCGGTGGGATATTTTCTGTAAGGATCAGAGATGTCCATGGCCTGGGTAATATCTGTGGAAAATCTGTCAACCACAAGATATACGCCCTTGATTTCATGGTGAGTTGGGGTGGTATGCCAATATTGAAAGATGTTGATTATCTTGCCAACACCGATTGTTTCTTCTGCTCCAGGTATGGTGAAAAGAATGTAACTGTCTTGGTCACGTTTTCGAACATTCTTTTTGGCATATCGGACTCCACTGATGGATATTTGATCCATTATAGATGCACTGGCCTGCCAGTCCTCCAGCCGAAAATCTTCATAAAGCCATGAAAGATATTCTTGCAGTAGTTGTCTTTCTTCCATTGAAAGTACACTCCATCGTGAGCGTGATTCAAGGTCAAAGTGGGAATCCTCTGGATTGAGCATGTTTGCCAGCCTGATTCCTCTCGAGTCTCGATTCAGACCATGTTCATAAGTCCCAATGGCTTGTGAAACATGTGAGCGAATATCTTTGTTATCAGATATAATGGCCTTCAAATTGGCTGCCCTTGCTGTGGCATTCATAAAGGTAGTCTCCATTGAGCCTGAGGAATTGGTTACCCACAATTGTTAATCAGCTCAAAACATAAACATACCAAACTGCAAATTTGTGTTTTGGCTCTGGAGAATATGAATATATCTTTCATAGAACTGAGCACTCCTGGAATGTGTGGGGCCAAATTCACGAAGCTCTGGTCCAATGTGAATAGCAGAATGTTGACTTGGGGTGATGTTGTTCTCTCTGAACAGCTCTGCAATTCCGACAAGATATTCCTTGATGAAACCATCATATTCACCAGCTTGTTGGGGGTTGGAAACCTTGAGGTTTGCTGTCAAGATTGCAAGATGCAGCTTGACCATGTTGTCCACAAGAGATCTTTTCCGACCAGTTTCATCTCTCCAAAGCCATATAAGTGTGATGGAAAGATGGATGGTGAATATTGTCCTCCACTGGTCAGCGCTAAGCTTTCCATGAGCTGCAGTTCCCCAGTTCCTGGGAGCAGGTCCAACCCAGCTGGGCAAAACTGTTTTCCCCATATCTGCCCAGATTGCTTCCATGACATCTTTCCCTAGCACAGCACCCCGATTTGTTGTATCAATAGCTTGGGCAGGAATGGTGCTCTTCTCTGCTACAATCTGGTGTTTGGATTAGATACATTCAATCATTATAAAAAGGAAATTTCATACAGATCGATTCAACCGATCATACAAGTCTGCCTTCTGACCTTCTTGTGAAAGGCCACGTACATCACACAGGTAGTTGTAAACTGCAGTTGAATGGGATCCTAGACTCGAAAATTTGGTGCCTCGGTAAATTGCATTACTGAGCTTTTGGCATGCCTCAATTTCAATTTCTGACATAGTGCTGGGATTTTGATGCTCTTTGATAGCAATTCTAGCATTTATTGCTAGATCCTGCAGTATGATCGGTGGTGGGTCAGGCATGCTGACAGAGAGTAGCTCTTCATCCGATTTTCCTTCCATCTAAATATAAGAAATAAGCCCAAGGTAAATCATCACAAAACAGAATAGCATACCCATCTTTCAATCCGGAGTATAAACCAATCTTTCCGTTGTCCAGCTATTCGCAGACTGTGATCATTGCAAATGTGCCACAGGGTTTCAAAATTCACCCAGGAATGCTTCATCAGCATCTTGAGAAGATCAGGATTGTTGCGATTTGCCTGAAAGGCCTTCAAAACCTGTTTCATCCGTTCAGGGCTTGGTCTGCTAGGTCGAGCCACTCGATGCTCTGAACCATCTCCACCATCATGTTCGAGATCAATCCCAAATAGCTCTCGACAATGATGTGAAATCAGGTTCAGATCCAACACATGCATGGGTTCTGTCAAGACATGACGAACTGCTTTCCAATATGGGAGTTCAAGGATGGTTGAGTATCTGACTCCTGTCTTGAGAGCCAGGCGTTCTTGCTCAGCCAAGCTTCCAGCAGCCTTCCATGCACGTGCATGCTCCATATGTTTTTCATGGTCCCGCGAAGGCCATGTTCTGTGAAACTGTTCAATGTGACCCATGTCAATTTCACATTGTATGCAGAAAAGGTTGGAGGTTATTGAAGTGAAACCTGCTGTTATCCGCGCTGCAAGCGCATCAGACACCAGGGGTACCAGCATTGCCTTTGTCTGTCGTCCTGAAGGATATTTGTGGGTCTGGGTATAAAAAACCCCCTTCCAAAACTCGATGAACTCCTCGACAAATAATCTGATGAATGGGTTATAGCGGCCATATGTTGGGCCGAATGGACCTGGTCCAACCCCCAGAAGACACATGTTCTCAAACAAATACCGCAGGTGAGGAGGGAAGTTGAGAAGAACTGCAAAAAAACCAGTGCAAGTCACAACTTGCTTGGCTGTCTTCATGTGAAATGGATTGAAGCCATCACTTGCGAAGCTGAAGAGGTAGCGACCCTCGCCATTTGGACCACTCAGAAATGGTTCTCCATCTGGTCCTTCAAGGCTGGTGATTGCTGGGGAGCTCCAGATATCTGTCATGTCACCTGCTGGTCCTTGCTTGGAGGCTTCATGTGGATAGGAATCTAGAATATCCTCAATGCCAGGCCTTGCAAGCAGACGGCCCAGCCATCCCTTCAATAGCTGGCGGACATATGTAAGATGGGGGGTAAGGCGGACTTTGTTGTGGATGATCTCCTTTTTCCATAAACTCTCTCCACAGGGATCATTTCCATTGGTCAGTTGTTCTCGGCAAAGTGGAATTGGTGGATCTGGATTTTGCTTTGTGACTGGATTATCAGTGGCTGGACAATATTCTGTCAATGCCCAGCATGCTGGGCAGCAGACATATGTCTTTGTGATTGGGTTTAAATGCAATCGTGCATATGATGTTCTGGGATCTTTGGGAAGATTTTGGATGTGTTGTTCCTGGCCAGGTGCAGTATGAAGCATATCTCGCATGCCTGCAAGTAGAACAACACCACCCTGGCGTGGAACATGGAAGAGCTCTGTCATCATGGCAGTAACCACCATTGAGACCAAGACACCTGGTTCCCAATGCGAAATTGGGAGAAAGTTGATTGCTAGAGTTCACATTCAGTGCCATGTTTACTGCAAATTATAATTATGAATACTGCACCATTGTTTATAACAACCTGCTGCATGTCCACATGAAGCCTTTGATTGTTCCAATGGAGCTCCTTTTCTCCTGATGCTCTGTCAATTTCTTCCCATATCCTGTCTTCCATTTCTTCCTTTTGCAAACATGCAGGAAGTAAATGAGAAAGCCCAAGGAGCTCCCAAAGGCGATTCTCATGCTCGAGATATCCTGCATTTATACGGGCCCTTGAATTAAGCTTGTATAAGCCTGTGTTAGGAATATGTGGCAGTTGGTGTTTGTAGATCCCGTTTTCCGCGGGATATGAACAAAAACCAGTGCATGGCAAGAGAAGCAAATGTGACCTGAGAATGTGCAAGAATTCTGATTTTATAGCTGCAATGCAGCAGCTGTACGACAGAAAGAGAAACCACTGTTCTATCCTCCAGAATACCAAGTGGTGCTAGCACTGCTGTAGGAACTGTTCCCCTGGGGGTTCCTGCACTTGGATTGCAGATTGAGGTGCTTCCTCATGTTGAAATGTGACATGTCGTGGAGGCCGGATGACCTGGGTCCGTGGATATGGCTGTTGCTGGTGTCGGACTTCATTTGGATGAAATACATGAGACATTCTGTGAGGTGGGAGGCAACTCTGGATGGCCAGTATTCTGTCATCCTTTCTGTGGTTACGCCGTGTACCTCTGGTAATTTCAGGATACTGGTGGAAACAATTGCCAGTGCAGTTACATTGCACCACTCATCAGGCATGCTAATACATGTAAAATCAACAAAGTTCACAAGGTATTAGGCTCTAGCTTACCTATAGCTATGTGATAGTTTCAGGAAGAAAGTGTTTACATGTTTGATTTGTTTGGCATCCTTAAATACAACATTGCAAATGCAAAGGTCTAAATTTAGACCACAATGTTAGTTGAGGTACTGGTAGCACAGTGATGAAACCACATATACACTGTTGCATAGGCTCGAATGCAGCTGGCTGGCTATGGTTGATCTGAGTTTGAATTTGGATTACTGGTGCAATCTCATAATGAATGCTTGGTAGTCTATCCCGCATGTAATACAAATTGACTCAGAGTGACTGGTCTGTTTATCAATGGTATTCATGGATAGGTGCAGTCACTAGCCATGGGCTAACTGTTGCAAAAGCATCATGTAGAGCCCCCGAGCTGCAAATATATACAGCTCATATGACTGGAGTGCTTCGAACTCTCATAATACTCAAAATTCCAGGTTCTTATCACATGCTTTACTGAAAAATTGTCAGTACAAGGTCATGCTCATGATCACTGGCTCATGGTTGAGCTATTACATAGTGCTGCAAAAAAATCATCAATTGAATGTGTTAAAAGTCTGATATCTTCTAGAACTAACAGGTACATGGATTCATATGCACTACATCATAATACTGGCATTTGTAATCATCTTTCGGGGCTGGGAGACTTAGTCCTCCGTGCCTTTGCTGCTGCACTAGTCTTCATAATCCAATTAGGCTTCTGATCGTTGACGGTGAGAACACGATCTGGAATGGTTGGATGGATCACCATCATCTCCTTTTTCCAATAATTACTTATATCCTCCCACCCACTGGCCTTGTACAGCCACACTTGTCGGATCTCCTGATTGGCTTGAGTGTTGACATGGATGAACAGATCACCATCCATTGGTCGCACTTCTGTGAGCACCGGGGCATTGAGCCTGCCTTTGCCATAGTAGTGAAGATATGGAATATGCCTTTGGAGGAGTTGGAGGTAAATGTGCCCAACTCTGTTTCAACGTGGAGGTTGTGGACATTGCGCTGTGTTTTAGTTTCTGTTGTAACAGGGATATGGGTCCTGCTAGAGGCTGAAAATATAGCCCCTGAGCTGTGTGTTGCAGTTGGCTGCAGGGAGAATCTGATCATGAAGACAGCTTGAGTGCTTGCCTACTGAATACATAAGTTTATAACCCACCTGTCAGGCTGATATTTATAAAGTCGGGAAAGAATGACAGCAGTGAGCCGCTCCCGTGCAGTATTTCCGAGAGGCTGTTCAGCTAAGAGGATAGGAACTGCTTCTTCAACCACTGCATGTGATTGATTTGCCAGATTGGAGATTGCATCAACAAGCTCATTGGTATCTCCGTTGAGTTCTTGAGCAAGCAGTCCAGACAGCTCATCCTGAAGGACACTGAACATTGTGGGTGATAGAACTTGAGGGATCGGTGTTGCAGTTCTCTTTGCAGTTGAGATTGAGGAATTCAATGGGAGACTAGTTTAAAGTCAGAACAGGTAAGCAATTTAGAAGACAACATACACATTGCCCTCACTATGATTGGCGGAATCAAGATCTTGCTACTAATAAAATTCAGATAAAATAACGCACATTCTGACCATGGTATGCTCTGACTTGATCTTTGGTAAAGTCAGACTCTCCACAGGATGCTCAAAGCCTTTTAATTGGGTTTTTTTGTCCCGAGAAATGGGAAATCTGTACCGAGAAGGCTTGCATATGTATGAGTGCAGTGAGGCAGATGGTGTGCATCTGTGTACTCACATTGGAGTGGAGTTGATCAGCAGTGTCATTGTATCCACAGGACTCTGCAGAAAGATCAATAACTGGTGGGGCTTGTTGGTTATAGGAGAACAAAGGCGTAAGAAGAACATAAAAGCTAAGATGAATGTACAAAATCTTGTAACAATCACATGTCACACTATTTAAGGACTGCTGAGGAAGCTTACATAAGATATGCTATATGTATGTAATCTATATATGTCTGAATAGGAATACAAATGGAAATATCACATATTCAAAGTTCCAGCCTTCTCCAGGTACTGTTAATGTCCATGATGGTTTCAGCACAATCAAAGGAGCATACTGTAAATACTTGTATGTTGGCAACGGGGCCCCCTACCATGACATCCAAACAGGTTTGGGCAATGCAACAGGACCATTTGTTACCGTTACTGTTGCCTAGTTGGGCAACCACACCAAATCAAAGCATGTGAAGTGCCAACCAAAGCGCCGGACGAAGCGTCGAGGAAGCCGAGGAGAGTGAGGAGGAGGATGCGTAAGTAGACGAAATTTGAAGCAAAATATGTTTAATTCAATTTATTACCGAAATTTTTAATGTAACGCTGTTTTCGAAGGCAACAGAGCCAACCGTTACCGTGACTGGAGGGGTTTGGGCACACAATGGACCCCTCCGTTCCGTGACGGTTGCCAACATACAAGTATTTACAGTATGTGGGGAATTCAGCCGGAAGCTATGAAGCTTGACACTTGCGCTGTTAGGTGACTGGGTAAAAACTTGTAAGGAGGCACTACTGACTACGAGAGTTTTTATACCTATTACAATATATTCTAGAGTAATCCACTGAAATCCAAACCATCCTTTTGCTGAGTGAGCAAACCTCGGGCTAACAGATGTCGGCCAGTCGGATCACTAAGAATTGATGCGCTATCACAGTATCAATCTCCAACAGCATATGTGTGGACTCAGGAGACCATTGCCCTGTGTGTGTTTCACCATCTCAAGGCTGCTACCTGCTTTTGAACTCAAAGCATCAATGATTATGAGCAGCAGCCAGTTGCTTGGTGATTCCCTTATCACAGGCCTTCACCTCCCATACTCCTACCTCTCAGGAGCAGACGCTGCGTATAACATGGCTTATCCTTTGTCCTACCTGCCCCCCACTGAGTTCGCTGATAGGTGAGAGTGAGACATAGTTATGGACAAGACAAAGTGAAGGACAGCAAAGGTGTGGATGACATCACAGACAATGAGACTCAACGCTACACACACAATGAGGGGCAAGCAAGAAGTGGTTTATTGGAAGGAGATATTTATACAAGAATAGACAGAAGTGAAACTGAATAGGAATGAGCCTCGCGAGATGGGGTGTTGTACAAATAAATGGCAGCACAATAATCAAGAAGAGGCTGAGACTGTGATATTGGAGGGCAAGACGGTGTAAATAGAAGGATGATGGAAGTAAGAGGAGCATGTTGTTTGGGCCAGGGATGTTGATGAAGTGATTGGTGGGGTGGGTGCTTGTGGGCATTTACATGCTTGATGCACTCCCATGCACAACACTGTTGGATAAAGATGAGTTGCAGTACAGTGTCAGAGAGGATTTTCGAACCATGGCTACATGCTGTCGACACTGTGGTTTACAGATTCTCTTTCAGTAGAAGGGTCCAAGATTTCCTCACTACCTGAATCATCAGGATAGGTTTCCACAGGATATGAGTCGTAGAAATGAATCTGGGGGATGGCGGGAAAGGCAGCAGAATAGGTAGTTTCCGATATTCCCCTTCCACCAAGAAGAATCACCTGCTGGATCTTGCAACCAGATTCAGAGATGAAAGAGGTAAGATAATCATAGGGTTATCTCCAAGTAACTGCTCTGTTACTTTGAGAGTGTGAAGAGCTGGGACAATGTGTCGGGGAATGGATGTGGCCATAGTCCTTTCACGATTGGAGGGATGAAGGTGTCAAGGAATGGCCTCCACAAAGTGGATTTGTTGTTTAAGACCAAGGATTCCAACTGGGGAAGGATTATATCCACAGCAACAGTGACTCCATCCAGTGCCTCACGAGCCTCTTGGATCCTGGCATGAATCGCACCCAGAACTGGTGACTCCTCGAAAAGCAACTCCAATTTGACCAGGTTTATTGTGTGCTGCAAAATCGAATTGCAATGCCTTGGCTCAATATAAGCCAAGGTCAAAGAAGTCAACTGTGTCCAGGGAAACGTCGCAGTAGAAGCTGCAGCACCGATAAGGTAGATTGTGCTGAGTCTCGGCATGTCATAATGATCCCATACTGGCAAAGGAACAGCATCATCACTGAGCTGTGAGAGGTTGAGCCTGGCTTCAGTAATGTCATCATCCTGTATTGAAAACCCTAAATCCAAGCTCCTAAGCAATGGCATGGGGCCATGCAGTGTGAGGCCTATGTCTGCCAGAGAAGGGCCTTGGAATGTCAAGTATTCCACTCGAAATTGGTGTTCAACCCATGCCATCCATGATGGCTGGCTACTCTGGATCCAGATGTGGATGCAAAGAGGGCGGGCCCCAGACCTTGCCAGCCAGATATCGGCTATTTGGCATTTTGTATTGTATGGAATATTGGAGGTACTGAGAATATCTTCTAATGTGATTACCCTCCACAGGTCTGGGGTGGCCAGGGCTATTTCTCGCCATTTGGAACAGATGTGTGTTAGACTGGTGGGGGAATCTGTTCCAATAAGGTCTCGTCTGGCAGGATACAGTGGAAGGGATTGGGTGAAGATTTCTGAGATCATCTCACTAGGCAATGTCAGGACTGGGTAGGTGTAGGCATCCAGCCTCTCTTCGACTTCGGTCTGCTTGGTGTGAAGGGTGGAAAGCTGATGCTCAAGTTCTGTGATTTGAGCCTTGAGATGGGCAAGATGGTGGCGATCACTTCCAACATGATAATGAGGAGGGAGGATTGGCTCGTACCTGTACATGTGAAGATAAATTGTGGATCCTTTTATAATTAACACACCAAGCTAGGTCTAGGCCCGGCTAGGATCAGTTGATCACATTTTTGGTCTGATGATAACATGGGATTATACAGGGTATGATCATGATCATACAATACACTGTTTCAAATGAAGAAGCTGTCTGTCTCTAGTTTTACAATATTATTTATCTTCTAACACTCTGGTAAAGTAGTAGCTGGAAGGTGATATTGGAAATCAAGCAGGCCATATTGACAGGACCATCAGCCCTAGCAAGAATAGTTTTTATATCTGTTCTCAATTGGAATGGCACCACATTGAGATGGAAGACAATATCCACACTATGGTTGCTGCAGTAGCATGATATTTTGCAGCTGCAGCATCTGATCAAGGTTCTGCACTGGTGTCATGTCGTTCAAATCAATAGCAATGGTCAATTTTTGGAGCAATATAAGTTGGCTTAGGCCTAGGTTGAAAGCATTGTTGACACTGGAGGCAAATGACGATGCACTTGGAAGTCGAGTGGTTACATGCACTCGGCCCATAGTGCATCGTCGACGAGACAAAGCATCGAAAGACCTTTGTCGCATCTTTGTTTTTGGGGGTGAGTCAAAGAAAAAACAAAGATGCCACAAAGGTCTTTCAAACCTTTGTCACATCAACTGACGCACTACGGGCTGAGTGCATGTAACACACTCGGTTTCCGAGTGCGTCGTTTTTGCCCCTGGTGTGACATGCTCTTGATGTTGAGAAGAATTCAAATGTGTTGCAAGTACATATGCTGGCAAATTCATATATTCCTCCATTGCATGTATCCTACTGCAGTACATGTTTAAAGAGTTGGCAGTGGGCTGATCACAGCCAGAACCGGTGATGTAACGTGGTCTGCTTGGTTGTCTTCCTTCTTAATAGTTGCAAGTGGAGTGGACACCAAGCTGAGCTGGAAAGCCCGAATGAATGTCATTCGGGGAGGCTCAGAGAAAGAATACTTACAGGCGCAGACAGGGTTTCTGTAACTTCAATAGTCTTGGTGATAATAGATGTTTGGATTTGGGGCAAAGATGATATGTTTGTGGCCAAAGTTTGAACAAATTCTCTCTCAGTGTGAGCCCAGTAGTGGTATTGTCAGGGCTGTATTCAGTTGCAACAAGTGCACTGATTGCTATCAAGAGGCCGAAAATTGGGTAGGTAATGCTCCGAGAAATCTAAGGTCATAGGTGAACAGATTGGTTAACATTATGAACAGGATTTCAAACCTTCCATGGAAGGTGTCCCCTTCCTGAAGTTGCAGTCCAAATCTTGATTGATCCTTGATCATACTGTTCGGATATCCCCGTGACCAATATGTGGGTGTTCTGCTTGACATTGTGATAATATGCCTAATTCAGTGCAATTGAGTTCCGAATTTTATCTCAATCTGAATGGAGTAGACATACTACTGCTTGAACCATTTCATCTGTGGTTGGAGTTTATAACAATTGCAGATGGGAAAGTACTGACTCACTATCATGATTCAAAACCTGTAGAACATCAGAACTCCCTGTCTTGAAAATGGACACTTTCCCGGTTGCCGAGCCAACTGCAATCATATTTGCACCAACAAAAATTACGGGAAGTGGAACATTTGATTCTGGTGCAACTGGCTGTATCGTTTTTGACGACAGTTTCTTGTTCCCCAGATCATACCAGTCAATTCCATCAAAGAGGTTTGTTGTGACCAAGAGTCGGCCTGTCGATGATAAGGCTGACTCCCCACTATTGAGCTGAATTAATCAGGGGGCATTGTCAGTATGGATCTGACTGTACCATAATCCTTGGGTGTCAATGTGCCAATGCTGATCACCTGCTCCATCAATATTGTGTGCACTGTGAAGAAATGAACAGCATATATAAGTGCAATTTGTGGTAGTTGGAATTACCACCCACACGATCCCATGGTAGAGATAAACAACATAAAGCAGCCTTTCTGTGGGGTGAAAATGAACAGAACGGATGATGTCCTGTTCTGCTCCAACATGTTGGGGTTTGGAAAGAAATCTCTTGTTGCTCCATTCTGCTATACATAGTATTAGATATCTTCTGTAAACTGATGCACATTCATACAGATAGAAGACTGTTGAGCAATGAGAACTTGGTCATTGAAACCAATGGCAAGGAATTTTCCCAGCACTCCAAAGGACATGCAATGAATAGTGCCTGGTACATCATGTTCCCATTTCATGTTGTTCTACATTCTATTCAGTATCTGGTAGGGCTGTCCTAGGAAGTAAGTTAGTGCACCTTTGTTTGAATAATGTTGATTATGCCATTCTTCAAGCCAGCAACAAGCACCCCACTGTGCACTGGATGCCACATAACAATACGAACAGCGGATACAGTCTGGTATTTCCGGAATTCTTCCCAGTGCTTGGTTTTGAAAATAGAAACAAATCCGTCATCCCTACCACTTGCAAGGAATTTGCCATCCACAGAGAATGCCAGAGAGTTGACATTATCAGAGGCCTTGATCGACACAGTCTTGTGGAATACTGGATATCCTAGCCCTGATGACATAGAAGGAGAAACTGAAGAGTGTAGCATTACTAAGATGTTTGCTTTTTGGACAGGTATGTGCACAGCCATTGATTCGATCAATATCATATATTTAGACTCAGTACTATCTTGATCCCTTTTATCACTATTCTGCGTCTCTAAACATGGATTCAGATCTAGAAGTGGAGTTTCTATTCATGCTCAAAGACCAATCCTCAGTATCTCCTCCTTTGATGTATCCTCCATGGGATCCAAATACAGATGCTACCCAAAAGCGTCTGGTGTGTATTCTGCACTTGGCTAGAACTTCCAAATTTGTTCACATGTCTCTAGAAGCTCCATTTTTTACTTGGAAACCGCCAAGCTCAGAAGATAATAGAGCGGGTAGAGCAGGACAACCTGGAGGACAACAACTGGATCCATGTACATTGTTCAGTGAGGGCAATTTTCCCAATTTCAGATTCTGATATTAACAAAGGTCTACAGATATGCTTAATCAAAGGTTCTGCAGTACCATCTATGCTTTTGAATTGTCAATGTCGGAAACAAATATACCACAAGGTAATGTCTCAACTTCTGGAATTTGTACAATGCACAAAAGCTGGGATCATTAGAGTTGTCTTGAACGATGGTGGAATACCAAGGGTTGTCTTTCATGTCAGTCCAAACATTATCTCAAGTGCCCTCTATTGAGGGATTTTTAACAGGCCCTACATGCCGGTTGCATACCAAAGCGATCCACAAAGAATGGGTTTTAAATCCGGTGCCTATTGACAGTTACCTCCCGGGAACTTCGCAAAATCCTATACTCATTGATTAGGCACTAGTTAGCACATGTAATCATTTTCCAATTCAGTTGTTTCCTATGATGTGAAAGGTAATTCTACTGTGTACAAATACTGAACCGATCTCTGAGCTCTTCATAATCCAAGTATTTGGTAGCCAAAGAAAAGTTTTCCCCACTCTTATTGAGAAGGTCAAAACCTTGAATGATGGATGGCCCAGGATTAGTGCCTGGATTGGCAAATTCAGCACGTTTGAGTCCACAACCCTTTGTAGTGTGCCGCGATGAAATCATGGCCAGACACAGGATATGACTCATGTTATGAGTATGAGCAGATCCCATGTATATAGAGCTCAAATGAGCTGCAACTGGGGTAGTGCTGGAGGTGATAGTGAGAGCAGCGAGAAGATGATTCAACTCGCTCCTTTTTTCTGCATCCAGAGTCTGAATAAAGAAGCCAAACTCAACCACTGATGGATTCTTGCCTAGGATCCAGGTGGCAAGATGTGCAGTTGGCTCTCCAATAAGGACCATGCGTCGGGGATGGAAGTGGTAACCAAAGGATCTAATCCACTGCTCAAATCCTGAGATTTCATCATAACCAATCTGGATGCTGACAATTTCGATATTCGGAATGCGGATGTAGTTGAGAACCTGTGGATATGATATGAAGAGAAGTTGCATCGCATGCAAATAGATGATCACATGATCATCTACATCCTGCCACTCCTGTGGAAAGGGAATGATGATATATGCTTCCCTGAGGTTCAGGGCTTCTGTTAATATGTTCCAATGCATTTTCCATGGACCATCAAGTCGATAGGAAGTGAGTTGAGTAGTTGGGAGAAAAATGGGGATGCGCATTCTAGCATCCCAGCTGTAGGCTATATTGACCCAGTTTAAGAGTGGTGCAGCCTGAAAGGCATGAATAGCCTCGACATTAGCATGGATTGTATCTGGATCCTCCCACTGAAGTGACAATCTGCGGAGATGGGGGATCTGATCCTGCAGGCCAGCCAGAAAAGGAATGAGTGCTGAAGTTAATGAGATGTCGAGTTCCTCCCAGGATGATGCATGGGTCGCAAGGCACTTGAATACCTCAATTTGAGGGTTCTTGTTTGAATATTCGGACCCATGGAAGTGAACTTTCAACTTCTGAGCACGAGTGATTTGGGTTTTGACCATGGCCAGAGGATATAACACTGAATTCTCCTGTTCATAATCCAGGTAATTTATAGCCACAATGGACCATAATGCGGGAGTGCTAATTGCAAGCACCCTCCACCGGTGACAGATTTGGGTGAGGATCCAAGGAGAGTCCTTGATCCGGAAACGGGTGCAATATTTCGAGTCCTGCACTGAAGGCAATGACCAGAAAAAGATCTCCTGAAGCATTTCGTTCGGCATCCTGCGGAGTGGGGAAATGATACTGGAATGGCTTTTATGAAGGCTCAGCAGCTCAGCATTCCGTTGGAGGTGGAGGTGGAATTGGAGAGGTGAAATGCCTTCCTCAAGGAGCACCATTTGGGCTGCTACCATTGAGAGCTGACAATGGATAAAAGGAATTTCCGACTCCAGTGGTGGCTCATTGGTTGTCAAGAGTGTGTGGTAACGTTCTGTGCCTTCCAAGGCCCAGAGGTTGCTGAGCACAGTAGCAGGTGCTTTGTCCACTGAAGTTCATTCAGCAGATGGGATGTACACAGTATCAAGTCCTTACTTGTGATGTCTGGCTGGATTCTCGTCACTTGAAGAGGTATTTGACTGGAATAGCTTGGGTCACAACTGTAGTGAATCCCAAGAGTAGCCAAGACACTGATCACCAAATGCTTTTTATGATCTGATCCTGATATATACAGTTTTTCACGGGTCAATGAGACAAACAAATTGTGGTGCCGATTTATATATCTCCTCATAAGTTTTCAGTAGATCTGAAGAGACAGAAACATTCCAATAATTGCTAGTTTGAATGTCCCATTTTACCAGATTTTTAGAGCTACGCCCAAGAGACCTCATCACAGAAAAACTCTGAAATCACCGTTGACGGGTCAATGAGACATCACGCTCCGATCAACCGGAATCACATCACATTGAGGCGTCCAGCACTCCCGCCATGTCCTTGACACGATACGTGCCTCCGGAGCCTGCCATTAAGGTTGAACAGCCTTTAATTCAGCCAAATACCTCAGAATCCGCGTCTTTTGACTCCCATATATCACGACCCGTTTTGGATGTCAATCAGTGTGACACCTTAGATTGATCGCCGAATCACTTGGAATTGCTGAATCGTCTTTTAACATGAAGTAGCAGCATAACCTCGAGTTACAAGTGTATAATCATGTGTATGGATACAATATGAATTTGAAACCATCTGAGCTTCAAAATCAAAATTTGAGGAAGGGTAAATGCCATGAGAAGCCATCCAAAATTGGGAATTGTGGGCACAGAACAATGAAGAAAATCCACAGTGTGTGCAACCTTGATTCTTGCCCCTGGAACAATATGAAAGCTTTACATATAGTTAATGTATCCCCAGAAAAAATTACACACTCATTGCATTCAATTTGAGGTGATGCAAGCTGTTTGTCTCATTGATCCGTGAAAAACTGTACCAGTAATTTTAAATTTACACATGCATATATAAACCTGACACTGGTTGAATATTTCAAGTTTTTCAGGGACAATATGGGTGATAATTTATGAGTTTTTCACCTGTATTTTTAATCAAAAGTTTGGTGAGAAATTTTTAACTTTTCCATTAGTTTTTCACATCTTTCAAATTTTTACCACATTGCTCGGAAACTGCTGAAAAAATCATGGATTTTTCATGTAATTTATGATTGAAAAACTGCTGAAAAAGTTTGTTAGTTTTTCACCTGAGGTAAAAACTTGAATACTTCAACCAGTGTGACTTGAGACCATTTCTACTAAGGCTGTACTTGGTCTTCTAGAATACATGACTATACTGATAGAGGAAAGGCTCAGGGAAATATAAGGATCCGAGGCGTAAAACCTTGAGTTCTTGAACTGGATTTGGAAGTGTTATAATCAGGACTCTTATTGAAAATAACCCAAATATTCTGACTTCCCCTGAATTGCTTCTGAGACTTGTGGTGTGAGATAACAACATTTTCCGGGCTAGGAGCAACATTCCAGAAAAAAAAACTTGAAACATTTGAGTACCTTCGCAACAGTTCTGAAGGGCCTGAAATCCAAATTTTCTAAACGAGAAGGTTTTAATGTTTGAAATAGGTTTCATGCTTACAAGAAATCTTAACCTTTCAAATCTATTTCTGGGAGCCGGCCACAACAGATTTTCCAGAGGGCGAAGTTGTTTCAACACTGGAAACCCTGGGATGTTGCTCTGACACAATTTGTGTTGAGTGGATACACTATAAACTTGATATTGGTACATGAGAGACACCGAAACATAATGAGGTAAAGCCCTTGGTTGAACAAGAGATCAAGTAGTGCCACCACCTATTCAAAAAGACAGTATAACACCAAATACCAATTAGTATCCCACTGTTGCCCAGTGGCCACCCAGAATCCAATCATCAATGTTGACAGGGAATCGTCCAGCTTCAGTGCTGAAACTAACCTTCAATTTCCCTTTCCAATCATCAATTAAAACACAGCATTCTTCAGACCCTGTGCTGAAAGTGAACTGTGATGGATCTCGATCACCAACTTCAGCAAGGCCATCAACCAAACCCTGCAATACTGCAATGGTGGGCAGGGTGGCAAGATGTCCGACACAAATTTGTTGCAGAGCTTCACCTTTGGCTTGGCAGCGCTGAACCATGATGTAATCGAGAAGGGAAGTATAGTCAATGGAGTATCCAGCAGCTCCGAAAAATGTGCGCTGGATCTGGTGGTCAAGGCTTCCACAAAGGCATGCAAGTGCCTCAAGCGTGACCTCTGATACCTCATCCAAATCTTCATGCAAATCCACCTCACTGGTGTGATCTTCTTCATCTCTTGTTTCCTCTGCAAGGTCTTCAGCAGTCTGCACCACTAGTATGTCCTCCGTGGGTTGGTCCTCCATGGTTGGGTCATCATCTGTGTATATATTGCTAGGCATGAACCCGAACTCTGTGAGAGTTGGCAGTTGGTTCAAGGCCATGGAAGCTATGGTGTCTGTAGCATCCCCATAGACAACAAAGCGTTTGAGATGACAATGACTGGAGAAAGATTCAAGGCAGTTGTCAGACCAAGGACTGGTTTGTTCAAGAACCTGAACCACCAGGGTCTCGATTTTGGGTGTTATAAAATAGGGCAGAAGCTGAGAATGCGACACAATCAAGTGTGTTAGGGCCGGCAGTGTGATGTGTACAAGGTTCTCGTCGTCTGCCCAAGGTCCAGGTCCCTCCATCGAGGGTACTATGATCCATGCGGCCTGGAGGGTAGGAGCTTCCTTCAAGACAGCCCAGTGCATGTTCCATGGTGTACACATGCGATAATAGGTGAGATTGTTGGTGGGAATGATTGTGGGTGTATTGTAAACGAAGAGGTCAACCTCAACCAGTGAGGGAGCTGTGTCAAAACCCACGATGGGCTCTGGGTTATTTGTTGCATGCCGAAGGAGACATAGCCTGTGGAGGCGTGGTAGATGACCTTGTAATCTGTCCACTGAAGGAAGGAGTGGAGTTGTTAGGGCTATTGTGAGCTCCTCCCAAAGTGATGAGTGATTGGCTAGATTTCTGAATAGAGTGATCTGTGGTTCTGGGTCAAGATTCTCAGACCCTTGGAAGTGAATGTTTAACCTCCGGGCCCGAGAAACTTGAGTTTCGACCATCGGTTGGGGAAATGAGGGTAAAAGACCATCTTTGATAATGATGTAGTCTATAGTGATGAATGACCACAGCCCTGGGGTTGTACTGGCAATTTCCCGCCACTTTTGAGACACATGGGTCAAGACCCAGGGGAGGCTTTCCATCGATGGATTGACTGGAACATGATGTGAGGTTGGCAGAGTCCAACAAAAGATTTCCACCAAGATTTCAGGAGGGATCCGCCGGATAGTTGACACAACACTTCTGTGGTTGTGATAGACGGATAAGAGATCTGCATGTTGGAACACTGGGTTCCATGATGGCTGTAGAATGATCATTGCCCTGTTAAAGGCCTCGAACTCTGCAATTGCCAGGTTTATCCTGAGGTCTCCTTCTTTGTCCCAACATGCCATATATGTTGCTGCTGCTGAGATAATAGCATGAAAGACTGGCAGCTCTGCTTCGAGGGGCGAGAGGTTGGTCCCCAAGAGCACTCTGTAGCGCTCAGTAGATATCAGGCTGGGTGTAATGCTCACTAGAATTAGAATCTCCGTCATTAGAACAATCCTGACATTTGTAGCATACATACTGGGAAAATATAACTTGGTTGGTTCTGCAACAAGATCTAGAGTGGTGTAGTGGTGGTAAGAGAACAATGCTGCTAATCAAACCCAAATAAATCAAAATATCATCTGGGCTTCTGCCTATGTACATGTGCTCCTGTTTCGAATTCTCTAATCTCGGTTCCAGATGTTTGGGTGATATGGTCACAGGTGTGACACAGTGAACTTGAGTTCAATTTCAGGCATAAATTAGTTTTGAAACGGAAAGTATTAGGTCACATATCAGATTGGTTTGAAACTTTGTGTTTCGGTACATTGAAATGCCTCGGGGGTACCATATATAGCAAGCCCGAGTTTTCGGGGTTACCATATATGGCAAGCCCGATGGATTTCAAGCCATGGCCAACAGAATCGCAAAATATCACTGGATCACACCGGGGGTAAACAACGATGCACTTGGAAGTTGAGTGCATTACACGCACTCGACCTGTATTGCATCAGTCAATGAGACAAAAGTTTGAAAGACCTTTGTGGCATCTTTGTTTTTGGGGGTGAGTCAAAGCAAAAACAAAGATGCCACAAAGGTCTTCCAAACCTTTGTCACATCAACTGACACACTACGGGCTGAGTACGTGTAACGCACTCGGCTTCTGAGTGCATCGTTGTTTGCCCCTGGTGTCAGAAACTTGACTGGATACTTCACATATTGAAACTAATTTATGCCTGGCCGAAATTTGGTGATCTGTGGTGTGATTCAAATTATCAATAGTTATTGATAACAAAACTGAAACTAAACACTTTCTTCTGGTTATATATACAAGGAAGACCAATTTTAATATAAAATCATGCTGTTCATGAGTGTATTTTTGAGATCAGGTACATTCAGGAATAATTGGGTAAAGCTCTTGGTTGAGCAAGAGGCTAAAAAGAACTACTATTCACTGACAAATATAGCACCTAAGATTTATCAATAACCGACTGTGGCCCATCGGTCACCTAGGATCCAATTATCAATCACAATGCAAGGTTGTTCCAACCTTGTGCTGAAGGTGATGTCCAATCCCTTATCACGGAGGACATCAAAGCCTGCAATACTCGGATGGGTACCAAGATTTGCAATGCAGATCTGTTTCAGAGGAGAAGACTCGGGTTTCCACTGGGCCTGAAGGAAATTCAGGAGGCGAGTGTAGTCAATGCAGGATCCAGCAGCACCAAGGAAGATGGTATGCAACTGAGGCACTGACTCTGCAGTGACTTCAACACCCTGAACAAGGTGCTCAAGTGCTCCAATTGTGATCGTTGCTTCACTGGTTGAATCTTCTTCGTCCTCCACCCCACTGATGGACTCCTCTTTCTCATCCGGGGTTTCCATGGTCTGATACTCCAGAGACTCTACCAGAGTTATTTCCCCTTCTTCTTCTTGTTCAAAATCTGGTTCCTGGTCATCATATGGGTTCATGGCTTGCAGAACAAACCCAAACTCTGTGATGTTTGGCATCTGGCGCACAACCATGGAAGCCATGATTCCTGTGATATCTCCATAGAGGACAAAGCGTTTGGGACAACAGCGGCTGGAGAATGATTCCAGTGCATTATTTAGCCAAGGACTAGTCTCTTCAATGACATGGACAACCAGACTCTCGATTTTGGGTGTTATGACATACTCAAGAAGCCGTGAATGCGACACAAGAATATGCTTGAGAGCAGGCAGTGTGATAGGTCCAAAGTCATCATCCTCTGCCCATGGTCCAGGCCCCTCCATCAAGGGTACCATGATCCATGCCGATTGGAGAGCTGATGCTTCCTTCAAAACAGTGCCATGGATGTTCCATGTTGTACACATGCGGTAGTGTGTGAGGTGGTTGGCAGGAAAGATTGTGGGTGTATTGTAGATGAAGAGGTCAACCTCAACAAGTGAGGGAGCCGTGTGAAAGCCGAGAATTGGCTCTGGGCTATCCGTTGCACGGCGGAGGACACAGAGACGTCGGAGGCTTGGGACATGATTTTGTAAACAGCCCACCGAAGGGAGAAGTGGTGTGGTTAATAGGATGGTAAGCTCCTCCCAACGTGAGGAGTAACTGGCAAGATATTTGAATAATTTGATCTGTGGTTCTGGGTCATGATTCTCAGACCCTTGGAAGTGAATCTTCAATCTCCTGGCACGGGAAATCTGGGTTTCGACCATGGATAGAGGGAATGCAGGTAGAGGATCATCTCCAACGTCGTAGTCTATCGCGATGAATGACCATAAAGCTGATGTTCCAATAGCAATTTCTCTCCACTGGTGAGATACATGGGTTAAGATCCAGGGGGAGTCTTCGATTGATAGGTTAACCAATCGGTCTGTTAAGGTTGGCAGACTCCAACAAAATATTTCTATCAAGATTTCGGGGGGTATCCGGCGGATAGTTGACACCACGCTGCAGTGAGCATGAAAGAGGGATAGGATGTCTGCCTTTCGGAAGACTGGGTTCCACGATGGCAGGAGAGCTGTCATTGCTCTGTTAAAGGCCTCAAACCCTGCATTTGTGAGGTTTATCCTGTGGTCTCCTTCTTTGTGCCAACCTGCCATATGTGCTGCTGCTGCTGAGATCATGGAGCAAAAGACTGGCAGCTCTGCCTCTAGGGGTGGGATGTTTGTCTCCAAGAGTGTTCTGTAGCGCTCAGTAGGTATCATGCTAGATGTGATGCCCACTAGAATCAGAATATCTGTCCTACTGGCATGGGTAGCATACCTACCTATATCTTTTGATTGGTCTTGCACTACAGTGGTGTAGTCAGGGTAAGACAACAGTAGTGTGACCAATCACAAACATTTTAAAATAGATCAATACATGAACCACCCAGAAAAAAGCTATGCGAGAATGTTGCCAGCTGCTATATTGGACAAGTCACGGCCGGTCAATCTGAGTTTGAAACTGCATTACATATGGCATCCAATAAACACAATCACCTGTACATGTTATGGTATGCCGCATAATCCAAATTCAAACTCAGATCAACTGGTCTGTCTATCAAAGCTCAGATACGCGACAGACCAGTCACCAGTCTACGCAAAAAGGAGAAGTGCAATATTTAGATTTATATATATATGACATCACTGTACGCATGTATATGGGCAAGGTTGTTGTCCTTGTTTGTGAGCGATGCTAGTCTCCAGATAAAGTCAACATGTACACTGAAGCTCAAGGTCTTGCACATGCAGATGTAGTAATATGAGTGGTATTACAGCATCGACATTGGTACTGGCTTGTTCTGATGAATATGGCAGAGATATGATGCCATGAACCTTTAGGTTGATCATGATTGAGAAACGGTTGAACATGGTAGAATAACACATACTTGTTCAGAATGCAAATAACTAGCCCACTGTTCATCTGAGAAATATAGGGCTTCTTCTGTGCCAATGCTACAACAATTATCTCCCCTCTCCAATCAAAGCCTGGTGCCAGTTGTTTCAAAGCACCATTAATAGGAGCCTCGGGGTGGTAGTGGGAAGAGATGAGAAACTGGTGGTCACCATCTGCAACAACACAGTCCGAAATGACCGAGGAAGCAATGGTGAAGTTGTTTTCCACTGCAAGATAGGGAAGCTTGCTGATTCTGCCTGAAATATGGGCCAATCCAATGTTAGAGGCTGGAATGTCACGCAATGTGGCTGTCGGGGTTTCGGTGCGGATTTTTATGCAGGTTGGCCGGTGCCTGGTGTAAAGGTACGCTTTTCCCTTGGTGAATGAGGACTGAAAACCCCATCAGTATCAGAGTCAATGAACAGAAAGAGAGCTTTCAGACATACCTTGGTTCTGCCTGAAGGCTGAGCCCGAAGGAATGCCATTAAGATAATTTGAATTCGGATAGAGATGGTAGTTGCAAGTACTTGCAATCGGAAGCACTAGACTAGTGTGATCTTATCATAATCAAGACTGATCATGGCCATGAGGCATCCAAATGTGGACAAGTGCAGTCTCATAATTATAACTGACTGACATGTACTGTCGTATTTTATTTCTCATGCACACATCACATAGGGATGTAGATTCAGAACAATATTTGCATGCACAATATGCCACCAGAGAAACAATGAAGAGGATGGTGGCTCGGGGGACATTAAGCCACTTGTTAAATGTTAAATGACATGTATACACTCTACAAGTGCAGATCAGCTGCCTCCATCTCTCTCTGTTGTTGTGCTGCCCAGGCAGTGTTCCACGCCAAGCAATTCAACCTTATTTGGTAGTTGTAGGCTTGATGTGCTGCCCAGTCCGGTTCTTCAAAGCACTGGATATATCCATCAGCTATGGAAATAGCATAATCATCATAGCCAGCTCTATGCATGTACATTAGCGAGTGCCAATTTGACAAATGCCAACATACCCACTACAGGCCCCAAGATATATCATTGCTTGTGCAAGTGCATATTCAATATTCCCAGATTGTAGATGATATGCGAAGAACTCGACAGGCAAATCTTGGCTAGTAGGCATCCAAGGCATGCTGCAATTGAGGAAAAGACAACAAAATAGAAGTCCAGTGTTGGAATTGTGATGAAGATCGACTATGTTTTATAGTATTTGGGATTATTTGTAATAGCTCTCGAATTCAGGAATTGATTTATAATTACGAGCTGCTATTCAAATTTTGCTATATATCAAATTGACTACTTGACTTATAGGCATGTAAAAATAATTACAAGAGGATCAAAATGCAAGATGGCCAGTTGATTGACTTCGACAGTACTAGTGTATAACATCCTTGACTCACATGACCCAGAGACGAGCAGGCAAAGTGTGGGAAATATCATGTGAGTCAAGGACATGTCCTTGACTCACATGACCCAGAGAAGAGCAGGCAAAGTGTGGGAAATATCATGTGAGTCAAGGACATGTCCTTGAATCACATGACCCAGAGAAGAGCAGGCAAAGTGCATGTCCTTGACTCACATGATATTTCCCACACTTTGCCTGCTCTTCCCTGGGATGATAGCAAGATGTGAGAGTCATTATGATTGTGTGAGTCAAAAACAACAACAACAAGAAAGATATCATGTTCATGGTCAGTTGCATCACACATGGGCAAAGGGAGAAAGTACTCGGGTGTATTTGTACAGAGTCTACACAATATTGCATGCTCATAATCAGCCATTAACAACCTGAAGGTTTGGCATCTGCAGATAAAATCCTCTCGGGATTGAACTTTTGCACAAAAGGTCAGTGTGCCAAACATCTAAAACAGGGGACACACTCACCGGACATCCTCGGGGTAAGTGAGCGATGGATTCCTGGTTGAATCTTTGGCTACAATGGACATATCCCCACGAAAGTTTACAGTGAGAATATATAGTGTGCTAGGATTTCTAAGTCAGTGGAAATGAGACCAAGAGAGTTACACACCCATTATGGCACATTTCAGGGTTCCCATTCTTCCAGAGGAAACCATAGTATCCTAATCTGCGGCTGGACTTGATTGTCTTCCTCGCAGACAACAGAAAGTATTCGCATATGTGCTGTGGAATTGTACAGTTAGAATTATATGTCCTGTCTCAGTTATTTGGCATACCTTGGAAATTGACCGAGTCATACGTATCATGAAGCAAGCACAGAAACGGGGGACAGTGAAATTATAGAGCCAGTCAAGGCGCATTTTGGCAGTTTGAAGGTGGAAAATCTTCTTGTTGACTGCATCCTTCATAGCCTGCAATTCTCTGCTCTGGGAGGAAGTCATGTTCTGGAGAAAGAGGTGAACATAGGATGCCATTTGGATCGAAATGGGGGGAAGGGTTGAACAATTGATGGTTCATGTATTATATGGTAAAGTGTGGGATATGTCATGTGAGCCAAGGACATGTCCTTGATTCACATGACCCAAGAACAATATGACAAAAGTGTGGGAGTTATTAGGTTCGGAGCAAACCTGTCTCCGGTCTGGCGCACCGGAGAGAGGTTTGCCGCAAACTCGTGAAAACAGGGGATGTGTTGCAGGTCGATTATCTCTACCAATTCCGAGCAGAATCCTTTGGTGTCAAGAGCGCAAATGTTTATTCGATTGATTCATTTCGATCTCCCGATTCAGTTTAGCTACTGGAGTCCACAGATGCTTGCCAATCGGGGGTTTGGGGAAGGGCCATTTCGCAGAAATTCACAGCAAATAAAAAATGTTGTCATGAATTTCCGCAGGTTTTATGGGCTCGATGGAGCGGGAGGACCTGTAGGACAAAATCTTTCACCAAAAGTTCCGTGAATAGAGGATGTTCCGCCGTTTATTTCATCCGGGATTCACTATTTTTCATGCTATTTGAGAAAGCGGTCAGCTTTGCAGATGCCGGCCAACTCATTCGCGTTCTCAAATATTGGGGCTTGGCCTTCCGCAGGGTTGGCCAGCATAATTATGCCTGCGAGTGCGCAGAGGTTTTGTAAATCGTTTCGGCAAGCCTGGCCGCTTCCTTCCCTCGGACCTATACAGCATTGCTTTAATACTTTCTACGCAGGAGTGGTCACTTTGTAACGTCGTTGTAGGATTTACTCAACACCCTTTTTTTTGACCACCCCAAATGTCCTTTTCGAAATAGTGGAAGGTCAGAAGCAATGGTCGAGATCCAAATATTTAATGGCATCCAGGGACATGGGCAGAGTGTCTGTGATTTTTTTCAGAGTTTTCTGTCCAGTGGTGGCAGCACCGCGGGTTTGAAGTTCAGTTGATGGCAGAGTGGATGATGGCTTTGAGCTGTCGCTGCATGTGGAAATAATATATTCACAGGTGAGTTGGTTATTTCCTTCGGTTGAATAAGGTCCTACGGACATAATTGGATGGTTAATTGACCCGCTTTTCAATGGCTCAAAATAATGCACACCTGGTCGGCTTCCAAGGCTTTAAGTGGACAAACCACTAAGGTTATGTTCTTTTTCCCTCCAAGAACGGCAACGGCCTCGAAAATCAAGCTTTTCCCATACCCCGTACCAGCCAGAAATATGGAGTCGAAGCCGAGAAGAATCTGGGTGACAAGGTGGACTTGCCAGTCTTCGGGAACATACAGCAGCTTGAGCTTGTCAATAATCTGTGCTCTGGTCTCTTCAAATGAAAATTTCCACTCCTTTATGCCCTGAAGCCGTGGCGCACGTGCAGGTTTGTGACGACGTCCAGGTGTTGTAGGTGAGTGGGGCCGGCACGGCGCAATGGGTGAAAAGGGAGTGCGGCGTGGTGGAAGTGGTCTAGGTGGTGTGCGCGGTAGTTGCGGGGTGCCTGGAGTTCCGGTCGACATGGCGCGGTGCTGACAAATCACGCTCAAAACTGATGTCTTTCGTCCAGCTCTAGAAAATTGACTCCTGCACTGATTCATACAGTACAAGGGTCTGAGACCATAGCAACCAACCTCCCGACAATTCTGTCTCTTCAGAATTTCTTTAAGAGGCCAGGAAACAATGTAGTAGCGTGTCCTATAAATGTCCTCCGATATTGTATTTCTGTCCTGACGATTAGAATTGTGTCGAACAGATCAAAGATTTATGTCGTAACAAGCAACATATCATGTTCGCTGATCACCATTGTTTGGTATGTCCATTCAGCATTTGTTGTCCAACCATTTCAGGCTTTCTGTCCTGCCTCTCGGGACCTTCCGTCTACTAGATATTTATATTGTGTCGCAATGCTATCACAATGTGGTCCACTTATTCAACCTATTTGGTCCACCTACCATAAGTATTCCCGGCCATAGAAGTCGGAAGGGCTTGAGGGGAGTTCGTCGCGAGACAATGCCCATGTGGGCTGAGACATAAGTATAGGTGAACAGGAGATGGAAAAGAACTAATACTTACCTGAAAGACAAGATCGGAACTCAGGAAGCCAATGACATAGTCCGTAAAGACGAGAGCCATACCAACCCGAAATTTCCGAACCTGACATGGTAAGTTCTTGACTGAGACCCTTGCAGGGACAATGTACCTTTTTATTGACAATTTTGACGGTAGATTCATAGTCGGAACGAGGATAGAGTTGTACCCAGGTGTGGGTAAGCCATTGAATCTGGGAGGACTGAGACGCGGAGAGGCAGCAAGAAAGAGCCAGAATACCATCAAGAATAGCGATCCCAGATCTAAAATGAGTGCAGGATTGGTATAAGAGATACCATGCAATATGAGGTCGGTGAGACAACCCTTCGATCCTTGCTTTTGCTTGCCGGTGGTTCTCCATATTTCAGGATAGACGAAACCCTGAGATTTATTTGTACCCCTTTTAACAGCACAGGAAGAGTCAATTCGGTAAGGCAGGCCGCTTTGCACCGGATGGCCCTTTGGGAATCGTTTGGCCTCCTTGTCAGTCGCATCGATCTCGATCCCTGCTAGTGGCAGGAACCCGTCTGTTTTGATAACTGTGGACAGAGAGTCATCGAGAATCATGTGGGATGCTGTGGCCTCGCGAGATTCGGGCATGGTGAGAGCAGAGCAGCGGCGCGCGTAAGTCTTCAAGTAACGGTAAGGTCAAGAACAACCAACGTCACCTGATTGATCCCCGCCGTCAAACAGGTGGCGATGCCGGTCCGAGTTCCGTTCCTAGGCCTACGAGTTGGCAGTTGCACCTGAGAAGATGCCGCAAATTCAAGTTGCACCAATAAAAAATTGTAACCATACCAGTACCGCGAACCGGTCCTGATATGCCAAATTCAGTTCGCAGTGAGCGCCGGCCAAGCCTTACAGCCGGAGCAACAAAGGAACTGGAATCCCAAATGGGTGAATTTGCCAACAGCCGCACTCGGAAGCGGGCCCTGGAGGAGGACCCGGAGAATGTGCAACCTGATGAACAGCCAAAAAGGGTGAAGAAGACACGGTTGAGTGCAGATAAACGACTTGCACTGTCGTTAGCTTCTGAAACTAGTAGTTCTTTGTGCTGGACCGTCTTCTTTGATAATGCTGGAATGCAATTTTGTTTCCAGGTGTCTGGCAAGGTCTGGAGTGTCCTAGAGGTCCCTAGTGCATTAATAAACAAGTCTGTATCCTCAGATTCTCTTAGTCTGCCATGCCCTGTCTGAAACTAGTGCGCATAAACAACATGTGCAAACAAAGTAGAGGCTGAATACGAATCAGTCTTTCTACTGTCAGGCAAGGTCTAGAGGGTCCTAGAGGTCCCTAGTACATTTAGAAACCACTGTGTATACTCAGATTTGCTTAGTCTGCCATGCCCTGTCTGCAATTGAATTTTTTATTCTTGGCAAACTGTGACCGAAGCCGTGAAACATGCCTGAGAATATTCTTGTTGTACTTTTGCAGTACCTTTGAGTTCAATTCCGATTCCCGATCTTGAGCCTGTACCTTGCAATCCATTTTTCAGATGCCTTCATCAAAGCGCGAGTACAAGGGCTCTCAGGCGGGTAAAGAAAATTCTGAAGAGGCCATTCTATTCAGATTGCCATTACGAAGATATAATCTCTAGGGACCCAAGGGTTTGACGCGTTTTCTGTTCCAGGATAATGTGCCGAACAAACCCCCCTTTTCCTGAGTTTGAGACAAGCCCCTTCTCATGATCAGATCTAGAAGGCGCTGCGAAGCAGGTGCTGGTCATGTGAGCTGAGAAGGCGGCTTGATCCGAACCTAGGGACTCGAGTTATCATGTGAGTCAAGGACATGTCCTTGACTCACGTGCGTCCTTCTCTCCTGCGCACTGCCCGCCTTATCCGGATCCCTCCCTTCCTTACTCACTCTCGCACAGCGCCGGGCTCGGCTGGTTCCCCGTCGCATTTTACACAACAATGATTGATGAATATCCACTCAGATGGTCGTGAACCATCGCATCGCGGTGCGGAGCTCCGTGAACGCGACCATCACGCGCAACGCCAACCTGCTGCTCCCCCTCACCCCGCGCTTCAATTTCTTCGTCATCGCATACGGTGAGCTCTTCATCTCCGCTCTCGACGCCGCAGCCGACTTTGGGACGCTCGAGCTCAGCACGCCGCAGACGCTTGAGCCGGCGCCGATTACGCCGAGCGGGGAGGGCGCGCGGCTGTATGCGTTGTTGGCGGGGACGATATGGACAGTGTTTCGGGAGACGCGCAGGGGCAAAGAGGAGGAGAAGAAGGAGATTGGGGTGGCGCCGGGATAACGAGCGGGAATACCGGTGCGTCTGCGCTTATACTTCCTATCTGCTGAAGGGAGGAAGAAGCTCACGGCTTGTAGACATGCACTTTAACTGGGAACTGTCAAAGTCTACGGGCATGGGACCATGATTGAGGGAGGGCTGGGTAGGCTACATACCTTAATGAGCGTGCGTCTCTTTCTCTTTTCGTCTCTTTCCTTCTTGCCTTCCCTCCCTCTCTCCCCTTCCTTTCCTCGCCCTCGAGCCTTCCTTTGATTTACGAGCCACTCGAAGAAAAGGGCGTCATCGAGGGCAACGACCGCGAGCGCGTCGAGCAGGCACGCACGGCGCTCGGGCTCGACGACAAGGACGTTGTCGCGGGCGTCGCATGCGTGTACGTCTCCCAGCGCGTGTTCCACCGCTTCGAGGACCCGCTCCGCGTGCGTGAGCCGTACGAGATCAAGGCACAGCGCAGCCGCGGCGCGGAGGGTCTCGCGAGCGCGGACATCCACGCGCCGTGCAGCGCCAGCTAGAGCCCGATGCTCGACGGCGTTCGACTCGCCAAGGACGCGTTGGTGGGGGAGATCCAGGAGGGGGAGGTGACGGAGGTGTACAAGGAGTCGTCCGCGCGGCGGCGGCGGACGTTCCTGTGCCGCCTGCTCACGTGGTGGATGCCCGACATTCTGCTAACGCACTGCGGGCGCATGAAGCGCAGCGACGTCCGGAAGGCGTGGCGCGAGAAGCTCACGGTCAACATCCTGATCTGGTTCATGTGCGCGTGCACGACGTTTGTGATCATTGCGCTGGGGCGACTCATCTGCCCGGCGGAGCATGTGTTCAGCCCGAGCGAAAACTCGTGTCCATGCCATCACCATGTGTTGTTAAAATTAATTCGACTGATGTGGATTCTCATGTATTACAATTGTGCGCGGGCGTGGTGAGCATAATCTGAATATTATATGCTTGTGATGTGCAACGAAAGGCACACTTTGAAGCTACTCGGTCGGAATCCAACTCGCACCCAGTGCTGGTGGCAGCCTCGTGGCCTCTCGTGGCACCTAAGAAGCCGCTCCGATTTGGCAAACAAGTCCCGGGTAGTCTGTCACTGATATATATACCAGCGACGCAATTTTCTCTCTCGCGATCGAAGACTCACCATGCCCTTCGTCCGGTTTACTGAATCACCTCTGGTCAAGTCTCTGCCTTTCTGTCTCTCAGACCTGAATAACGAGAAATGGAGGATGTGGAAAGACATGCTGCCCAAATCCGTCGTTGTACCTGACCATATTGAGTTCCAGGCAATAATTTCGTATAATTGCTTCCAAGCCTATTCTGATAGGTTGCATATATAGAAACTTGTCAGAACTATTGCAGCATTTACCGATGTAGTAGCGACCGGAAATTCTGCTTTGGATCTTGCTGTGCAATCCTTTGGGAAAGACGACCCTGATTCTCTAGCATCTGCTGTACAAAATTCGAAACATGGGAGGCACTGGACAAACATTGGCCTCTGGGTTTATGGGCTACAGGTTTTGGACTTGCTTGGATCTAGCATCGGCATACCAACAGTTGAAATACACCGGAAATACCAACTTCCTGCAACAAGTGGAAAGTTCAGAGATCGTGTAACTATGCTTCTATCATATTGGACAAGAACTAATCATCAGAATTCAAGGTTATTAGTGTCATGGCTGACTGGCCCGCAGTCATTGCCAGAGGCATACATATCATTTCAAATGCGGAACTATCCACTTTGGTGCCTTCGCTTGACTCTGCAACATCTCTGCGGCTGTTGCCACTATATAACAATTTCAGTACCTGCTTCCGGCGCACAAAGTTCCAGGCCATCCTCGTCAACTTTCAGCTCGCAGCTTTTGCTGTTGGATGGCACTCTACTGTATGTGACATATAACATGGCCTATGCTTGATTTACAGTTCTTCCCAGGGAGAGTTTAAACTGCCAAACGATTTACCAGGATTGCTCGCGCATTTTGAAGGGTGAGTTGGGCTTTCCCTGTATTATGTTGTTTCAAATCGCTAGCACAGTTGTGGCTTTTCAAAGGAAATTGCACTGGACCGTGAGGACATCACTTCGACTTTCAAAGCGCAAAACTATTCTCCATCAGACCTCCTGAAGCCGCTTCGGCTAGCAGTTTCACTCGGCTTTGCGGTCCTCTTTATCCCCACCGATTTCATGAGTCACTCGTACAATACACCAGAAATGGTCCATGTAAGCTTTGCAAGTGTTTTTATTGCAGTGGTTAATCAATTTCAGGTTCAGCGCTGTGTCGCAAATCTGTCTGGGAGTGATGCTTGGGTCCAGATTAATGCACAAGCTCGCACTTGTGTTTTCAAAATCGCAGCCGGATCTCGCTCTCCTGAAACAGAACTCAAGGAGGCTTCCAGATTAATTTCAATGATTGACACAAGTCACTCGGTTATGCTTGACCTCTTTAGTATGTATTTTCCTTTCTCATAAATGTGAATGCCAAGCAAACAATTTTCAGAATATAATGAACCACCACTATATCCAATAGGCTCTGCTCCTGGATCTAGCATGCCTGCTCCGCACTGTCTTGACAGTGCTGAGGCAAACACCTCACATCACACTCAGATATCCCCTGCTTTTGGGGCTGGAACTACAGAAAATCTGGGACATGGCAGCACTTTGAGTTCTAGCTCCAACTCTGACTTGCCTATTTGCTTGCAGGCTGCAATCAATAAATCTTCTTCGAGCAGTGAATCTGTAGCTCTAACTTGGAGCAACCTTTTGCGAGAAGCAGCTGCTGCTGGTCTTAAATCTCTGCCTACTGCCACATCTGCGGAAAATCTGGGACTTGAACTGGAAAGCTCTGGTTTCTTCGATGATGTGGATATAGACAGTTCTTCAAGTAGGGATTCCAATCTGGATAGTGCAATCATCGAGCTATCTGTGGCTGAAAATAGCGGACTCTGTGATTGGGCCAGTTTTGGCGTTGTCCAGGGCAATTTTGACATGGACAATTTCGACACTGACATGGATGACTTTGGTGTTGTCCCCCAATTCAATTATCCTGAGTACAAATCCCGCTCTCAGGATTTTAACGACTCTTACAATGCCTTAGATCAATGATGGATCTTGATCAAAGTCTTTCCGAACTTGAGAAATTGCTCTCTAGTTCCTCTGAGTCCCTGCCAGATCCTCTGTAAGTTTATTGTCACTTCTTGATTAATGAGAAGGCTTAATTGTGGTTCAAGTTTGGGTCCATTAATTTCAAATAGCGAGCAAGACTTATCTGCATTGGAAATATCGACCAGGTATTATTCTGGTGCAAATGGTGCTCTTCATAGACTCATTATGTCTAGTTCAAACCTGCATGATGCAGATACCATGCTGATTGCTAGAGAGTCAGCAGAGGACATGGATCATGATCCCTCTCCCTCTCCCTCAGACACTCCAGAAACCCAGCCAGTGACATTACAGCAAGATTGGGCCAGTTTTGGCATTCCCCAGGGCAACCTTGGCATTGACATGTATGATTTCGACACTATGGATGACTTTGGTGTTGATCTCCAATCCAATTTTATGGAGTACAAATCCCATCCCTAGCATCTTAACCATTCTTACAATACCTCAGATCATATGTGGATCTTGATCAAAGTCTTTCCGAACTTGGGAAATTGCTCTCTGGTTCCTTTGAGTCTCTGCCAGATCCTCTGTACGTTCATTGTCACCTCTTGATCAATGAGTTGGCTTAATTGTGGTACAAGTTTGAGTCCAGCACTTTCAAATAGCGAGAAAGAGTCACCTGTGCTGCAAATATCAACTAGGTATTATTCCACTGCAAATGGTGCTCTTCATAGACTCATTATGTCTAGTTCGAACCTGCATGATGCAGATACCATGCCAATTGCTGGAGGGTTGGCAGCGCCAGTGGTGGATATCAATCATGATCAGTCTCTCTCAGATTTTTCAGAAGCCCAGCTAGAGGCAGCACGGTACAATATTTCCTTGCATTATTCCACATTTGATCAGATTTGGTGCAGGCCCAGTGGGGAAGCTATCAATGGTGATGAAGGTGCATTCAACTTCAATGAATATATTGTGTCTGATTCTCCAAGGTATGATAATATCTCTGCACTAGTCCCACTAAACTAAATATCTTCAGTTTGGATTCCAACAACCTAGATATCTCTAGCTCGGATTCCACTGAACAGACAATCGCAGATAGTGATCGGGACATGCTTGATTTCTTCTATGATGCCGTAGATGCATCACAAAATCCCTCCAACCCTTGGGGCTCCACAGACAGTGTGTTGGAAAATGAATTTCCATTTGTAGTTCCAGAGTCTCTCCTGGATCCAGACCTGCCACCAATATTTTCTGGAGGCTACTATACTAACGATGAAGTTAGAAAAAATGTTTTCCGATTTGGACCCATCACTTCTATCGTGGAACATCCTGGGCGCTCGGCAGCTCCCAGCCAATTGTCAGACATTGTTGAGCATGTCTCAGTAATGGCAGCCAGCCAGCATTCCTCGTTGCGACGATCTCAGCGGGACACTTGGAGACCCTCAATCATCATTCCAGCAGTCTCTAGTGGTCGTAAAGCACCAAAGAAATCAAGGAAGCCCCGGGATTCAATGTCCCAGTTTTTACTGCTGAAAGGAAGAGATGTATGTCTTTTCATTTCTGCCAATCAAGGAACCATATTTAAGATGACCAGGACATGATGGTCAAAGACCTTGGTCAGGATACTGCTGCTCGACCCTCAAGATGTGCAGTGGGGAAGGCCATCACTATCTACAAGATTGATCGGCAAGAACCTGCCTTTAAATATCAATACTTTGGCTGGCTCCTTCAGGTATTACTATTTTATCCTTGTGGTAAATTCTGTGTCCAAACTAATGTCCTTGGTAGTCGAAACATCCTAACACAGATGGTGATGAAGTTGAAACCACTGCAGCAAACGATTACAGGGTTATTGATGCAATCCAAACTTCATTTACCACATCTTTTGTGGAGCTTTCTGGGATTTTTCTGGATCCGCCTGCTCCACCCCATATCAAAGGACCACAATATTACCTTGATAGTGCCAGAAATCCTGACTGGACACCAGGATGCTCTGCATTTTTCATCACTAATTATGAGGGATGGCTTAACATGCCACGGGAGCAACGACAGGCTGTGTATTCACGCAGGCATCTTGTGATTCGTGGTGCTTTGCCTGAAGCTGTGCTCAAAGACTTCATGGAAGATCCATTTTACAGAATGGGAATCCCTCTTGATCGCCCACTGGAGATGGCAGGTTAGTTTCAGATTTTCACTCAATATATTTGGCTAATGGAACTCGCCCAGATCTTGCTTTCAGAACCCCACAGGATCCATCTTCAGCCCTGAGAATCGGAGATGCCCGCCAGTTTCTTGAAGAAACTGACAAGCCTGACGGGATGGTATTGTCCTGCTTGGACATGCCTTTGTCTGGTGTTCCCGGGCTACCTGAACTGGCCGGGTTTGAGTGTGTATATTGTTATCTTCCCTCTCAATCTGACTCATTGAAATCTATATAGAGCCCTTGATACAAGTACAACAGCCTTTTTGCATAGCAATCAAAAGACTGGGCTGCAGTGGCTGGGAACAGACTCTTTCCAGGAGCACACAATTTGGGGAACAGCCACGACCCAGGATGCAAATACCCCAGGTCATATAGATGCTTTTGGAACACTAGCTATAGTAATGTGTGGGAGTAAGTACTGGTGTGTTGGCGATGAAGGCACCAGTGTGGCAGGCTCAGCACTAGGGCGTATGGATACACTGCATGCCTTTGAGGACTGGAGTTCACTTTCTTCTCCTACCTCGCATCGATGTATGGAAAGTGTGCTACTTGAACCGGGTGATGCCCTGTATGTCTTTGTATTTTCTTACCTCAAACCATAGCTGATAGATCATCTTCCAAAATAGCATTCAGCAACCCAACACTCTACACTGGGTCTTATGTCTTAAGTATTCAATCATGATTGGCCGACACTTCATTGCACGGTCTACAATTTTGTCAAGCATTTGGTCCTATTATCATGTTGCCATTCTGGATGATGCACTTACAAATGCCACCCATGAGAATGCATCCACAATCTACCCCCAAATTTTTGAATACTGGTTCTCTACCCTCCGGGAGTCCAATAATGGTAAGTTTATCTGTTTCTTACCTTCAGAATCCTAGCCAATATTGGACAGGAACACCTCCAAGTACATATACCAAAGTCCATCTTCCCGATATTTTGAGCTGGACTGGACTGATGCAAATGATCTGCCTTGGCAACTTATTTGTTTTTTTGGACGCACTCAAATATCAAAATTACTTGGACTTGGATTATCCCTCAAAGGATGGGCTCACCCGGGACCACATTACCCACGAGAAAGAAAGGTGTGTTCTCTTCCAATCCCAGAGTCATCTGGCCAGAATGAATTTTGAAGCTTTCCGGGAGTGGTTCATTACAATGTTTGAAGTACGAACATCAGAGGGGAGTCTTTTGGACACAGTCAAGGCTGTATTCTATGTATGTGGTGGTTGTAATTCATCTTCCTTGGCTTTAACTGTATTCACAGGAATCCATAATTCATACAGCTGTGGTTCTGACCTTCTACAAAAGAGCAGACCATGGAGTCCCTGTGAAAGCACACCTGTGGACTTCTGCAGCCTTCCAATCCATGCTCATCCAGGGGTTGAATGACTACAGCAGAGATCCTGCAGTCAATGCCTCACTGGTTGCCAAGTACTCTGCAGGGATTTTGGAAACAGATCCCCCCTCATTTGGCCAATTTCTCCCTTCTAACTTGGCAGAATGTACTCACAGTATTCAATGGCGGAACACTTGAACAGGGAAACAGAATGCTGATTTTGGGGTAATAGTAGCGGACAGAATAAATGGAGAGCAGTCTACTTTTGTGTTGGTTTTTGGATGTAACATGTTTTTATACGAACTGCTGTGCAGCTGACTGATTTTGAACGATGATGAGCACTGGTGTGATGGCCCTGATCATGAGATGAACTCACCCCAAACTTACACACCTTTCTATAGAAAATCACCACATAATTTCATAATGGGACCCCACATTAATATTGCTAGTGCTTTCCTTGGCCACTGATCCACCATTTGACGTACAAACATTGACCAGAGAAACAAGAGAAGTTGTCTGTCATCTAATGCAGATGATACCTTCCTCAGAAACAAGGTATGTGCGACACTGGAATGCAACAAATGCTGTAGTCATATGAGCAACAAATTTGCTATGTATAGTATGCCTGAAATTTCCCTTCTCGATACCAGGGATAGAATTTTGAGACCAAGATAAATAAGCTCCCCTCACTGACTTTTGATGCATGGTTCTAAAACCCGCTCTGATATCGTGGCAGTACCAGAAGGATGGTATGTTGCTCCTTAAAATATACCCCGCCTTTGAAGTGAACATTGTGCTATCTTGAATACCTCAAAAGCTGCTTGAGCATCCAAAGCTGCATCTGCAACGAAAATCTTTAAACTGATGTGCTTGATCTGCATGTTCAACTTACACTTGAGTTGCTCATTTGATAATATTAATTCGTGTGCTCTCCAATCACTTGTCTGCAAAGATTTGTCTAGACGTGCATGAAGGATGTTTTGAACACCACATTGTAAACAGGGTGTTTATACACCAGTTTACAAACCAACAGGTAAAATTTATTTTCAGTGTTTGTCCTTTTGTCCGAAGCTTTTTAAGATCCGGTATCGGCACCTCAGCACCCCCCTGCCTCCTAGTGCTTACAAGTCTGCTACTTCCTTAATCGAAGTGGGGGGCCACAAAGCGGCCCACTGCACTCTTGTAGGAAATAAACTCACCCACTTAACTCAAGTTGTTTTCGTGGCACCCAAACACTGATTGGCTTCATAATAATCCAGTTCGAAATAGTTGGGAAGGTATCACCACCCTTGAAGATCAATCATGATGCATATGTTCTTGGGATACTATTGATATTTTTGGTGGCCAGCCCGATTTTGGCTTGAGTTTTCTTCATGCCTACTGGGCAAGCTGATACACTGTGACTCACACTAGCAATATAGCCAAAATATGTCCTGTCAGACGGATTTTTCCCCTCCTGCGAGCCTCCTGGACCCTGCATCAAATAACTAAAAACCGGTCTTTTTGCCCCAAGTATTTTAAAACTGATTTGCAAACAGGAATTAGATACATGAACCACTGTCAAAAGTGATTCCCTTCTAGATCTACATATCAGACAGCACTGGACTCAAATTATATATGGGGCAAAATTTGGGATCCAACATGAGATTCAATCAATGGCTGTGTGCTCTTCTTATTTACAATCACTTCTCTTATAAGGCTTTACCTTCACCAACAGATTTAAAGGTCGCCAGTTGTGCACTCACAACTCTATGGCTCTTCTCTCAAATGCCTCCAGATTCCACCCTCTTCAAATTCCAGATTTGATCGGTGAAATAGCATCCTTCTTGCCTACTCTAACAGATCTTGCCCACTTTGGCCAGACATCAAGGCTCCACAGCACTCACCTCGCCAGATACCTCTATCGCAACATCACCCTTTCCCATCGACAACTATGCTCCCTTGCCCTTGCCTTTGCCAGCAATGACTACAGCAAATACTGTAGATCATTCACATTGCACCATGTTGGATATATTGTGCCACCAGAGTCCACATACACCAGAGATCTTGCACTTGAGAATAACCTTGTCTTAATCTTAGGTGCTTTTTCCAAACACAAACACCTTGCTATACTGAAGTGGTATTCAAGACATCAACATGGCTGCCAATGGAGGGGCTATTTGGCCAGTGTTTGGAGTGGCATACACTCTGTGTTGGATTCGTTGGAGTCCTTAGATCTACAAATTTTCGGAAATAGTACACCAATATGGGTAGGTCCAATTATTATTTTCTAAAGAACAATATTAATCCTGGAATAGCCCAATTCATGGGCACCTCTTATCAATCTCAAATCTGTTTGTATCAGGTTTCATGAGGCTGCCAGAGCCACAGACTCTATTGGATCTATCGAAGCCTTGCTCAGTAGCACTCCAAACCTCGAGAAGTTGTGTTTCATTTATGGAACCACCATGGGCACTGGTGTAATGGCCCTTGGGTCAACTCATCCAAAGCTCACACATCTTTCTATCGAAAATCACTATAGAATTCCAGACGGGTCCCTGGCCACAGCCTTGACATCATTTATTAACCGGCACCCCAGATTGCTTGTCCTCTCCTTGGCAACTGATCTACCATTTGACATACCAGCACCAACCACTGTGCTGCACAGTGTCTCACTTTATGGACCTGCTTTGACATTGAGTCAAAATTTGCTTACAGGGCCCATCACACATCTGCGCCTTGTTGTCCCAAATATTACTAGCAACTATGCAGGAGTACTTGGTGTTGTCTGCTCTGTGGCAGCCACCCTCCGTTGCCTTGAGCTGGAAATTCACTATCTGGACACTCATTTGAGTGAACATTACAACACAACCCTCATTTCTCTCTATCAAGCGGCTCATAGTCTTGAAGAATACGCAGTTATCCAGGGGGCACATACAAATACCCCAGGAAGGAGGAGACTGCAAAATCTACTGGTAATATCAGTTTTGAATAAAACCATTATTCAGTTTTGATAATTTCAACAGACCAATGTCCTACTTCCTGCCTTGCCTGCTAACCCACGCCTTCGTGCCCTCCGTGTGGGCAGCAAATATGATCTAGGAAACCAGTATAGCCAGAAAAAAATGAGACGGTATCTGTCATCCAGTCCAGATGAAGGCCTTGTCATGGCTTTGTGTAACAATTCTGTTGATCTCCCATCTGCATTCAAATACTTAGGATGGGAGGTTGCTGGTTCCATACCACTCATTTACACTATCACAGCTTGTGAAGGTAGAAACAAGGCCTGGGCGACATTGGAACGGAAGTACTGGGATGAAGAATGGGAGCAATGTAGTGTTTTAAAATATATGAAAGAATGGAGTAATTAGGTTACCTTATATCACACAGCATGCACTCTGTCAGGCTATTTCTTGAACCAATATTGCATGGAGTTTCACAATTTCTTACTTGCCACCTGTGTCAATTTTTCGAGCAACTGCTTTGTCCAAGTTGCAATTTGATTCAAATGTGGTAGCCTGGTTGCATACATGAGCAACAAATTTGCTATGTATAGTATGCCTGAAATTTCCCCTCTTGATACCAGGGACAGAATCTTGGAGACCAAGATAAATAAGCTCCCCTCACTGACTTTTGACGCATGGTTCTAAAACCCACTCTGATATCGTGGCTGTACCAGAAAGATGGTATGTTGATCTTCAAAATATGCCCTCTCCTTTGAAGTGAATGCTGTGCTATCTTGAATACCTCAAGAGCTGCTTGAGCATCCAAAGCTGCATCTGCAATGAACATATTTGAACTGATGTGTTTGAACTGCATGTTCCACTTACACTTGATTTGCTCATTTGATAATTCGTGAGCTCTCCAATCACTGGTCTGCAAAGCTTTGTCTAGATGTGCATGAAGGATGTCTTGCACACATTGTTCCATGCTCAGAGGTCCTTGATCCTTGTCAGGATATTTGTGGGCATTGGCGTACTTGACCATCAAGCCGACATCCTTGAAGTTGTTCATAGGTATGCCAAAAAGCTCGTACAGAACCTTTCCATCATTTGCAAAATCCACGCCAACCTTCACTATATCCACAGACTTGAGAATCCGAATGAGTTCTGCTGGGATTGCTGATTGGTGGTTAGCAATGAGAAGGTGCAAATTGGCAACTACCACTATCCTGGCTCACCTCTCATCCGTTTAATGTGAATAACATACACCTGACCTTCCACTGCCACCTGAATCACACAGAGTTTGCCATGCTCCCAATTGTATTTTCCTGGAACATATATTGGAGTGCGAGTGGGGGTGCCGTAAAATTCAGTGTCAAATCCAATCGGCCCTTTCTTGATATGCTTCAGCCTGTTATTACAATCGGCTTCCTCAAATATATATTTCACAGGCCCTTTCAGGGAATAATCCTGTTCCATTTGAGCAGATTTTACGTTTAGCTTTAGCCAAATCCTCACCGGTAACTGATTGCTGCCCTGCTGAACTCGGCCTGTCATTTTCATGGACATGCTTGCTCGATACATTGCTTGAAACAAAAACATGGTCAATGGCTCAATGAAACGTATCTCTTCATCAATTGGACATCTTATTGGGTGATTGGTTTGCAGCTCCTTGCCAATTTTACTAACACAACAGATCTAGATCATGTTTCAGATTTTCCTTGGGTTATCCAAAAGCCACATATTTGACTGTGGAGTATAATCCTACATTATATCACCAGCCAATGCGAACTGCCTCTATTCCAACAATGTATATATAGAAGCACTCAAAATCTCTGTTTATATTTAAATTTCCACATGTATCAGATCAGTATTTTGTCTCTTCTCTTTCTACCATCATCCAAGCTCTTCCTCTACCTCTCTATCACACTTCAACTAGTCAAGAAAATGAGGAGCAATATTGCAGGTAGGCCTGAAGTCCTTTACAAAAAGGAGCTATTGTGAATATCCATTCCAGCCAACTGGAGTTTCTCCATTGCAACTGAAGTCCTGTATGGAGTTCAGGCTGAAGATCTGGGGCGTTATAACACACTGTTGAGGACCAATGAGCCACCACTCGAGTCAGAAGTCCCATATATCCGGTCCTTGGTCTCAGCTGCAGCAGCACGGTTGGCAATTTTCCACAAGGAAATTCTGCCTCTCCAACTTCACCAAGAATTGGTGAAGCAAGACTATGCTGAGCTGTTAAGCTTTTATGACCAGCATTATGGAGCCATTTCCCCCCTTCGCAGGATGCCTAATGAACTGCTCCAGGAGATCTTCTTCTGGTCACTGCCATCAGTACAGGACTCCAAGTATAGCAAAGAAATCCAGATGCAGGACTCCCCTTGGATCTTGACACATATCTGTCAAAAGTGGAGAGCCCTTGCAATCAATACACCTGGATTATGGTCAATCATTGCGATAAACTATGATTATGGACAGAATCCCTCATCCGCATATCCTCTACCCATGGTAGAAACCCAGGTTTCCCGAGCCCAGAAGTTAAAGGTGCACTTTTATGGGTATCGATATTCCGACCAAGGACCTCAAATTGAGGTATTCAAATGCCTTGTAGCCTGCTCATCGTGTTGGGAGGAACTTGACATCCTGTTAACTTCTGCTCTCATGCCGTTTGTGGTCAGTTTGCAGGGCTGTATTCCACAGCTGCGCAGGTTATGTCTCCAGTGGCAGGATCCAGAGGACCAGTATGGCTTTGAGGCCATACATGCTTTCAAAATGGCCCCACTGCTGGCTCAAGTCAATATAGCCCACAATTACATCATCCCCATACCAATTTTCCTTCCCACAATTCAGCTCACTCATTATCGGCTTGATGCCCCATGGCCGATCCATTGGGATATTTTAAAGGAGGCTTTGAATCTCAAAGAAGCCTACATTATTGTCACATATCCAGAAGACTCAGTAACTTGGGAGGAAGCTGCTGATCTCGAGGTTCTCAATTTGCCTTCGATCAACTGTCTCTTCATATCACACTCCCGGGTTCTGAACTATATCATAACCCCAAATGCCAACCTCATTATCATTGAACTTGGCTACGATGAAATCCCCGGGCTTCAGCAGTGGACTGAATCCTTTTCACACCACTTTCATCCACAACAACTAGTGCTGGTTGGGGAACCCACTGCAGATCTGACAACTCAGATTTTGAGAAAGATTCCCACTATTGTGGGACTCGGGTTGTTCATGAACACCAATGAAGTGAGGAAGAATGAGTTGAATGACATAATTGCAACTCTCACCATTGCATCTGATGCTATGGTTGCACCACACCTGCGCTCCATCTCCCTCGGATCTGCTCATCGGGACAGAATCAATTATGCTCTCTACCTAGCAATGATTCAGTCCCGGAGAAAAAGCGGGAGCTGCACTCTCAAACTTGCTGAATGTGTGGATTCTGGGAGAGGTGGTCCTGGACTTCAAATCATTCAGGAATTCAAGCTCCTTGGTAAAAATGGTTTGGATTTTTCATTCAGTAGTGGACATGAAAACTACGAGGCCTCCAGATATCATTGGAGTTTAGGTGGACAGTGGACCTCAGTTGCTGAGCTCCGGTAAAGGTTTTCCTGGGTAGACTGATCTCACTTTGTATCCTTCCAAATACACTTAGAAATATCTGCAGCTTAAAATTGAAATATGTGGACTCCATGAATCTTTTGCAAATCTACTTAAGGGGTATCAAATGTTCTCAAAGCTGCAGCTCTATGTGGTGTTTTAGAATGTCAAGTGTTTGGGAATCAATGGAGGATAAGTACTAGGCTAAGAGAAAAAACTGCAATTTGCTCTTCTCAATCAAATTCTTGCCATATTTGGTCTGTTCTTTATCATTGTTTGATTTAAATCTAGACGTGAAGTTGATTTGCTTCTTATTCTTGTTTCCTACAATCATGGCAAGCTTTTATAGTCATTCCGGCAGCCACAGCAGCTCTCACCGGCCACCAGCCACCAGCCCATCAGCTCCAATATCCACTACTTCACGCAAGTAGTATATACTGTCACATTTCTTGCAATGTTGATATCCAGTTTCTCCAGGTACCGTGCAATCTACCTCAACCAGAGTACATCGAAATAGTATGAAATGTGTCTATATGCAACAAATTTCTCACCTTGCAGTTTCAGATCCATATATCAGAGAACCCTATAGTGACTTGATATCAGCTTTTGGGGGAACACCATCATCTGGGAGGAGATCTACCGCCAGAGAACCTCAAAGGATCACCAGTCAGAAAAAAGGAAAAGGCAAAGCTTCATCACAAAGAGCTTCAGAAGAGGATGGCTCCGATGCTGACATTGAAGATGAGGTCAATAACAGAGTAAAAATTCCCATAATTGCTGAAGGTTGTCAGACTGAATAATATGATCAGGTACACAGTCATGATCATCCCAATCATAATCGTGCTGCCAGTGCATCAGGTCATTTTGAAACACACCCACCAGAGCATAGAAGCCCTATTGCAAGGGCAGGTCCAAGTGATAGCCAGGGTCCTATTGATGCAGTTCCATTAAATGGATCAGGACGGCTTTCATATTTTCGATCTCAATGGGAAGCTTCTCAGAGAACTTCAGCCTGGGCCCGTACCAATACCAGTGCAGCCTTGCCGGAATCTGACCCGCCACCTGGAGCTGGTACTCATTCTGGGTCACAACCCCAGCCTCCTGGTTTGGCTCCTTCACCGGTAAATGTCCAGGCTGGTCAAATGGGTTCACATGGACAGAATCACAATGAGCAGGTACTGTTTTCTTGATTCTCAGAAGAGGGAGATAATTGAGCATGCAATATAGTTTGCTTCTCACAATGATCTCCGAGATCTTGCCCAGGAGCTTAGAGGTGAATTCACAAGGCATGGGCAGTCTCAGTTGAGAGTGAATCCTATCCCTTCTCCATCAATGCCCTTTCCTGTGTTTCCAAAGAAATTCACTGGGAATCCAAAGCGCCGTACAGCTGTTGCTCTCCAACTAGAGGTGCTATCTAGTTGCTATGGTTTTTAAATGTACTAATTAATGAACATCAGAGGATGATTCATACTCATTTAGAAAGTTTGATTCCAAAGAGGGCCCAAATTGTTCCTCTTGTTGGACCCGAAGAGCGTGCACTTTATGAAGCCCAGATACTACTCCAGCATAATATTCAGCTTGAAGCAACTTCTGAGCAGAATTTTCGATTTGACATTCTAGGAACCCCTAGATCTACCTGGAATAAATCTGCAGCTCGTGTTTTTGCACGCCTTGCAATTCACCAATTGGTTCTTCCAGACAATCTCCAAATGTTCACTGCCATTGTGAAGGCCTTCGAAACCTACATGGATCGCATCATCCGGCGATACAAAACCTCTCTGAAATCTGACACAGCACAGGCTCAGTCACGCTCCAGGCTCTCCAAGTATGGACGGAAGTATCAGGTCTGGCTTCACTTCACCTTTCATATAGAGTTATCCTGGGATAACTCAAGTTTCAGCTTTTCCACAGGCGGCGGTACATTTCATATGTTTTCCCACCACTGCAGCAGCACAGTGCCATGCTAGAGCAGCTAGGAGTTGATGGAATGTCAAGTGATGAGTCTGGGGAGGAAGATGACAGGCATGGATATAAGATTCTTATGCCATTGTGGAGAGCACCAGAGGTTGCTCCTTGGCTCCGAATCTTCGACACTGTTCACAATATCCTTCGAAGAGCTGGAGATCCTCAGGCTTTACGAGGGTCATTCCCTCATCGCAGAATCCTGACTAACAAGAAAAGCACCAGCAAGAAATTTATAGCAGGCCTTCCTCTAAATGTTTATGATTCGGCCTGGATGGGACAGGAACAATTGACTCAACAGCTCCTTTACGCATCTCCGCAGGCTTATGACTTCAATCTTGAGCCAAATATTGTCCAGTATGTCAAATTGTTATTGGCCTTACCTTCAGTTAACAAATTTGGCAATAGGCTGGCACTTCATCACGGTCAAGGGTTGTGATCAACACCTGTTGGACAATGATTGAAACATAACAGAGAACTTAGAATAACATGAGGTTTCTGTTATAGATATGGTGGCTATGTTTCTATCCTGGAATAACACAAGGGGCAGGGTGCTGCCCCTCAGCACTTCAGTCAGATCTGAAGGATATGACAGACTGAACTCATGACCGTGATGGGGAATTTGTGTGGGGCAGCAGGTTCAAGTCAAATCAGTGCTTTCATTCAAAGCTGCAGATCTGAAAGCTCATTCCTTTGCTTGTCTCCTGAGAGGCAGGAATACAATGTTTGTGAGGAAGCTGATTTGGTGCAATGTTCCATTATCGTAGTGAATGGATAGCAGTGCTGGATAAAAAACATAATCATCTAAAGAAGGTTTCAACTATGGATCAGCCAACACAGTCATCATCATGCTGTATGAGATCCCAGAGCCATCTTGCTTCTGTTGCTGGCATCCCCAAATGATTGAGATCCTCTACAAACCTTTCAACATTTAGGCTCTTCACCCATGTTTGTGCAATATGATTGATTGTGTGGTGTGTGTATCCATGAGCCTGCAGATAATAGCTTGCATGGCGGCCAATTTCATGGGCTTCAAAGGAAGGAGGGGTAAATGTGGTTCCATAGATTGAGTCAATGATGCCAGTTAAGTCCCTGATATGGGAGTACACCAGTGGTTGAAATTCACGTGTAGGCACTGCACTTGTGTTTGCACCTTTAAACAAAACAATTACAATTGTTTTCTCCATAGATAGAAAAACCCACCAGAATTTGGCTGAATAGGATACAACCCCCAGTCCTTCATTTTTATAGTATCACCTTTGAGTACCATATACACTAAAGCATCCTTCATTGTCTCAAACCGTTGGAATTTGGCATACTGATAGCCATGAACCTCGGTCTCCACATCTGGAGAACTATTTTGTTGCTACATTGTCAAACAACTCTTCAAACACCGAAACTATACTCACTAGTTCCGGATGTAGATTGCCCTCTGAGTTTTTCCACGGTAAACCGCAAAGAAAGGTCCCTTGACTGAGAATGAATCTGGAGCCTGAAGAGATGTTGCAAGTGCTTTGGCAAACATCTCTTGGTTGGTCTCTACATTGTAGCCTACTTGGTCCAAGATTTTATGCAGGGCCAAAGCATTTTGGGCTTCCTCTGTGCTTGTGCATTTGATAATAACTGGCATAATAGGGGTGTTCCGTCCACCACTCAAAAATGGTCTGCGTGGAAAATCTGAATAAGTCTGACTATGAAAGTTGAGTGCTCACGGTTTACTAACGACCCGAGGATTATGACCACCAATTATAGCATACACATCCTCCATAGTGTGAGATGAGGGTTGAAACGAAAGGCAGCTGACCAATGATGTGTTTTTGATGAGAAATGTGAGAATATTGTTCTGTTCTGGGCTATTCAACTATTGCCCATATTAGAAAGTGTTTTTCTTCCTTTTTTGGATTGTTTGGTTGCAATATACTTGCAATATACTGAGTTCCATATATGGTAGCCATCAGACCTCGGTATATTACAAGTATATACTCAGTATATTAGGCAATATACTGAGGATGTACTGACCCTGAATATGCTCGGTATTTTGGGGGCATATATCATATAGACTGGCTATATACCACCGTTGTATATCTTCAGTATATTCACAGTATATTCAAAATATACCTCTGATATACTTGTAATATAAAGGTGCCTTATATTACACCTTGTCCCCAGTGTCATCACTCCGGCTCCATTCAGATTTTCCATACTTTGCGCGTCCTGCAGGGCGCATTTCCAGCCGGGATGTAATTTTTTCACTCACCAGGGCTTGTCTCCCAACCTGACTACCTCTCCACTGATTTGGCTTCTCACTAACTTCAGATCGGATTTCCGCACACGGCTTTGCGCAATGCCGAAAAGCCGCATGCGGCTTGTGTGGCTTTTGTGCAAGCTCTCTAATATGGGTTCTCAACGCAGCCCACAGTTTGAATCACAGATTTTGCATTACAGGGACAAGTAGATTGAGAGCAGCAGCAACATGACAAGACTAACGTTCAAAGCAGCATCTGACATCTCTGCAGCACAGTCAAAATCACAACACAGAGCTCGACAAGCCGAGCGATCTGGGCACAGAGTGGCCGAAGCATCCAGCCCTATATGGGGTTCTGATACATTACATTGTTCTCCTGAGAACAACACCAGATGCATCCAGGGTTCTGGCCAGAACAGTGGCGAGCTGGGTCATCTGAGGATTAGGTAATGCCCAATTAGACAGCATGCAAAAAGCCGTTGCCCCGGGGATTGAACACTCAGCCTCTGCATGCTAGCCTCTTATCCTTCCGGTCCAGAACCACTGTCCCAAGGTAGCCATTGAGATTACTATTTCCCTCCCAGCTAGGGTAAGGCTTGCCTTACCCTACCTGGCACTGCTGATACCCAGACCTAGGGCAGGCAAGCTGCCCTAGGTCTTCGGAAATTGATTGACACTGCTTATTATGTGATGTATCACTCCCCCAGGTACTGTTGCAGCCCTATATGGGGTTCTGATACATTACATTGTTCTCCTGAGAACAACACCAGATGCATCCAGGGTTCTGGCCAGAACAGTGGCGAGCTGAGTCATCTGAGGATTAGGTAATGCCCAATTAGACAGCATGCAAAAAGCCGTTGCCCCGGGGATTGAACACTCAGCCTCTGCATGCTAGCCTCTTATCCTTCCGGTCCAGAACCACTGTCCCAAGGTAGCCATTGAGATTACTATTTCCCTCCCAGCTAGGGTAAGGCTTGCCTTACCCTACCTGGCACTGCTGATACCCAGACCTAGGGCAGGCAAGCTGCCCTAGGTCTTCGGAAATTGATTGACACTGCTTATTATGTGATGTATCACTCCCCCAGGTACTGTTGCAGCCCTATATGGGGTTCTGATACATTCTGTCCCAAGGTAGCCATTGAGATTACTATTTCCCTCCCAGCTAGGGTAAGGCTTGCCTTACCCTACCTGGCACTGCTGATACCCAGACCTAGGGCAGGCAAGCTGCCCTAGGTCTTCGGAAATTGATTGACACTGCTTATTATGTGTTTTGAGTGCGTGAAAACCCTAACCTCCTAACCCTCCTAAGCACTAACCCCTAACTAAAACAGCCAAAATATCCCTGGCAACCCAAACATTTTCCTAACCCTAACCTTAACCACCAACCCCTAACCAATGGCCCTAGCCGGGCCATAATAGGTGGGAAACACTGCTCATTGATTGTCATGGGCTGCACACTGTATCTCTCTCAGATGTATGTTTGCTATGCCCTGTTGGTCTTGTGGTAATTGCTGTGTCTTCTGACTTTCGTCAGATCAAGTAATTGTTTTGGGTTCGATTCCCCCCACGGACTTTTGATTACTTTATTGTCCGCATTTCTCAGTGATGTATCATGCCTTTGTTCTCGCGAGAGCAACCCGATGCATCCGCCTTTGTTCTCAGGAGAGCTTGTGATGTATCACTCCCCCAGGTACTGTTGAAGCATCCACTGCATAATCAACACATGCACCAGTCGCAATGTAGTGCCCTGGAACGTGTCGGCACTGTGTCACAGACAAGGCAGTCATTGGGCATGGTATGGAAGCAGAGGTAGACGGACAATGGCGCCGCATGCACAGAATTGTGGTAGAGCTGTTTAAGACATTAATTTTGGGCAAATGAAGCGTAATGGGGCACCTATACTCAAACATATGATCTTCTACACGCAGAGAATCGTCGGGACCATACGTGGGGCCCGGAGCGCTGGCGCCGGAATCCGGAGAGACGGATTCATTTATAGTTAGAATATGCCAATATTCAGAATCATCCTGTATATTGTACTTACTTTGTGGCATTCCGGGCGCTATAGTGCCCGAAGAAAGGACAAATGATGCATGCGGAAGAGTCAGTCGACAAAAGAACAACAGTCACGACCGAGAACAAGGTCATAAGGGAGCTCCGAGCATACACGTAGCTTGGTATGCATAGAACAGACGGACTCGAGTCACGCAGTAGAAGGCTAAGGGCACCGGAAGCAACAGACTGAGAAGCTGAGACCACGGACAAAAGTAGTTCGGAAAATAGTATGAAACATTGATCATTTTACGGCACGTTTTCATTCCCGCAAAAGACGTTGAGTTTGGTGCCCAAATGCCAATCATTTTCTTGGCCATGTTTGGTAGACAAATATAGCAAAATGTTTTGCTCATGAAAAGCGTAACCAAACAGCAAGGATTTTCTGCCCTTTATTTTTGAGCCCAACATTTATCATGTTTTGGCGCTGTTTGTGAGCCAAAAGTGGTCCCAAAAGTCTGTTATTTCTCTCTCATGTTTGGGAGGGCGTCCAAAATTCACCCAAAAGGGAAGACATGTTTGGACCCCCTTTTTGGGTCCCAAAAAGCCATGGGCCACCGCAGTGCAGGCAACAGATGATAAAGGGCTCCGAGTGGGAGTCGAGATATTGTTCGAACAACTCTCTATTGCTGTGTTTTTGAGCCATGACACATTGGATATGACGAAATTTTGTTTGTCCTTGGAATGAAAATGTGATGCTCTGCAAGTGGCTGAAATTAGGGCGCCCTAAGAACCCGTACCTTACGGTAGCGGGAATGACTTTTCAATATGCAATCCTACATTCTGAGAGGTATTTCGAGATTTTATCCATCCAACTCTCCTGGCTCTGCCGGCTATTATCCCAAATCATGATAGATTAGTGCTCAGATACGTCCAAATACTTTCCATTAAACAACCTGGATCCTGATTTGGCTCATATAGGCGTTTTTTCTACTTATGGGGCGCTCGTTCATTTCACGACCCCGATTTTGGGTTTTGCATCGGTCGGAACCAGATTTTCTGACCTTTCGTATGCTCACATATACACCATAACTGTGTAAAATAGTCAATATGATCTCCCTCTATGATTCAGAGTGCAAATGACAGGCATTTGAAAGCTGGCCATTATTTAGCGGGGTGGCCAACTAGCCTGTTATTTGGCTATGTTGTACTGCCGTGCAAAAGAAATTCACTGCGAACTCAAATGTTGGGATATTTGGGAACTTAGGGTCCTGACTCTTTCCTAGGAAGCATGCCTTCATTCCGATCTAGTTGGGACTGGAATGACTGTCTGCAACGATGATCCGAGATAATCTCGACGCGAGGCACGAGCGGCTTGAGATTATCAGAAGATAAGCTTACCATTTGCGCACAGCAGATCAGCCGCCACGTCGCTCGGTGGCTGCTGCACAACCTATATATTATACCATCACTGCGTCGTAGTCACAAAAGTCTTCATTCTGTTTCGGCTCAGTCGAGTTGTCCAGTTTCGGGTCTCCTTTCGTGTCAACCGATTATGATATGATACATCTACAAATGGGAACTAACTTTGGTTGGCTGGCGTTGACATGGGATCATCCGCGGATTAATCCGCGTGGCATGCAAACCTTGGCCTCTATTTCAGCGGCTCCACTGATTTGGTTGATGAACTGCACGACATTGAAGGTTACTACCCAATATCAACAAACAACGATCGTAATGAGTCCGATAGTTATAATCGAGTACAGGCGTGATGCTGACAATGGCACCTTTGGCTACACCCGCGACTACCATCTTCTACGATCCATTCCTAGACTACCTGGGTCTCAGCGGCAATCTTGCCAAGTTCCATTGTGACGTGCCCAATGCAGATGACATCTCAGTCACGTTCTCAGCGATTGTCTAAAAGGTGAAACAATTACTGGGAAGTTTCTAACAACAAAGGAACAGATAAATTTGTGACACGGCTGGTGTAGCTACTAATTCTCCTGGCCCGTATGCAATGACTCAGAACCAGCAAGAATGGCTTGGATCCGAAAGAACGCTTGGAGCCCCCGATGAAATTATTCTTTTAAAGTAATTCTTGAGTGTTTCCTGAACTTGCGAACGAGCGGACGAATCCCGGAGCCACGCATAGCCAGGTCGGGGATTGACAGAGGCACCTGGAGCCACCTGGTGAAGTCCTGCATCGAAATACGGTTCAAAGATCTCGCTTTTTGTGATCGTGTTGAACAGATCTGCATAATCTGGCCCCCCAGGATCGAAAACACGGCATATTCCGAAGGCAAATCGATTTTGATGGGTTTCCTGAATTTCGCATCGGGGAGTCGGAATATTGTCGCATAGGTAGCAGGGGGTCTCTTCTGCCCTATAGGGGATAAAATCCGGACCCATGCCATCGAGGGACCCGGCCACGAACCCGAGTTTCGCCTCGATGATACGAGATTGCAAGACTTGTTGAAAAGGATCCGTAGGGTCTTCTGAGAAGCCAGATTCAGGCGAATCAACCACTTGGGCCTCAGGGAATTCGGGAAGTACAGCAATTGCAGTGGCAGTTGGGAGTGACGGATGCCGTAGTGGAGGGAATCGACCTTGGGAGGAAGAATCGGACCCATAGAGGAGACTCTCGGCAAGTCGTGATTTAAGCAAGCCCTTGAGTGAGAGTATCACGGGCGAGGTGTTTGAGAAGGCTTCGAGGGCTTCGAGAACGCGCTCGCATATTGCTGGTGAATATCTTATGACCGACGTGGGGAGGGTCGATGTAATCTGAGCAAGAGACCACAGGGCAATTTTCACTTCGTCGAGCAGGATGGGATGCGGGGCCGGCGGCGAAGACAGGCTGTGGAACAGAGTGATGGGGAATGATGACCAGAGAAGGGGGCCGATGCGCTCAATGCATAAGAACTTATTCAGGACCACCGCGTTCCGGTTGTTCAGATAAGTAATGATGCCATGGGGTATGGGGACAGGTTCGTCAGGTCGCCAATCAGCAACAGGGTGGTTTAAGTTTAAACCATAGTGTTGCCAATGTTGGCCTGGTTTAAACCAGCTATAGGGAAAGCAGGTACGGTTTAAGCCAGAACGGTTTAAACCATGATGGCTTAACCAGGTTCAAACCTGATGGCTTAAACCATGATGACTTAAACCAGGTTTAAACCATGGTGGCTTAAACCAGGTTTAAACCAAAAAACTTGGAGCAAAAGACTTCAAATGCTGTGGCTTGAACCAGTTTTAAACCTGTTTAAACCAAAAAGGTCGGACCAGAAGAGTTCAAACAGTGTGGTTTAAACCAAAATGGCTCAAACCAGGTGTAAACCAGTTCAAACCAGAAAATCATAGAAACAATCATGGTTGAGTCAAAATTTCAGATTTGGTTGAGTTCTTTGAAGATAATTAGATATTTCAATCAGAAGAATTGATTTCATGTAGTTGTCATCCACTATAACAGCTGCACAATCAATTTTTGGATCCATGTGCTCAGACCGGATATGTTGGGCAAGACTGGCTCCAAGCCTTGAACCAAGTTTATGGACACTATACTGTGTCAAAAGTATTTGCGACAACTTTGTGAAAAATAACATCTTTCATCGAGGTCAACTTGAGAATCAGCACAGAACAAAGACAACTCAGAATGAACCACAGCTTGTAGATCACGACAACTTTATTGTAAAGCCAACAACTCCAGAAAGCACATTTAATTTACAAAGAGGTTCATCTCTTGCACATTGAAGTGTGCAACCTCTAATTTGATGGACACAATTGGCAACCTATTGAAATACAACTTCATTCTACTCGGCATTGCAAAAGGTAACTGACCAGTCTAAAATCGGGCATACCAGTTCAGGAATCAGGTCCTTCTGGCTGAAATTGAACCTGAGAACTCCCTGGGGTATCCCTTGGTGGTACATGACACAAAGGGTCTCAACTTATGCTGGCCTGCGAGAAAAAGCCAAAGTTGATCAATTTCTTGATAATGGCTGTGATGTGTCTCTCTGGTAATTTATTCCTGTATGGTGTCAGGATGGGTTCTGATCCCCCAAATTTGTGCGTGTATTTGAAGAATATTGGTCAGACCATTTGAACTCAAGGAATACAATTATATCTGAAATTTAAGATTTCGCCCAGTCTCAGAACTCAAAATTCAAGTTTAAATGTCAAATGCACTCTCAAATCGAGTGTGGATTCATAATATGTTCAGAAGAGTAGACAGAATCTCAGCTGTGCTCTGCTGTAGGTGAATGGCCAGTCAATTTTCACAATACCAAGTTCCACCTGGTCAGTGTGACAGTTGTACCAATTTCAGAGTTGACCAACCCAAAGTTGTACATTTGTATAGTTGTGTTGCGGCCAAAAGCAAGTTGGCACTGCTGAAGATGTTTCATAAGAAAGTTGAAGTTGTGTCAAGTTGAACATGCGAACTGACAAAGTTGCAGTTGTCTGCTTCGAAGTTGTGAGTTGAAAGGTTGAGCACTGGTAACATGTAGGTTGTACCTGCTTTTCAAGTCCATTTGGACTGTCCTTGCTTGTAACTACAACAACGAACCAAGAAAGAAGGTGTGTGCATTGAAGGTGGCTAGCATGCATGATCAGATGGGCAAGCATATGCAACAGCAGTTTAAAAAGGTTGGCAGCACTTGGCCTAAGGCTGGAGTCAGTCTTGTCCAACATATCAGGTCTGAGCACATGGATCCAAACATTGATTGTGCAGCTGTTATAGTGGATGAAAACTACATGAAATCAATTCTTCTGATTGAAATATCTAATTATCTTCAAAGAACTCAACCAAATCTGAAATTTTGACTCAACCATGATTGATTCTATGATTTTCTGGTTTGAACTGGTTTACACCTGGTTTGAACCATTTTGGTTTAAACCACACTGTTTGAACTCTTCTGGTCCGACCTTTTTGGTTTAAACAGGTTTAAAACTGGTTCAAGCCACACCATTTGAAGTCTTTTGCTCCAAGTTTTTTGGTTTAAACCATCAGGTTTGAACCTGGTTTAAGCCATCAGGTTCAAACCTGGTTTAAGCCATCAGGTTTGAACCTGGTTTAAGCCGTCAGGTTCATACCTGGTTTAAGCCATCAGGTTGAAACCCAGTTTAAGCCATCATGGTTTAAACCATCAGGTTGAAACCCGGTTTAAGCCATCATGGTTTAAACCATCAGGTCTGAACCTGGTTTAAACTGTTCTGGCTGCCTTAAACCGTACCTGCTTTCCCTATAGCTGGTTTAAACCAGGCCAAAGTTGGGCAACGTCGTGGTTTAAACCTAAACCACCCTACAGTACCGCCCAATAATGGCAAAATGTGTTCCACTATGATATCGTTGAAGTCGGTGCTGCCTTGGCTCCAACCATTGAAAGGACGATGATTTACCACCCTCCCCCAATCCCACCTCCAAACAATATTACTGAAGGCAGAGTAGTCGGCCGGATTGGGGATGGAAATCACATTCCCGTGACCTTTAGGTTAGGGTCTTATAGCGCCTGATTTTCAGGACTCGCAGACGATCACATTTCTGTCAGCATTTTTCACGTCATCACCTTTTCCTCCCGCCAAAGTGCTTCGGCTTGGATGATGGCCGGGACCAGCCTCATAATAACGCTTATGTTTTATCCTTTCCTTGCCTTCTACAGTGTTTTTGTCTGTGCATCGGCGACCGTCTTCCATAAATTAAAAATCCCGAACACTGCTGCTCGATCCAGTCCCCCATCTGGATATTTCCTGGAAAAGCCCATCCAAGCTGCCTCATTTCTGAAGATTTCGTGGGCATTATCACACTCTGTGCTGCTCATTCTTTTCTCCAGATTTCCTCCAGGTATGGATGGCAAAAGAGTTTTTTTCAATGTCTGGCTAATTAGTAGTTCAAAACCGGGAACATACATCCCCTCGGCACGTGAATTGACTGAGGTAACATTAATTAATCCTGGGGCTCGAGCATTATACCAAAGCGCAACACGGAGGCTGACGACTGTGGCAGAGAATGTCAGCTCTTGGTCTGGTTTTGCTTGGATTCTGCAGATGCTTTACATGCAGATCAAAAATCCGAGAGATGCGGTGGGTTCCAAGTTACCGTCAAAGTGATCCACGACCAAAAGATACGCATGTAGGTCCTTGCAAGCAAACAAACAAAAACCACTTTTAGAGGCTAGGTACGTAGGACATAAGCGTCTGAAAAGGACACAACTGGCATTTTGTGACTCCGCTGTTCTAGCCCCGGGGAGTAGCAGGTCTAGACTGTTTTTCAACCCACCTCAAGATCTTTTCAGGTAACCAGCGGCAACACCACTTACGTTCCAGCCCTCAATCGAACTGTCTCTCAAATATACCCGTACACCAAAGTGCTCAATTTGGCTGTGGTGGCGGAGGAGTCCATACGACGGCAAGCACCATTTTCAATTGCACCAGTTGCACTCGTTTGGGCACGAGACATATCCTAAGCAGTCTTGGAAAAACCTCGTGGCCTTTTGCTACAAGTACTTCATTCATTGCAGCCTTTATCTTCACCGCACTGCTGCTGTTGCGCTTGTCTTCCCGAACCTGGTCCAAATATATAAAATGTCAAGTGCCTTTTACTTCTGTTACTGGTTAAGCATTCACTAATTTGAGGCAGGACTTGGTCACTCAATTGTGATTCAATAGATTTCGTAGTTGTATGTGTCTGTGGTGGGGCATTGAACCGCCATCCACCCTTGTCCTTTCTTAACAGTGGAGCTTTATCCATGTATATTCATCCAGGAAAATCTGATGCTTTTTGAATGCCGATCGATTCAAGTCGAACTACCTATTTCCAAATTCCAACCATGACAGTGGTGGCCCTCCCTGGTCTAG